>OX388327.1:2013296-2375995 GCA_947579605.1 Athripsodes cinereus
ATCGAGAGGTATCAGGTTTAATTCCTTTCGCTGCCGATCTATTTTGCCTTTAGAATATAAATGTATTGCTTTCTGCGGGGGTGTTCGAAGTGAATTGATTTTTTTTTGTGTGAAGATATTACAATTTATTAATGACGTTGACGTGTACAGCCTTGAGTAAAATAACGTGCTTATTGTATAGGTGTGTTGCTGTTAATCTCTTTTAGATATTGTTGCGCATAGTTGTAGGAAGGTAATCTTGTATCTCAGACTGCACACTGTAAACCATGGGTGTACCTTGTGGAAAAGGGGGGAGGGGGAGAGTACCTATGCTATTCTATTCTTCTAAAGACTATCCACTCGTTTGCGAGTAATTTAGATAAGGCGGGGAGAGTAAGATCTCTTAAATTGTAGGAAATTAGGCAAAATTTGTAAGTAGGAAATTGTCACAAAAATGAAAAGTAGGAAATTGTCATAAAACAGAAAATTGTCATAAAGTGGAAAGCTGTTCCCTCATAAAAATCAGGCTATATAATATAAAAGTTCTTAAAACATTAACGAGGCGATAGTGAAACATTTCAAATGTCTATACTAAATAGATTTTTTTACAATGGATGGGGGGGGGGGGGGAAATGAGTAGTTATTTCACGTGTATTACAAATAACTAAATCGTTATAACCGAAAGAATTTTGATTTTTTTACAATATTTACAAAATCAAACAATCAATAATAGAATATGTTTATAAAATATATATTCAATATAATATAAACCAGCAAAGATCCTAAATTTATCAGATATGTTTAAGTCTTTTTAAAAACCATCAAAGTTAAAAAAGCTATATCGAAATTACTCATAATTCAGTAATGCTCACAACTTTTAAGTTTGAAAAATAGCAAATAATTATATAAAAAATCAGACTTTCTAAATAAAATTAATAAAACAAATTATTAGAAATAAAATACTTAAAACCAGATAAGAGAAGGCAAGATAGGTATGCAAAATGAAAAGGTAGACATAATAAATCAATAAAAAGATCCACACATTTGATAGTAGATAGTTTTAACAATAAAAGTTAATTAAGCTATACTGGTGATCCCTCCCTAAAGAAAAATCTAGTAACGTCTATGCTACAAACTGCATTTAATTATTTATGTAAAGAAATAAAGTCATTTCGCCCGTACCTACATATAATTATTGTTGCATCGATTAATTCCTACATATTATGTAAATAGGGGGCTAGTACTCGTCATATTTTACTTGAATGTTCATTTGTATGTATAAATGTTTGTATATACTTAATAGAAAAATTAGAAGAATGAGCGGATGCAAGAAGAGTGTTGTGGACAGAATGCGACATAGACAGAATGTACCATAACATTAGGTATATTATGTAAATTGTCGAAAAGTTCGTTTGTAGTCGATCGCCAAATGCAATATGTTTAGGTACAGTTGGCGATCGACTACAAACGAACTTTTCGACAATGTACCATAACATTATATTATGTAAATTGTCGAAAAGTTCGTTTGTAGTCGATCGCCAAATGCAATATGTTTAGGTACAGTTGGCGATCGACTACAAACGAACTTTTCGACAATGTACCATAACATTATATTATGTAAATTGTCGAAAAGTTTGTTTGTAGTCGATCGGCAAATGCAATATGTTTAGGTAGCCTGTACATAATAAACGTGCAAATTTTCCTCTTTGTGCCAATTAAAATGGAAACATTCAGCATAGCAACTCTTAACACAATCTAAATACAATCTTAATCTTGTCTTGATCTTAATCATACGATGCGACGAGGGACTATAGTCAAAAATACACGTGCATACAAACCTCGCGGTATCGGGCAGAATAGCCGATCCCAACATAGCCTTTAGCGGCAATAAGTTGGGACAATGGCAGATAGAAGAAGACAGATAGGTCTAGATGTATGTACAATACTATACTATACCCTCACGCCGTGTCCCAAGTGGGGTAGGTAGGGAGAACTGAACGCCATATGAATCTATCCTTACATTCCTTATATACCTACTTCCTTCGCATTCTCCACATTCATACAGTTTCTCACGCGCATTCTGTCCACAACACTCTTCTTGCATCCGCTCATTCTTCTATTAAGTATATACATACAAACATTTATACATACAAATGAACATTCGACCGGCGACCGGTGTGGTGCGGAGGCTAACGCACTTGCCTTTGAGTCACGATGTCCTGGGTTCGATTCCCGGCCAGGGCAAAATGAAGAATGACCTTTTTCAGATTGTCCTGGGTCTGGGTGTTACATGTATATGCATTGTATATTATGTCTATCGTCGTGTTAGTACCCATAATACAAGATTCATATCTTAGTTTGGGACTAGCTCGGTCTGTGTGAATTGTCTATACAAATGGCGATCGACTACAAACGAACTTTTCGACAATGTACCATAACATTATATTATGTAAATTGTCGAAAACTTCATTTGTAGTCGATCACCAAATGCAATTTGTCTAGGTAGGTACCTAGTTTAGCTACTATTATTATTATTATTATTTTTTTTTTATTATTGAGATATCTCCTTATTTGTGAGATATGGTGCAGACAGACATAGAGAATTCAATGACTTTTGGAAACTCAAACATATTGTGTGGCGATGGCTGTTACACTATGGGCAAAGCTGGTTTAAAAACACGTCATTATTAATAAATGAATATGCAACTAAATGTTGTACATTAATGTTTTATAAGAAATTAATAACAAGGTATTTTATGTGTTAAAGATAATGAACTAGTTTAATGTCTAAATCTATATTGAAATTTCAAACCTATACTCACATACAAGGAATAACTTCTATTTTAACACATAGACTTGATTAAATGACAACTTATTAATTAACAGAGATTAGCATTGTTAATTATTATTCACCCCTCAATACCCCTGAATGCACAGGGCAGAAGCCAGCCTCCTACATCAGAGCGTCTTTGAGTCAATTGATGATGATATAATTTACTAAAAACGTGTTTGTCATGAGCTCTGGTAATTTTCGGGGCCTTGATTGGTTTATTTAATAATAATAATAATAACTAGACAACTTTTTTAGGATGCGTCGTTTTGTGGAAAAACCACTGCAAGCGCCCATTCGAGAATCATAACACCTCCTGAACAATAAGGTTTTTAACCTCATCTTGAACACCTCCACACTCTCCAGAGTCCGCAAATCATAGGGAATTTTGTTCCACAGCAACGGACCGGCCACGCAGAAGGCACGGTCAACATAGTTAGCCAGACCCCCTCTTGGCGGGGGTATAACACAAACATATAAAATTCAAAAATTTACCGATGAAATTTATTTGTTTAAATTTATGACTGTAAATAAATAAATAATGATGGATAATTTGATTTTGGAGTCATTACATAGTGACTGTCTCAAAGGTGTCGACGTTCACCTTTTCCCATGACCTAACGCTCTGATGTCGTTGTCAAATTAACGGTGTACTGTGAAAGAGCGACGTCAGAGGCCTGAGTCAACAACACACTTTTGTCTCACGTTCCCCCTCCGTTAGCGTTCGGGTGCAGACGATGTTGCAAGCAAGTGTCAATTTCGTTGCTAAGATACACAATAGTTACGAAAATTAACACTTTGGCGCACCATCGTCTGCACCCGAACGCTAACGGAGCGGGAACGTGAGACGAAAGTGTGTTGTTGACTCAGGCCTCTGGATTGTGGACGAAAGTACTGTGCTTTTTTTGCCCAATTATATGTGTGACCAAAACTGTTTCTTTGTAACAAAATTATGGCACTTTTTATCGACAGTCAATCTTATTATTATTGAACCACCTTTTTAACATCCTTGTGACATAATAATCTTGCATCAATCTATCATCATTCATTCTCACAACATGTTTTTCTAGTTGAATTCTTATATATTTTATGATAATACGATATGAAATGAGAGGCGGTTATCATTGCTGAATATTATTATTACTTGGGTATATAATATTATTATTATTTTAATACGAAGACATTAACTCATTTAAGATATACAACCTTAGATTACAACACATTAATTATTATTTATTTTATTTTTAGAGTTCTTCAGATTTATTACATTCTGCCCACACATAGAAATAAACCAAATTGAACAAGAATTTAAATCACGTTAAATTCTTATCATTATGCAATTAACTTAAAAACCCGAGATTAATTGGAATTAAATTTGCCGCGTGGAGTCCTCGGTAAAGAATAGATCTCCTACTTATGTTATGAATTTTTTGACACCATTGGATGTCGGTTTACTTACTAGAAGTGTATATGTTAATCATATTTTGAACCAATCTAGATTAATCATTCCAATTGATCACACTCACCGATGGTCTCAAAAATTTCAAATCATTTTGTGATAAGAATGGCACAGAGGAATTGGGAATGTTACCTAGGTATAAAGAGTACTCTTAACCAAGCCTTGATTCGATTCATGAGCGTCGAAACTCTGTGTCATACACTCCTAAAGGAAGTTCACATATGTATGTGTATCATATACAACATACCTACCTAGTTAATACTTATTCAAATAGGTTGACTATGTATGAGTGTGATCAACTGGAATGATTAATCTAGAGTAGTTCAAAATAATATGATTAAGGTCTCCAGCTCTTTTCTGTAAGTTTTCGAGTGTCCTGTTAAAGCCAGGTATTCGTAAAACCTCGCGTAGTATAAGACAATTAATATCTACAATTCAGCGATGGTGCACGCTACTCATCTATAGGTACGACGAAGACAATATTTTGCATGTTTGTTACTTGTAGTTATTCATACATGAAAATGTTAAGATTTAATAATCATTTTTCTCAGTTACACAAACAAGTTTTATCAATTATTTGTATATTTAAAGGTCGTCCGAATGTGATCTAGTTCAGCAGTTGCATGCGTGCCATTTCTACGTTAGATATAATTTTAATATAGTTTTATGTATAATGAGTTACAATCCGTTGGATTGGTCTGCAACGAGTCTCCCTATTTTCAGCTAGTCTCTTTAGTTCTATGTATGTGCCACAGTTTATGTCCTTCTTTCTTCAGTTGGTCCATATAAGCGTCTCTTGGTCGGCCTCTACCATTTTTGCTTTCGGTCCTACCTTCCGCGATGGTGATAAGCAATTCTGGATACCTGATGTTGTGGCCACTCTAGTTAGCTCGTTGTTGGCTGATTCTTTTAAGGAGTTGCCTTTTTTCGTCTACCCTGGTTGACACCTTTTCGTTTTCGACGTGTTCATATAGTTTTATGTAATATAATTTTAATTATGAAAGTGTCTAATTATTATCAGTGGCTTGTTTTTCATATATGTATTTAAAAAAGCACCGCATGTCTGCAAAATAAAATCTGGACATTCTCTGAATTGAGAGTACAAAAACGATGAGATTGTGAAACATCTCGAATTCCTATACCAAATTTGAAAAATCCTATGTAGTCTTAAATTTTCATACCATATTGTGTATACCTATCATAATCAATACTATCACGGCATATCCCACACGTAGGGTAGCCAGCGGATCAACTGCATGCAATGAACATGCGAGCTGTCCTCTACGTGCCGCCTAAAAAAATAAACGCTTTCAGGGTAATATTTATTTATTTTCAAAGAGCAAACACTGTGAAAGTTCGTCATAATTAAATATTTAGTTTGATTAAATTAAATTAAAACAGTGTTTTAACTTAATGCTTTCAGGATAGGACACAGTGTTTTAATTTAACGCTTTCAGGATAGGTGGAAAACCTCTCGAAAACTTACGGAAAAGAGTGGGAGACCAATTCTTTGCAGAGAACTCCAAAGCTACCATAAATAAATTAATTAATAAAAATAATTCCTTCTTTTAAGAGTACTTTGCATAATTATGTTGTAATTGAAGTAACACAAAAACACCTATACGTAAGTAACATATTCAGATAGTAATATAGTTTCATAATGAATGATAAATTAAAGAAAGAAGATCCTTGATCCTTCATAGAGACATAATGAAAGTTTGTTGCAAAGCTCGCGATTCTGTATTCTCCGATGAGCTTTTTAAATTAATCGGTAACAACTTCCACAATCATGGCATGCCTTATTTAAATTAATGTATTTGCGCAAATTCATTAATTTAAATAGGCAACACTTTGTAATAATATTTTATCAGAGATTTTAATATTTATTAGTCGGGTAGGTGACTATAATACAGATTGGTGACTGTATGTCGCAGCGAAACTACAGTATGTCAAATTTTGGTCAAAGTGACTGATGAATATAATCTTGTAATCCTCGTTATGTTATTTTTATTAATAGTAAAGCTATTCTTTTTAAGACCATACACTCATTTGCAAGTGAGTTAAGGAAAGTAAAGCTATGATATAATTCAGATAATATATATTTATTTAAATTATAATTATGTAAGACACAAAATATAAATAATGTATTAGTACCCTATTTAAAAGTAGACACAAACTTTCTTTATTTGTAATATTTCATAAACACTTTTCATTATTTCAGCGATGAGGTTTGCCACCAATCCTAAATATACATTTTTTGTTAGCAAGGAGAGGACAGCTTGCATGTTTATTGCTGGTTTCTATTGATTTTCTTCGTGATAAAATAATAACAACAATGATATACAACTGACAGTTGAAAAAAATTAATACAATATGACAATGCTCTCACCTCTTTTATTGTCCAAACATGTGTTAAGCCCGAGAGTTTCTGAGATTTACTATGTTGTTTATTAGTCTCCTGCAATAGTATAATTATGTAGGGTAGGTTGGTACAAGAGTGCGCAGGGTACAAGAGTACGCACTGCATATCTCTGGATCATTAGTAATGTTTTCTGATATCTTCAATGGGCATTTTATTCTAGAAGTTGAGCGCTTGTCGGTGTCCATTTTTTGCGAATTTTAGTCGATTATTAAAGATTCTAGGTAAGAAAATAATTTTTTCATCCATTTGTTAAAAATTTCAGGCTTTTTAGAGACCGTGTCAAATAAAATCTATTCATGTTAAAACACATTTATTTACTTATTTCAATTTATTTGTCATTTACAATTGTACACTCACATGTTGAATGACGTCGTCATGACATATTGGCGGGAATTTTATAATATATTTATAATGTCCACTATGTACAAGAGTGCGCACTAGAATTTTGTACAAGAGTGCGCACGCATTCTAGTACAAAATTCTAGTCACCACAAGTTTCGGCACCATATTAAGTTTCTCAGATACCATCAATTCACATCAAAACAAGTAAAGATACCAGAAAAAGACGGATAAACAAACCGGGGAGAAAAAAAGAAGATTCTGGGATTTCCATAACAAAAACTACATAGGATAAAATCAATTATTTCTTAACTTACGTGACTTTCAATAAATTACAATAAATTTTAACTTTTTTAATTAGCTGTTCCGATTAACATTGCAATAAAGTTTGTTTTGATAACAATACAGATTCTTTATTTATCTTATTTTAGTCATAAATAACATCATATTGAACTGATTACTTATGCGCATTCTTATACACAGTCGTGCGCACACACCTGTAGTTTTTATTATTTTTTGTATTAAGTACTTTCTTGGGAAATTCTACTATGAACATCTATGAGACAATATACTAAACTACTGAAATACACTATTAAGTTGGTAATTTTTTTTTTATATCTGTAAAAAATCAATTATTGCTTAAGTGCGCACTCTTGTACCAACCTACCCTAAGTGTCCTGCGATATGTGACAGAGACGGAAACACAATATATTTACTACCCACAACACTTAGCAGTCTTAAGTGCGCACTCTTGTACCAACCTACCCTAAGTGTCCTGCAATATGTGACAGAGACGGAAACACAATATATTTACTACCCACAACACTTAGCAGTCTTAAGTGCGCACTCTTGTACTAACCTACCCTAAGTGTCCTGCAATATGTGACAGAGACGGAAACACAATATATTTACTACCCACAACACTTAGCAGTCTTAAGTGCGCACTCTTGTACCAACCTACCCTAAGTGTCCTGCAATATGTGACAGAGACGGAAACACAATATATTTACTACCCACAACACTTAGCAGTCTTAAGTGCGCACTCTTGTACTAACCTACCCTAAGTGTCCTGCAATATGTGACAGAGACGGAAACACAATATATTTACTACCCACAACACTTAGCAGTCTTAAGTGCGCACTCTTGTACCAACCTACCCTAAGTGTCCTGCAATATGTGACAGAGACGGAAACACAATATATTTACTACCCACAACACTTAGCAGTCTTAAGTGCGCACTCTTGTACTAACCTACCCTAAGTGTCCTGCAATATGTGACAGAGACGGAAACACAATATATTTACTACCCACAACACTTAGCAGGTGAAAGTGATAACAAAGCCACAGAACGCGAGTGCTGTTGATGAATATGTAAATTTATATAATTTTACTTGATAATATTGTTTGTCTGCATGTAAATGTATCATTGTGAAACTGTTTTGTGTGTTATGAACTTTTAATGACGCAAACGTTACAACTGTCAACTGTTACAATAAATAAATAAATATTTGTGACATAAACAATGAACTTAAAATTCAGTAGCAAACTGAAGAAATCGCTCTTCCAATAGAGCCTCCCGTGCCCTTGAGATGGAAACTTTACTAAGCGGTGCCGAAGAAATCATCAACATAAAGGGAATAAAGTTGTGTTCGGCACGATGGTGCTATTTTGACATAGTATAGTTTTCATTCGACATTTGATAATATAATGTAGTTGTACTAAATACCTATATTGTACAAGCTGATTCACAATTACGATTAAATATGTTCCTGTTTGGCTATTTCAGATCAGAGATTAATGCATAAAATAATATATTTTAATGCTTATATCTATTAACAGAGCGAAATACTTGTATTATTTAACTGTGTTGATCTCCTTGAATCAGATCATCTCGATCAATCATTCCGTGATGGATTTTTCCAACAAAAATGTATGCTGTACGAGTATAGATACCTGTATTGTGTATGATTGTATTTAAAATAAAATTCAAGAATGTGTGTAATTTATTGAAAAATTATTTATTTATTTGTTTGACAGCATTTAAAACATAACATGTCATAAAAATCCAACTCTCTGGGGGGCGAAAAAGGCCCCTTTATATGAATCATAATAGGATCATATTAGGAATTGTAAAACGATTTTATGGCAACATTTCACCAAAGATGAATCATTTGATGAAATGAATTGCTCAATGTGATCGTTTTAGGTCACATTTATTTTAACATTCTTTTTCTAACTTTGTAATTTGATTGGAATGAAAATATACTATTATGTTAACAAAATATAGCCATTCACTTTCCATGAGCAACTTCTGTCTTCTCACGTTGGATGATTGTTTTATATGAAATAATGACAAATAAGAAGGTGGATTGTAATTAGATTGTGAACCTTAAATTAACAACTTTAATGTGCGAAACTTTGTAATCGAACGATTGCAAAATAATCCTTTTTATGGGTGTTCACATGAGGCGAATATCGCCTGGAAACCAAAATATAGTCAACCATTGAACCGTGTGAACAGATTGTTAATGAATTTGAAACGATAAAAACCAGTTAAAACGATATCGTCTCAAGTTAACCACCTTTCAACTTTTTTCGTTGGTGGAACGATGCGCGCATGCGTAGATATGCGCTGCATCTGTATCTATGGTAAAAACTTTGTAATGTTTCCCGTTTCGTGACAGTCGTTTTCTTTATTGTTGGGTTGTGGCGATTGTTTCCTTAATTGAAAGGCACCTTATATCCTCTACTATAACATTTTCAACTAATGACAAACACTACGCGATCTCTACATCGACGTCTGGCATTTTGAAAACAACTTACTATGTTGGTGGACTGTGTATACCAAAGATATACTAGATAGGTAATTCAAAGAAAAAAATCGGTCATGCAGTCAATCAAATTTTGCATCCAGTTTTAAACTGACGTTAGTTGTAAGACAATACATTGCTAATGCTTGAAGGTCATCGATGTTGAAATACAAAAAATCCGAAAAAATGTTCCGCGCTGCAAGTCTAGTATGTCTATAAGCTGATGGATTTCAGGCGGGCGAAAGAAAGCTCAGAGATAATTATTGGAGGGCAATATTTAGGAGTTTCGTTTTGTCTATGGTGTCAAGTTTCGAGATCAATGGACGACTGACAGATTTTGTTTTTTATGCAAGTGAAATCGTCAGTCCTTTAGTTCGTCTCGTGTGAATACCACTTTATAGTACGCATTCTAATATTGATGCCATCTGGTAATAGAATACAGTAAAACCTCTATCTATCGTTCCTCGAATAATTGTTTTCCCGTATTTGTCGTTATTTTTTACAGTTCCGAATTAGTTTCATACAAAACACGTAAAAATATATCGCATCCATCGTTTCTCTATATGATTTTATCGCATTGACCGTTTAAATTACACAAAAAATCGTAGGTATATATGTATAAAAACATTGGAGAGTGAGCGAGAAAGAAAGAACAGTTTGTTGATTCTGTCGGCTGTCTTTTATGATAGTACGTCAGTAGGTACAATAAAAAAGCAAAAAAGCAAATCACGATGAAAGATTACATACAGTACCTATAAAGTATGATTTTGCTCTCCATGCAGCTTTCTATTTTATTTTGTTACTATATTTTTTTTATTTATGTATCATTTTTATAAAACCTATATACCTACTCGTATGTACCTACATATTAAACATTAAAATACATATTAATGTGATTTTCTCTATATTCCCGCATCCATAGTTTATTTCAATAGGTCCCTTCAAAAACGATACATAGAGGTTTCACTGTACTAGAAAATGCGTGTACGTAATTATCAATATCAAAAAGCAATAATTAGACCTTAATAATTGCTTTATTTGAATAAAAAGTACATTTATATACTTGCTTAATTAAGTTATTATCATAAATTCATATATATTATATTAAAAACATGACCAAGTTAATAACTTATATTAATACGAAAATTCATTTAGTTAAGTAGGTACCTACCTAGTATATTCATACATTTATTCATGCCGTCACAACATTTTCCACAAGAGGGGTTGCCAGCGGACATATTTTTCGAAAGATGTACCTGGGTTTTTGTTATAAACACAAATACAACTTTATACACGTTTCACAGTAAGCTAAAAGCTTGTGTCGTGAAAGGGAGTATTTCGGCACCTGGGATTGAGCCGCGAACCTCATGTGCATGAGGCCGAGACTCTTACTCCAGGTTGCCGACGAACTTGAATAAACATAATTACTACTACTACTATACCATCACGGCATATCCCACAAGTGGGGTAGCCAGCAGACCAGCTGCGTATAAAACATGCAAGCTGTCTTCTCCGTGCCAATATAAAATCAAGACATTCAGGATGGGTGGCAAACCTCATCGCCGAATTTAAGATGTAAATTTTTTTCGAACACCTGCCTTTTACAGGACACTCGAAAACTTATGGAGAAGAGTGGGAGACCAATTCTTTACCGGGCGCTCCACGGGATAAACATAATTGTAAATTATGAAATATAATAAAATAAATATTTATTTTTATTGTTTCGTGTTACTGTTGAGTAAGACTAACGCACGACCGGTTTCGCGGACTCCGAGTTCGCATCATCAGGTGCTGATCTATACTACGATATAATATACGATAGTATTGATCAGCACCTGATGATGCGAACTCGGAGTCCGCGAAACCGGTCGTGCGTTAGTTTTACTTAACAGTAATATAAAACAATAAAAATAAATATTTATTTTATTATATTTCATAATTTAAAATGAAGTGTTACAAAGTTAATGCCGATACAATCAATGGAAAAAAAACATAATTATATCTAATTTGAGTGTATACCTTCTATGTAATTGTTTATAATCAATATATAGTCAAGAATGAATTTTATTGAGTGTATACCTTCTATGTAATTGTTTATAATCAATGTATAGTCAACAAGAATAAATAAATAAATAAGTTTTAACTATACACTTACATGAACTTCCTCCATGAACCGTAAACCATGAACCTGAAATCATTTCTTGATTTATTAATCAATGGCAAGTCCAAGGTTCGTTCATAAATAATGATTGATTTAAAACATTATTATTTTACAATACAAAATAACTGGTGTCCCTGAAACTGTGTATCTTCTGCAGCAATTACTATTTTTAACCATTGCATGCATGTTGTAACTATATTGATTTAATGAAAGATGAAATTGATATAATAAATATATGGAAAGAAAATATAAATTGAAATCGAGACCATCAGAATAGTAAATACCTCAGTTTAAACGATATTTTTAGTCATTAATTTAACTTTCATTTGATTTCTGCAGTCGTTACGCTAAACTTCATCATACATATTATGCAGTCAAATTACTTATTGACAGGGTGCTCAAAATCAAGTATAAGAAAAAAACTTAAAAATAAATAGCTTTCTTTATTTTCTTTAATTGATATCCAGGAGTATCAAAAATTCTTCTCTGGAAAGCTATGAATCTACGACTTCAAGTTTACTAGGTCGGAAATTGTTACATTAATTCGCATGTGCTTTGATTGCCACATACTTGATGGCTACCTCTTGAAAATAAATTTGGTCTCGTCTCCATATTGTGAGTGCAAGCTTCCGACAGAGAAAGATCCAGGGATGAAGATTCAGAAGAAGACGTAATATCAACCATGATAATAATAATTTATTGTTAAGCATTTTATTATAAAAATAAATTTGTACAAAAGGCGTACATATCGCCTTGACTCAATTTCTTCCAATAAACCTATTACAATGTTTGATAAACGTGTTTTAGCATTATTAAGTGTTAGATACGGTGGAAAGCATAGGACATAATATTACTGTAAAATAGAAATAAAAAGATCTAGAGGATTTAATTGGAGGCACAGCAGGATTGAAAGGTTTGGAAATCCACTGTTGTCTGCAGAGGCCAAGGCTGTACAATGGTTGTTCGGCCATAAGAAGTATGTAAATAAATACTTAACCATATAAAAAAAACCGCACGATGGATGTTTCAGTATAGGATTTCACGGTGACAAGTTGCGTGTAAATTTATTGTTATTATTAATATTGATACACAAATCACTCCTATCAGGTGGAATGCTGTAACCGAATAGTAATAAGTTAATATTGATTTAATGTTTTATTAAAAAAAATCGTGGGAATCGAGGAGAAGATTGCGTGGTCTGATAATATCGTGTGTATGCATTACTGGGTTGACTTTTACTTTCAAACTGTTATCAGATGTCACAAACATTTTAATGAATTAAAAATTGTTAATTTAAAATACTGTTAATTTTCACATACTATGGTTGTGTATTTAATCATTTATCGATGACTTAATACTAATATTTATTGCCGATCGCTTTCGCCTGGCGGTATCCTCAGGGGAAGAGTTACTTAAAACTAATGGAACAAGGTAATCTAAATGATATTTAAATAAAATAAAAAATAATATAAAACAATATTATTTTAACACTTTTAAATTTCCAGTTAGTTAGGATTGACACCGAACGTTTTCGCCTATACTTGTAGGCATCTTCATAGAAACTGAGTGGAAATTTATTAGTGTCCAAATAATATTTTTTATTTAATTGAAATTAAAAATGGATTTCCACAGTGCAAACACATAAAATTCTTAAACTACATTTTAATTATAGTCTAAGGGTTGGATGGAACACAAAGAATTTTAGAAGGGGGAAGTTCTTCAATCTAATAATGGTGAGAGTGTAGGAATTTCAACATTAACAATGTCTATCTTGTTACATTCACTGTGTCTGTGTTTAGGTAGCAGAATTCCATAACGAAATTCAAAAACAAAAAACTAATGTTTTCTTCTACTATTATGTTCTTTATTGAGAAAGACGTCAATGTCGTTAGAAGACGAAATATGTCTTTCTCAATATAGGACATAATAAAGTAGAAGAAAATCTTATTAGATATACATTTATCAATTTGTGTAACACAATCGTCGAGAGTTTTAGAGTTCGTCGGTAGCCTGGAGGTAGAGCCTCGGCCTCGTGAACAAGGGGTCCGTGGTTCGATACCAGGTGCCGGCAAACTCCCCTTTCACGACACAAGCTTTTAGTAGCTTACTGTGAAAGGTGTATAAGATTTTATTTGGGTTTATAACAAACAAAACCCAAATATATCTTTATATTAAAAAAAAATCGTAATGCGTGTAAATTAACAGTGTTATTAATTTACCATTTTGAATTTCATATTTAAATTAATTTTCACAGCGTTAACGTACCATCTTTTAACTTAAATTTAATAAGTACTTGTTTAAATTTAATTATGTAATAAACTTGTTGGACACCTCATTTAAGATGCCATCTCTTTAAACGTATGGCGTTTAATGGTCGTGTTATTTTTGCGTGCCTGTGTCTTTATGTTTACAATATGTATGTAGGCTGAGTAAATTAAATGCACTTGTTCGAGATAATGATGCTGTATTTTGTAGTTATAGAGATATCTATAAATTTCAACATACAAGTGTGCCATTGTAGGTAACAATAAGAAACTTCTAATTACATCCGCTAACCAAATGTTATCAATAACTGACAATCATCTCAATTATAAAAATCATTCGTCAAATTATTGAAAGATTATTTCGTAGTACAAGTCTCTGGAAAAGAGCAGGTATCTCACTCTTTTCTGTAAGTTTATGAGTATTCTACTATGAATGACGGATGATGATTTGTTCTTGATGATTCTTTGGAGCCGATTTACAATCATTCGACCGTCTCAAAGGTGCTGGTGAAAAGGACAGCTTTTAATTATGTGATTGAAACAAGTGTTTCTTTCTACTATAGATCTATAGTAGAAAGAAACACTTGTTCCAATTACATAATTATGGAATTCTACTATAGTGTGCACCGACACAATTAATAGACAGCTTTTAATTTTGTTCCTATAACAGACGATATTACTCTTCAAGTCTAAATTTTTGTGTTTTTTTATACAATTCGTCAGTTCTAGTTAATCTGTGTAGTCCAAATATTTGTTTCAATGCTTTATTCATCAATCTTTGAATTGATGTTTTTTGTTGAACGCTGCATTGAGACCAAACTACAAGACCGTACATTATATGGGGTAAGATATGTATAGGAGTTGTATATATAATAAATGTTTGACATTACTGCTGAACACATCACTTCGTCTCATTACTCCTATTATAGGTGACAATTTGTCAATTTTGTTACTTGTTACCATCTTCAATTCAGTGATGAGGCATGCTGCCAATCCTGAATGTGTTGTTTAGTATTGACATGGACAGAACAATTTAAACGTTTTTGGATGCAGTAAGCTCTCTGGCTATCTCACTGTAGACCTAGTCAAGCTTCACAACATAAGCATATTGCATACTGTGAGATTTTTGGGGTGAATCAGGGTTTATTCCAATTCCGAATTGCCTTTATCTTTATAAAAAGGTATAATAATTTATGTATATTTGGGAAGTATGTTTACGAGGGATGGAAGATGCGATAGGGACATTGAAAGAAGGAAAGTGGCCGGTGCTAGAGTGAACGGTGCACTTCGACCCATTGTCAGCAATGGCAATGTGTCGAACATGGCTAAAATGCTGGTGCACAATACCATTCTGGTACCGTCACTTACGTATGCAAGCGAGACATGGACGTGGCTGAAGAAGGACGAAAGTGGAATAAATGCAGTGGAGATGCGATCGTTAAGAAGAATGGTTGGTAAAACGCTGCGTGATAGAGTGAAGAATGAGGATATTAGAAGAATGAGCGGATGCAAGAAGAGTGTTGTGGACAGAATGCGCGTGAATAAACTACGGTGGTTTGGACACGTTGAACGAATGAACGAAGTAAGAATGACAAAGAGGATATACTTGTCTGAAAGAAAAGGTGTGAGGAAGCGCGGACGTCCGAGAACCACGTGGCTTGATCACGTGGATCAAATTCTCAAGGACGGCCGCGTGTTGAGTAAGAGGAATCGACGTGCGTGTATGAGAAACTGTATGAATGTGGAGGAAGCGAAGGAAGTGTGTAAAGATAGATCTGTGTGGCGTTCCGTTCTCTCTGCCTACCCCACTTGGGATACGGCGTGAGGGTATAGTATAGTAGTATAGTATAATAATTTTACTCCCGTGGAGCACCCGGTAAAGAATTGGTCTCCCACTCTTCACCGTTAGTTTAGAGTGTCCTGTAAAAGGCAGTGTTCCAAAAAATTAAGACATATTACATCTCAAATCCAGCGATTAGGTTTGCCACCCATCCTGAATGTCTTGAATTTATATTGGCACGGTAGCTTGTACGTTTATTATATGCAGTTGGTCAGTAATTCTATACATTCCATAGTGAGATAAACAAAATAAGAATGCAAGTTAAATTTTAAATCAATTATTCGATTCCATTTTTAAATCGCCCGCCTTCTCGTGTTGCCATAAAGGAAATTAGGTCCGTCCTGACATTTGCACACACTATAATAATAACAATTATTATTATTAAAGGCGAGTAATTCCTCGTAGATCATGGATTTTAAATGCCACTAGTTGATCCAGTTTAAAAACAAGTGAGGCGTTCTTAATTTAAAAAAAGACATTATATATCATGTTGGAATAATTAAATAATGGCGGGTACTTAATCAACCAATCAGAAAATAAAGATGTTTGGCATGTATGACTGTAATGTAACAACATTTATTGTAATGTTTCACTTTATTATTTTTATATCTTCAATAATTCATTCAGCGATGAAGTATGACATCCATCTAGAATGTTTTAAGCTTTTGTTGACACGCAGAGAACGATTTGCGTCATGTTGACATGCAGCTAGTCCGTTGGATACCCCGCTTATTGGAAATGCCGTGATGGTATGAGTTGATGATTGAATGAATTACTTTATAGATCTTTTTGATCCACATACGAATCTTTTTTTTCTACATTATGTAGTATTTTTTTTTCTCGGCTATCCTTGAGTTGTAGTAAATAATTTAGTGTGAGTGTGTGTGTGGGATTCCTGGGGTGTTGAATTTCTGCATAAACTATTAGCTTTATTATTTAATTGCTAAATCCTTTAACCAGATTGAATTTATTCGGGAGTTTTTTATATCTAGTCTAGTCAATCCACTGTATGTCTTTCCTAAGACATTTAAACTAAAGTGTAGCCAGCAAAAATATCAACATTTCTACAACTATAATTCCATATTTGTGAAAAATGGACCAATGTAACTTTTGCATAGATCCCCTTCATAAAGCAAGTAAAATATTTGCGTGTTTTGATGTAGGTATATTATATGTTTAAGGTTTTGTTATTATTTATATAAAAACTAAACCGCTGAAATTTTTGAAAAGTAAAAACAAATAATAAATCATTTCCCCTACTCTTAGTTCTTGGAAAATTCAAAACATCTTCTCTGCGTAGGGTGGGTGGCAAACCAATCAGAATGGGTGGCAATTCTATGACATTGTATTGAGTAATTAATTACAATTCTCACAATTAATGAATAACAATTACATGATTTGCATACAGTATGTGGTAATTATGTCTTTTTTTCATTACTTGATACAGGATCTGCAAGCCAATCTTGTTTGACGACACAAAACAATTTGTTTGTTCATCCGTACAGGAATAAAAAATGGGTTTATTAGAATAATTTTATTATATAATGTATGGATGATGTTATGCAACAATGTATCAAGTATCAAAATAGAAAAAACGATGCACACCAAAATAAATAAATTAAATATCTACGTGGTTTGTTAAAATAAATTAGAAAAAATAATAGCTAAGGCTATGCAATCCTCACCTGTGAAAATGGCAGTTGTTCATGGACACGAAAAGTGATCACTTTGGCCAGCCTAGAGTCAATTCGTAAGTATTGTGACGTCTTTCTCACTTCTTGCGATTACTTACTTACTTATGGAGCCCTTGCTGCATAAGGTTGTGCACGTGGACGGAGCCTATATGCGGCAGTGGGTGCCCCCCGTGGGTCTTGAACTAATTCTGACCAGCTTTTCCTGTCAGCAGCAATGCTTTTTGCATCCTCGGGCTTCAGTCGTCTGTGGAGAAGGACGGACTCGATTAGATTTCGTACAATGTTATGTTGTGTAAACATGGATAAACAATTGCGATTTCTGACTGGTTTCATCTTCAAAAATAGTATTGATTTAATAAAAAACTCCTATAGTCTCAGATTAAGATTGATGTAGCTTGATACATTGTTGCTCTACATCGTTTATTAAAATAAACGTAAACAATAATTAGTTTTTCAGTGTATTAATTACACGCCACTTCATATCATGACGTGATTAACATACAATGTCCATGTTTACAATCATATCTTAAAGATAGAGTTTTTTATGAACATATTTATCTATTATCAAACGTTGTATTGCAACATATTTCTATTCAAAATGATTGATAAGGTTCGTGAAACTGACCTGTAAAATCACGATTCCTAGATCCTAACATATTTATAATGAAAAATCGAGTAAAATATTGAAATTAGCTAAGTTTTGGAAAAGTCGAGTATTTTTTTGCATCCGCATTCGAAGCTGAAACTTTGACACAAAAAAATAATAAACTTTATTGCACAATATATATTTCTTCTTCTTCTTTCTGTGCCATATCAGGTCCCCCCCGAAGTTGGCGATCACTCCGGTGCAAACTTTCCTGTCCGAAGTCAAAACACATTTTAGCGTTACGTTTTCGTTTCGTTAGCGTTCGAATATAGACGACGTTATTTAAAAGTAAAAAGAAACGAAAAATATTTAAAAGTAAAAAGGTTTTGAAAATAATCAAATCCGAAATTACACGCATGCGTCATCTCAATGATGCAAAATCATTCACAAAATAGCTGACAAATATCATTTAAACAATGACGAAACTAATTTCATTACTTTATTGATAATATGTGTCTTGTAATACATTATATTATATCGTCTGTCCATTTCTATCACTCGACAAGTCAATTTTTTTGATTTCATTGGAAATACACAGAATCAACGTTTCTCTTCCAATTTTACAAACAAATAGCTACAAAAATTATACGGTTCCCTATATATATTAAAATACTAAATTTTAGTTATGTAAATAAATAATGGTCCTATTTTCAATTCCACAAATAAATATTTCAAATTGTTGTACTATTGAACAGAACAAAGACAACATCTGTTTTTAACAGTGCAATTATTATAATATAGTATATTTCAATTTTTGTTGTGTTTTTGAAGCATAATGCAAATATAGCAAACTTACAAAAATGGCAATTTCTCGAATATAAGACATTTTTGCTTGTTGAGCTATGGAACCGGATAGTCGACATAATATTAAGATAATACAAAAATTGTGATTTCTCGAATATAAGACATTTCTACTTGTTGTGCTATGGATCTAGACAGTCAAAATATTATTGAAAAAATATTAACATACAAAAATGGTGATTCCTGAATAGGCATAAGACGTTTCTTCTACTTGTTGAGTTATGGACATAGTATTGAGATACTATATACAAAAATAGTGATTTCTCGAATATAAGACATTCCTACTTGTTGAGTTATGGAACTAGATAGTCAAAATAATATTGAGAAAATATTAACATACAAAATGGTAATTCTTGAATATAAGACATTTCTACTTGTTGAGTTATGAAACGAGTTGACATAATATTAAGATAATACAAAAATTGTGATTTCTCGAATATAAGACATTTCTACTTGTTGTGCTATGGAACTACACAATCAAAATAATATTGAGAAAATATTAACATACAAAAATGGTGATTCTTGAATATAAGACATTTCTACTTGTCGAGTTATGAAACTACACAATCGACATAATATTGAGACAATAGATACAATATGCGATACTTATCTGATGGCGCTTATGAGTAGTATTCGATAATAATTCATGTAATTACATTATTTCAATGAAGTATTTACTATTCAGATGACATGTCGACACGTAATATGTTGATATGCAATGTAGCCGCCTACCAAAAATCAAATTAGTAATGTCTATAAATTAAACCTATTAATAATTGTCTCCGAGTCTGAAGTGAGGTATGGAAATGCATTTAAATATCAAAAAGTTTTTTTTTCTAACACAGAATTTGGATTCGGATTAAACCTAAATTCACTTCAAATTTCATCACAGTAAGGAATAGTATGCCTGTGTCGCGAAATCAGGAGTAGTACATTTCTCGACTGAAGGGTCTAAACTATGTATCTCATGCTACTGATTATTCAAGGTTTTTATTATTATTGTTTTTGTATATGTAGCATTTTCAAAGCAATCGAGGAAAGATTTTTTGCAAATAGATTTTGGAATGAGGCTGTGTATTTATAGAGGAACATCCTATTCCAGAAGGTTCTCAATAGATTAGGAGACGCCTATGCAAGGTGTAAGGAACAAGTTGTCGTGCATATACACCCTTGAGGATGCCCGCTACAGTTGTGGAAGAAACATTGGAAAATAAATTGCTCTGGTGACCACGGCTACTCAGCCCGGAAGAAGACTTTACTACTAATTTCCGGTAAGAAAAAATATTCACGTAAGAACCCAGCCTGTGACTTATGAAGATACGTGAAAATAATAAACATAAGTTTTTAATTTAAACAAATTCTTTTTCTTTGATTTTGAAATATGTAACTGCACTCATCGTTGAAATGCATTATCGATGTAAATTATTATCTACATTACTATGGTGCGCACATTATATTTTGGAATCGACACAAAAACCTTCACACATAATTTTCATACTAAATCGTTTACTATATACATACAACAACGACGTTGCATTCACATAATATAAAAAAAAAACTCGTAAATCTAATCAATATATTTGCCTGTTCGTAAATCCTGCAGTGTTGGGAAATTAGTATTGCGAAGTGCCATAAATGTTGGTCGGGTCATGTCTAGTGTTGTGGAATTCTCAAGAAATAATTTACCGAGAAATTTCTCGATAAATTTCTCAAAGTAGAGATTTTTTTTTATTTTCTATTTAACAGTATAATAATAATAAATACTTTATTCAATCAATCAATAACAATGTACAAATGTTGAGACAATTTATCAACAATATGGCTACAATCAATTATGGAAACAAAAAAATGTTAGCTACCTACATAGAAAAAAGTGCTAATAACTGATGAAAAATCTGGATGTTTGACACCCCACATGCCCATATTTAAGTTAAAAAAAATTGCTGGTACGTACATGGAAAAAAGTGTTAATAACCTCTGATTTGGGCCTTAATCAGCCTCACAAATTTTTGGATCAATCAGGTTGGCTGCGAAGTGTACTGGGCGAAAGGTCATAATACCAGTAAGAAAAATTATGGAGAGAAATTTCTCCTCCATCAGAGGAGAAATTCTCGGAGAAATTTCTCGTTCTCGAGAAATTTCCTTGGAGAAGTTTCTCTTCTCACATCACTAGTCATGTCACCTGTATGCACGATAACAGACTCCCAAAAAACATATTATTCGGGGTGCTCATGCATGGAAGAAGAAACCATGGTGACCAGCGTAAGCGATACAAAGACGTTCTTCATGCATCCATCTTGAAGGACAGTAATATCCAGTACACCTGGAAACAACAAGACGCTGGTCATCGTGTCAAGTGGAGACAACTATCACCTTTTTATTTTTGTTTTCTGCAACTGTCAATAATTTCCTAAGCAATCTCGGATAAAGTGACTCTAGTACATAACATAGTCATTATAAGTAATTTTATGATGCAAAATTAACATTGATTACACACATATTATATACTATATAAACATCTGTGAGTAAATAAATAAATATACAATAATGTGTAATAATTACTTCCTTATGTAAATAGACACGTAGAGTGTGATGACATTCAATTGCATTATTTTAGACATTCCAAACTAATTACATATGTGTTGAAAAATATTTTCGGTTTCCCATTATTCATTACGTATCAATAATATTATCAATTTTAATTGGTGATATTTTTTTTTTATTACAAAACACAGTTAATTTTTCACATTAATTTATTTGAAATCTCGAGAAAGAGTTCTCTTGAAAATGTCAATCGATATATTATATTGACGAAAGTACTCGAGATTTCAAATAAATTAAAGTGAAAAATTAACTGTGTTTTGTAATAAAAAAAACTAAAATATCATCAGTATGAATTTTCACTTTGTGAACGTACAGACCTAAGAATTAATTCAATTTTAATTATTGTTCTGTGGAGAATAATATTGGTCTTCAACTCTTTTCGGTAAGTTTTCGAGAGTCTTGTAAAAATAGCTGTGTTCATCATCCTGAATGTCTTAATTTTATATTGGCACGGAGAAGTCAGCTTGCATGTTTTATATGCAGCTGGTCTGCTGGCTACCCCACTTGTGGGATATGCCGTGATGGTGTAGTAGTAGAAAAATAAAGACATTTTACATCCTTAATTCAACGATGAGGTTTACCAGCCATCCTGAATGTCTTAAGCTTTTGTTGATACGAAGAAGCAACTTGCATGTTTATTACATGTAACTGGTCTGCTGGCTACCTCACTTGTGGGATATGCCGTGATGGTATAGTAGTAGTTATTGAAAAAAAAATTAGAGAATGAATCTGGTTTTATATTGACATGCAAGTTGTCCTTTCCACGCCAATATAAATTAATGCATTCAACATGGGTGGCATCTTGAAAGAACTTGAAGATATGTCTACCCGTTCTTCCAGAACTCCATCTGTTTTGCCAAACACAAACATTGTCCTCTCACAAATCGTGACGATTGCGCTAGATAATTATATTCCTTATTCCTGTTCCTGCTTCAACAGGCATACCAAGATGTTCAACACGTCTTCCAGCCCTGACACCCCATCGAGCATAAAACAAGATTCATAACATAGTTAGTTTAGAATTAGCTCGATATTTATGAATTATTGTACATTTACCTTTGTTATATTATTGAGACATCGAGTGATGCTCGTATCAAAATGTTTGAACAATTTTAAAGTTTTTTTTATAACGATCCAAGTACATAACTCATTGTATCTGTGTAAAGTATACGCCCTTGAGATTATTCTGATTCACCACATAAAAACTTGATCAATATAAAACACAACATATAATTATTTTTATAGTTTGTGTTTTCTACGTATCGTCGTTGAGGCGTCATAGCTTAACTAAACTGAAAAAAAAACAACGAATAAATAAATGCCTACAATGGTATTTTAAACACCGGTGTATTGCTTCAGTTTCGTTATTTTTCTTTTAAGGTTAGGCAGGTATTCGTACTATTCAGTGTCTATCGAGAAGTATTAAGGAATTCGTCATGGGTGTCATCGACTCTTGCCAATTTTATTTTTACAATAAGCCATTGTTAGAGGTTATATAATACGTAAATTTAACACATGAAACTCGCGTCTAGGGCGCTACCATAAAATTTAATGTTGTCTCTTGAATTTTTCAAACGTTATCTTTCTTAACGTTAAATTTACCTACATATTTAGAATACTATACTATACTACACTATACCTTCACGTCATGTCTCAAGTGGGGTAGGTAGAGAGAACGGAACACCAAATAGATAAATCCTTACGCACTTCCTTCGCTTCCTCCATATTCATAAAATTTCTCATGAGAGAAATTGTATTAAGAATTGGCTAAACTTAATCACAAAATAAAATGTAATCCTTTGTTACAACACAAAATATGAAATATTTATGGTGTTTTAATTGATTAATGTCAGTGTTCATAGACAAGATTCACCAATCAAAAACTGGTTGCTTCTGTCGGGTGCGTTAAATATTTCTCTATTACTTATTCATACTTCAGACACCTGAACATTACTTGAAGAGCCTTGGCCTTCAAAACAATGGATTTTCAAGCTTCTCTTTCTTGAGTATTGAATAGTCAATTTTATATCGTGACAATGAAATTTGCGAAATCAGTGAAGAGCCAATCGTAAGTGAAGGGAAGTCTTTCTCACGTTTTCTTTTGATCGTGTAAAAGTGGTTCTCCAATCTGAGACGTCTGGTTGGTTGTATACAGTAGCATTTGAGCCACCAAGCTAATATACAAAATATGCATATCCATTTTGAATAAAAAAGCAATGAAAACATTGAGCAAGCAACAAAGTATGATTGTGAATTAAATACTGCAGCATCATCGCTACAGCAACAAAAAATAAGAGCTACTTATAATAATATTGATTCTTAATGTAATCATTACGATACGTACATCTATGTGGTTTTCACATTTGGCGAATATCGCCAGGACACCAAAATATCGTCAGCCATTTAGACCGTGTGAACCAAATGACAGCTAGTCTGAAAATATAAAAACTAGTAAAAACGATATCGTTTCAAGTTGACACACCTTTTAACTTTTTTCTCTGGTTGAACGATTCACGCACGCGCAGATGTGCGCGGCGTCCTTATCTATGGTAAAAACTTTATAACCTATAAATTTTATAATGTTTCCGGCTTCGTGACAGCTTTGTTGTTGGTTTGAGGCGTTTGTTTCCTCAATTAAAAGGCGCCTTATAACCTCTACTATAACATTTTCAACTAATAATAAACACTTCGCGATCTCCATCTCGACGTCCGCCATTTTGAAAACAACGTCAAAATCAAAGCGCATCTGACAGATCATATCTATATCGATGGACTGTGTGAACAGGTGTGACGATCAATGGGCGTCTGGCGATTTTTGTTTTTTATGCAAACGAAATTCGCCTGGCGATATTCGCCAAATGTGATCATCCCATTATATGAGAAGATCTGAGCGACCAGTGGAGTATAATAGTTGTAGTGGTAGGTCTATAACCCGGGCAAGGTCGTCTTGGGTGCGGCCTGTGTCTCACTTTATATTATAATATTATCTACCTGCTGATCATTAGTGAGTATGGACAGAACATCTAACAGGTACTCACTACCTAGTTACATTATTATAATTATATATTATTGTTGTTTATCTGCAACATCTTACCCGTCAGGTGTAACACTACGCGTACATCTTTA
This sequence comes from Athripsodes cinereus, assembly GCA_947579605.1. Taxonomy (NCBI): domain Eukaryota; kingdom Metazoa; phylum Arthropoda; class Insecta; order Trichoptera; family Leptoceridae; genus Athripsodes; species Athripsodes cinereus. The sequence continues at coordinate 2,038,272 of OX388327.1, forward strand.
GATATTGACTACAGGCGAAATAATTATAATATTACTAGCTGACCCGGTAAACGTTGTTTTACCATAAACATTATTTCTAGATTACTAATATCGCTATTTAAAAATAGGGTTGATGGTAGAAGGGTGAAAATTTAGGGCTGTATATATTTTTGCCACACCATATATTTTTTTTTCCAGAAAATAAAAATCGGGGTGGACCACCTTAAACTTTGAGGGGTATGAAAAAAAGTTGTTGGCCAATTCTCAGACTTACCCGATAAGTACACAAAATTTCAGCCGTTCAGTCCAGCCGTTTCGAAGGAGTATGATAACAAACACCGTGACACGAGAATTTTATATATTAGATGACAGTGCTTAAAACTCGGTTCTCTCAGTACACCCTTAAAGAAAGTGGTGCCGCGTGATATTTGCGTGTATAGCATGTGTAAATAAACAAATAAATAATTACAAAAAGGTAAATAAATTTTCCCAGCAATTACCTTAGGAGAGATAAAAACGTATATTTATCTTCGACATCGTGAAAATAATTTCAGACTTCGTTGACAGTTAAATTGTAGGCTGTTTACAATAGTGTGGACATCTCAATTAATGCCAAGGATACGAAGTATAATTTTATTTTAAACAATGTAATGTGAAATTAACTGACAACTTATTTATGTACAATAAGGGTAAACCCTCATTATTATGTGTGGAAGATATCGTGATGGAAAACATATATAGATGTATACGATAATATGCTTAATGTGGTGTTCTCACTTTGGCGAATATCGCCAGGCACCAAAATATCGCCAGCCATTTGAACCGTGTGAACAAAATGACAGCTAGTCTGAAACGATAAAAACCAGTAGAAACGATATCGTCTCGAGTTGACCACCTTCCAACATTTTCGGACGATTGAACGATTCGCGCATGCGCAGATGTGCGCGGCGTTCATATCTATGGTAAAAACTTTATAACCTATAAATTTTATAAATGTTTCCCGCTTCGTGACAGCTGTTATCTGTGTTGTTGGTTTGTGGCGTTTGTTTCCTTGATTAAAAGGCGCCTTATAACCTCTACTATAACATTTTCGACTAAAAATAAACACTTCGCGATCTCCATCTCGACGCCATTTTGAAAACAGTGTCAAAATCAAAACGCATCTGACAGATCGTTTCTATATCGGTGGACTTGTGTGAACAGGTGTGATGATCAATGGGCGTACGACGAATTTTGTTTTTTCGCCTGGCGTTATATTTTGAAACTCGGCTGGCGATATTCGCCAAATGTGAATACCCCATAAGTTAAACGCATTGAAAGAACCTCTTAACACTCGGATATCTCAGGAGTAGAGGACCCTTATTTATTCGAACTTGCAGGGACTACTTCTTTTCCTTAGCGACGACCCAGCGAACAGACCAAAGTAAGTCGCCTTGTAAGAATAATAAACAAAAGAAACAATACACACAATATTACATGTCTTACAGCATTAACAAATATAAATTTAAAAAATAAATAAAATAATATTATGTACATACAAACATACATACCTTCCCTCGCTGGGAAGGCAAAAAGGATCGAGCGCCACTTCCTTCTATCCTTGCATACATCTTTCGCTTCCGTCACTGTCATACAATTCCTCATGCATGCTCTCCTGTTCAATGTGCTCAACACGTGACCGTCCTGTAGGATTTGATTTAAATGATCTTGCCATTTAATCCTAGGACGTCCACGTCTCCGAGCACCATTCCTCTCACACAAATATATCTTCTTAGTCATTCTGTCCTCATTCATTCTTTCCACGTGCCCAAACCATCTTAACTTATTTACATTCATCCTTGTTATTACACCAACTTTCATTCCACATTCCTTTCGTATATCACTGTTACGCACACGATCTCTCAGACTTTTACCAGACATCCTTCTCAACGATCTCATTTCAACTGCATTTATGCCACTTTCATCCTTCTTTAACCATGTCCACGTCTCACTTGCATACATGAGTGTTGGCACTAAGGTAGCAGAGTGCACCAACCTTTTGGCTGTGGTAGATATGTTTCTATTTGCAATCATTGGTCGGATTGCACCATTTACCTTATTGCCAGCAACTTTTCTCCTTTCAATATCGCTTTCACACTTCCCACCTCTCGTGAAAAAACTACCTAAGTACACACATTCATCAACTTGCTCTCTTATAATATTATACAGTTGGTACAGATAACAGAAATAAAGTGTCGAGATATATGTATATGTGTTACATGTATATGTGTTTAGTGCATTGTATATGTGTATCGTCGTGTTAGTACCCATAATACAAGATTCATATCTTAGTTTGGGACTAGCTCGGTCTGTGTGAATTGTCTTACATGTTATGTTATGTTATATTTTGGTTTTAAAACAGTGAGCCCAGGGGTCACCGAATAACGGGGTGATCTGGAAATCTACTTCCTTCCCAGTGGGAATATTCCAACCAAAACTACTCTCCACCAAGGGAGACTGGACGCACAGAATGAAACCAAGAAAAAAACAAAAGTTCGCCACGCAACATCAGCCACGTCAAGCAAGCTCTATTCTCAGACTCCCCTACGTCAGCCGGGGGTTAACCTGGCCCACGCAGAAGATCCCACCTAGACAGTTAAAGTTTAAGTTTGATACATAGAGAAACCAGTACGTTTCGTAGTCCTATCGATCTATACCCTCACACCGTATCCCAAGTGGGGAAAGCAGAAAAAACGGAACGCCACATAGATCCATTAGGAAGGATAACATACCTCATCCATGAACTGAAGATGTTTAAGTTTTAGGAATGTCTGCCTTCTAAAAGACTCTAGATAACTAATTGAAAAGAGTGGGCGACGAATTCATTGCGTGGCTATTCCACGAGTACCTACTGTGAAGCTATAATAATATATGAAATCTTCGTTAATTATTTGAAATATCCATGAGAATATAAATAATGTAAATTTTTAAATTCAATATGTTATTAAAACACATTAACATGTCGTAAGATCGTAATATATCATTCAAGAATTCCATGATCTAGAAAAACTACCTTCCTAATTAGATCATTTTATGTAAATTGTACAAGATCAATATACTAACTTGCCTCTACTGTGCTCTAAATATTCTCGATCTTCCGGGTATTATAATGTACGCCTTGATCGAAATGTAGATCAAAATGATCTATACTTAATAATATTATCATTTTAAATGTCAAACCGCAAAGGAAATTTATTTCGATTTGCGTAGTTCACCCGGCAATGCTCAAGAAAAAAATATATTAAATAGAAAAATAAACAAATCTTTAACATAACTGTAGATTTTTAATTTATAGAAATAAACAAACTGTTTGAGTTTTACTGTATTTAATAATAGGTGTAGTAATCTGGTTTCGACTTACTAAGTTATTGTCAAACATTGTAAATCTACCACATGCCAAATGCAGAGTTAAGTACTCTTGATACAATCTAAATACAATCTTAATCTTGTCTCAATCTTAACCCTACGATGCGCATAGTGACTATAATCAAAAATACATGCATGCAAATCCTGCGGTAGCTCAGGATAGCCGTTTTCAACATTTACATACATAAGTATTATGTGATCCAACCCCAAGAATGCACCAGACAAAATTAGGGACAGAGTCTCAACTTTGTAAAGAGGTTATGATTTTACCTCTGTATCTGGGTCATATAATGCGTGGAGAAAAGTAGGTACCGGCAAGTATGACAGGCAAGATAGAGGGACGTCGAGGGGCTGGCAGAAGGCAGACATCGTGGCTGCGCAATATATGAGATTGGACTGGAATGAGAGGTGTGGAGGAGTTATTCCAGACAGCGCAGGACTGAGACGCCTATGCCAGAGTGATCGCCAACGTCGGGGGGACCTGACAGGGCACCTACAGAAGAAGATCCACGATTACGGTTTCTATTGCGGATATAGGTATTTTAATAAATAAACAGAGATACAAACGGAAAAAAATCTTATGTGGTGATTTTTTTAAATATAGATTTTATTGATTGCATTAAAACCACAAAATCGTTATTCATAAGAAATGAATTTAGAAAAATAGTTATTTGTAGGTAAAAATAACACATATTATATCATTAATGTTTTCAATGCTTATAACGTTGTAATTGAACCCAATTTTTGATTTAATATAAACACATTCATAATATGAAGTGTTTATGTAATGTGTATTTTCGGTTAATTTTACCTGTTTATGACTTGTGTAAAACTGTTTGTTTCCAAAATATTTATTTCACTCTTTACATCAGTTATATCATCAATCATTAAAAAATATCGTAAAATTATCAGTTTAACAATTCAATGCACAGAGGGCGAGTTTATCGCTAGATCGCGATATCAACCAATCTCCCAACGCACAATATTGAAAAATAAATAATTATAATGAAAATAATATACTTTTTTATACAATATAGAACACAAGCAAATCCCGGGATTCGATAAATTTAATCTCGAAAATATCGAGACTAAAGTACGGCCGGGATCGAATCCACTAGGCGTCAAGGAATGGGATAGAATTTTGTTTACGATTCGTATTCTCCTTCAGTTGGTGACAAGCAGAAAACATTAAAGTTGGAATGTTAATGAAGCGACTTGTTATATTGTATGGTTATTATTTACGCATATTATCCACACCATCGAGTTATCAAAATGGTATTTATCTTGGTAAAAACTACGTATTATGTCCAAGAATAAATGTAAAAAAAATATATTTATAACAAGACGCAAGATCGCAAATTAATGATAATGTCGGTGGACATAAAAACAGAAGTAGTTAACCTCAATCTGCACTAACTTTTATTTTGAATTGAGTTACGGATGTTAGTGGCTAGAATTCGGAATGGTGCTATTTATGATTCCACGTAAGGGTATACGTGTTGAACAAAACCTGCCATGAACACTCTGGAAGATCTTCAATTGACTACTAGTTGATGTCACAAGGTACTTCAGACTGCTCACCATGGTAGCTCTTGTGTGGAAAAATTTGTTAGTAGGTATAGAGATTTATTCGGATAAATGGAAGTCCCCAGACTTCTGAGCTATCAGTTAAGTGAATCTATCAAATTGGGGATATCTGTCTGAAGAAGGCAAACAATATGAATGCGGCTTGGTTCAGGAAGAGTGTGGATGATGTGTTTGTTTAATACCATTCTTAAGGTCCCCGTTTAGCAAAAACAGTAAAATATTCAATTTTCAACAAATTTGATAGAAAAACTGCCAAAACTTGTTGACCCTAGCAAACATATTGATTTGATAAAATAAAAAAAAACTAATATTTATTACCAATAGGGTCATTGCACCAGTGTTTGTACACAATAAGAAATTTGTCACAATTTCGCTTCATATTTCCTATGTTTTTTTAGAAAATGGTTACTTTTTCTTGAATTTAAGTAGCTGGTTATCCTATAAATATGATAACCTACCTATATTTATCAAATGTATCACAACACATTTTTAATATTTTTTTAATTAATTGAGTTGGTGATATCTAGTGTTTGTCACAATTTCACCAGTTATTGACACATAAAACTCCAGTGTTTGACACATAGAAAAAATAATATTTCATAGTAGTAAAGTAAATAAATAAACTGAGACTATTTAAAATGTTTATTAGAAATAAAAACAAACATATTTAGGTACTTTATAATATTATTGAAAAGTATATAGGTACCTAACTACACTTAAAAAAAAAATTGCTGACTTTATGGTCAAATCTCATTTGAAAAGACAAAAGTCAAATATAAATTAATGTGCTTCTGAGTACTTCGTATCTCCTGGATGCTTGCATTGGAGACATGCCGTTTTTGACAGTATCTACTACACTCTTCATATTCTCTTTATCCCAAAGGAATTTGGGTTTTTTGTTTGGAGCCATGTGTCACAAATGTTTAAATTCATAACTTGAGTTTCAAATGCCTTCCCTCACTGATGATGTTAATAGAAAAAATAAATAAATAAAAATATTTGGTAGTAGTGGCAAACACTGGATTTCTTCTAAACCCCAGTAATTGACACTTTGTCAAAGACTGGGGAATTAGTATTAAATACGACTCCAGTGATTGACACTGCTAATAAAGCACTCAAAATTACTAAATTCAAGAAATATGGCAATCAACACATTATTCAAAACAATAATGACTATGATAAATACTAATCAACCAAAAAAATAACATCTTGAAAAAGATGTATGTAGATTATAATACCCTTGTCCTTATCTGGATTTATAAGAAATTAGAAAAAACATGCCTTGTGTTAGAATATTTTTTTTGCAGCAGCATGCGTAATAACAGCCACCACTAATGACATCACATGGGATACTAAAATGAACACGGAAGACAAAAAGCATACTAGCACTAAAAATGTGTGCATGTATGACTATCTGGAGTCAGTTAAAGACAGAATGTCAAACACTGGTGCAATGACCCTATTAGTTTTTTACTAAAAAATATATAAATCGCAGACTGACGAGATTTATTTAGGTACTCTTTGTTATATCAAAATACAAAGTATTTGTAAAATATATAAATTTTTATTCATCCTATCGAGCATATAAATACTATAGATTTTAGCAAACTTTTTTTAGTATCCAAAAAATCGAGTTTTTGTGGTGATTTTTGGTTTCAAAATATGAGAAAATATTTCAAAAAAATATTTTTTAATTCGGTCAATATCCATGAAAAAAAAAACAATAAAAAAGATTTTTTTTTGTTCTATAATTGTAATAACTATCCAAGTATTCGTAATATTGAAAAAAAAAACATATGAAAACTTGTAGGGTTCTCGTGCATTTATGTACCAAACACAACCCCGAATTCAATTTTTAGAAATATGCTTTTTTATAAACGAATATTATGAAGCTAAAATCTAGTTTTTTTTTAAGTTAAATATTGATATTGGTAATTATCATTTGTTTTCATATTTTATCAAATCAAAATGTTCGTAGGTACAACAATTTTTGAGAGTTTGTGTACCAAACTTGTTGAAAATTGAATGTTTTATCGTTTTTGCTAAAGGGGCCCCTTAATATGAAATATTTATCTATTGTTATCTAGTGTACATCGATTACAAACAAATTAACGCAAAATATATACAAATCCAATACAATCATAAAACCAATATACAGAGGGCGTGTTGAAACGTATTTTTTTTTAGTAAATTAGGCTTTTTTTAAAATTCAATCAAAGCAGCTTGTCTGCTGATTACCCCACTTGTGGAATATGTCGTGATGGTAAAGTAGGTAGTAGTAGTTGAATTGAAAACAAAGATAAATTTAAAATGATAATTTTTCTCACATGTAGACAATGTAAATTGATAAACGATTAAAATTTATTTTCAACGAGTTTTACAATTAATTACTATAACTAGAAACATTTATATAATAATATCATAAAGCGAAGGAGCTGTTATAAATATACGTATAGACACCTGTAATTATCTCGTAAAGATCACTCGATGATAAAATTATATTATGATAAACGTGTGCATTAAGTTCGACTCCCGATAAAGAACTAACTACATAGGTAGATAATAATACGTAAGTATGTTTTGTTTCCGACAACCTTTTTTGAGATCACTTTTTGACAGATGGTAAGAGGTCCGACAGTTGTAGAGTACTTTTTTTAAGATATAACTGGGTTTTGTTATAAACCCAAATACAACCTTATACACCTTTCAAATTAAGCTAAAAGCTTGTGCCGTGAAAGCGGAGTTTGCCGGCACCTGGGATCGAACCACAGACCCCTTGTTCTGAAGGCCGAGACTCTACCTCCAGGCTACCGACGAACTCAAACTACTAAACAAATACATCATCCACACAACCAGCAGACTATGCAAACTTCTTTCAGTAGGAAACAGGGAAGGTGTTCCAATGCTTACGAATCGACGAATTGACGAAATGCTAACCGGGACTAGAGATCCTGTTTAGAGTGGATCTATATTATCTTTGTAATATAGTAAATATACCTGCTTATTATCGTTATCTTAATGCGAGCACATTCGCACATTTATATTGTTCGCGGTGATTCCTCTGGTTGTCTCGGTTGCTTCACTGTATTTATAATATTATATTTCATATAAAAATCATCGACGTGAATGCTGGCCTAAAACTTTTACACTTAGCCCAGCATTCGATTCCACCTATTCATCATACTGTTCTGCCAATGTTATATTATTTGCTTTATTTAGATAAATTGACGAAATGCTGTTCGGAGCCATTTACACTCTGGTCAGCATTGATTTTGAAATAAATTTTACCAATTATTGTTCTCTGACGTCTCTCTGAAAAATTTTATGCTTTTGATATGTACATGTACTAATTGTTATTTTGACTGACGATTCCAAGTGTCCGGTTGGACCTAGGGATGATAAACAAATAATATAATAAATAAAATAAATAAATCGGCTTAGGCTGGCTTTAGTGCACTTTACCCATGGTACATATGAAGGTAATCCAATGGTTGATGTGTCGCAGAGGTATTCATCTTGCTGGAAGGTGTTTATCTAGAAATACCGCGTAATGCCAATGCTGCATACCATCAGCAACAACACCAACAAGTCCTTCTCCCTAGCGTCCACGAGTGGTCTACAGGCCCCGCGATCCCCGGGCAATGTGACCACTGTATAACATCAGTTTCATAGCAGATAGAGAGAGGGCGATGGCGAGCCTCCGGCGCCATAAAACCGGAACTCCCCAGCTAAGGGAAGGAAATCCCCTTCTGTTAAGTTCTGAAGATGAAACAGTTAGTTTCAAAAACGTTAAGCTCATTAAAAATAAAAGTCGATAATACAGTGTTTTTAATTTATATAAAATATAAATACTTCTGTTCTCTTTTGTTAAGCTCTGAAGATGAAAAAATAAGTTTCGAAAACGTTAAGCTCATTAAAAATTAAAGTGGAAAATACAGTGTTTTTAATTTTTTTATTTACATAAAATATAAATACTTCCAAGTTAGCAGGATTACATCTATGTATTGAGTGTTCCGTCTTCTCTGTCTACCCCACTTGGTGCGAGGGTAATAATAATAATAAACTTTATTATACAAAATATTTGGATACAAATAATAAATTAGGTTACATGGTATAAACGAATAATTTTGCACAATGGGCGAGTTTATCGCAGGGACGCGATATCTTCCAACTAATCCAAAGTATAGTAGTAGTAGTAGTAGTTATATCTAGTTTGCTATATTCTGTTATTAATGTAAGTAAAATATCTACATAATTATCTTTACATGTACTGTATAAATTGGAACTAGATGCGACGCGACTATTGAAAATACAACTTGCTCAGTGTTGCCACTAGAAAAAACCAAACACGTCGTCACATCCTCCTATAAGAGGGTGCTTAAGGTATATCAAAATACTACAATTATTTTTCTTAGAAGTAAATATGGACAATTGGAACGAATCGAACTAGTCTCAAGTTATACATTTTTTAAAATTTATTTATTCAATTTGTTTTCCAATAATTTAAAGCTCAACTACTACAAAAATTAGGTGCTAGAATTCCATAGCGAAATAAATAAAACGAATGTTTTATGTACTCTACTATTCGAGTTATTTACGAGAGTCAAGATTGACAATGTACTAACAAGATGAAAGAGGTATCTCTGGTAATGTGGTGTTCTCACTTTGGCGAATATCGCCAGGGCACCAAAATATCGCCAGCCATTTGAACCGTGTGAACTAAATGACAGCTAGTCTGAAACGATAAAAACCAGTAGAAACGATATCGTCTCGAGTTGACCACCTTCCAACTTTCTCGGCCGATTGAACGATTTGCGCATGCGCATACGGCGTACGACGAATTTTGTTTTTACGCCTGACGTTATATTTTGAAATTCGCCTGGCGATATTCGCCAAATGTGAACACCCCATTAATAACTCGAATAGTAGAATAAAACTTTTGTTTTATTTATAAATCTATAACTAAATCTATAACAACAAAAATCTATAACTAAACATCACTTTACCTTAAATTTAAATACACATAATTATTATGTTCTTGAAATAATTATAACTGTTCTTATAGATTAATTCTTCTTCATTAATTCTATTATTATTATAAGATAAACTTATTATTGTGAGTTCTTTCTTATTTCATTATTATTAATTGATCAATTTCATTATTATATTAGAAATATATGAAATATGTACATAGTAGAGATTAAATGTACATCTGTTGTTTGCTGTTGAGTTTGCTCTTGGCATCTTGACGTAGCTCGGTTGGACTCATGATAGTACCTACATGAGTGATCTTTGGGTGTTTATTCAGGGTGTTTTGGGGTGTAAGGTTTGCCTAGACCTACGGCTTACTCAGAGATTAACTAATTACTCCTGTAATCTTTGTATCTACATAATTTTTGTTTCTGTTTTTTGCCTTCTGTTTTATATGTATTCGATGTGTCTGTTGGTGTAGGTATGTTTGTTTTGAATAAAAAACAAAGTTTCACAATAATGATGTATGACCGATGCACCCCCTTATCCAATGTACATGGATTCATTCTGCAGAGAATATTGTATTATTTAGTTGTAAAACTGGACTAGTAAAGAACAATATTATCGTTGGTGATATATTTATATGTAGGCACACAATATTATTATCTTGAAATGAGTCGGCAGCCTGTACCTACTGGTTAAAATAATATACCAAACCCTATATACAGGTTGATCTATTTCAATTTACAAGCACAGTTAAATCGATTGTCCAGTGTTCTACGCATCAAGAAGTCGAAATTTGCGAAAATTTTGATTTAATTGGTACCTAGTTCATAAAATCCACTCCACGCTATCAATTTCACAAACAAACAACTATAAAAAATACACGGTTCCCTTTACATGTTAAATTAAATATTAAGTTGATGAAAAAAAAATAATGCACTTCTTTTCAATTCCACAAATAAATATTTCGAATTGTTTAGGTAACTATTGAAGAGAAAAAAGCAACATACTGCCTCTAACAATGCCATTATTATTTAGCATATTTCACTTTTTGTTGAGTTTTTAAGTCTATCTATTTATCTATTCCCTCACGCCGTATCCCAAGTGGGATAGGCAGAGAGAACGGAACGCCAATTAGATCTGTCCTTACATACTTCTTTCGCTTTCTCTACAGTCATACAATTTCTCATGCACGCACGTCGGTTTCTTTTACTCAAAACACGGCCGTCCTTGAGAATTTGATCTACCATGTAGTTCCCGGACGCCCGCGCTTCCTCACACCCCTCCTTTCAGCCAAGTATATCCTCTTTGTCATTCTTTCCTCTTTCTAAACATCTCAATTTATTTACACGCATTCTATCCACAACACTCCTTGCATCCACTCATTCTTCTAATATCCTCATTCCTCACTCTATCACGCAACGTTTTACCAACCATCCTCCTCAGCGATCTCATCTCCACAGCATTTATTCCACTTTCGTCCTTCTTCAACCATGTCCACGTTTCGCTTGCATACCTACATAAGTGTCGGTACCAGGATGGTATTGTGCACTAGCAATTTTGTCATGTTCGAAGGGTCGAAGTGCACCGTTAATCCTAGCACCGGCTACTTTTCTTCTTTCGATATCCTTGTCACATCTTCCATCCCTCGCAAACAAACATAATATAAATATACCAAAATAACAAAAATGGTAATTTCTCCAATATAAGTCATTTCGACTTGTTGAGTTGTGGAACTGGACCGTCGATATGTATGTAGGAGCTAAACTTTACTATGTCAAATATTGTCCAAAGTGACCTTTGAAAATATGTACTGTTTTTAATAATAATATGTATTACTCAACAGACAAAACTCAATCTGTACAGCCAACAAATTGTGTAAACTCGCTTCAGTAGGAAACGGACACACTTATGTGGTTTTCTCACTTTGGCGAATATAGCCAGGGCACCAAATATCGCCAGCCATTTGATCCGTGTGAACAAAATGACTAGTCTGAAACGATAAAAACCAGTAGAAACGATATCGTCTCGAGTTGACCACCTTCCAACTTTTTCGGCCGATTGAACGATTTGCGCATGCGCAGATGTGCGCGGCGTTCTTATCTATGGTAAAAACTTTATAACCTATAGATTTTATAATGTTTCCCGCTTCGCGACAGCTGTTATCTTTGTTGTTGGTTTGTGGCGTTTGTTTTCTTAATTAAAAGGCGCCTTATAACCTCTACTATAACATTTTCGACTAAAAATAAACACTTCGCGATCTCCATCTCGACGCCGCCATTTTGAAAACAGTGTCAAAATCAAAGCGCATCTGACAGATCGTTTCTATATCGGTGGACTGAGTGAACAGGTGTGACGATCAATGGATGTCCGGCGAATTTTGTTTTTTCGCCTGGCGATATATATTTAGAAATACGCCTGGCGATATTCGCCAAATGTGAACACCCCATTACAAGTTAGGTGTCTCGATGCTTACGAATCGGCTCAAGCTGGCATAGCAACGTTCACTAATTCCATCTGAGACTTGTAAGGACGTCTAATACTTTTTCATTCTATCCTGCAAGTGATGCATACAATAATTGAATAACAGTCCTGCTTTTATGTATGTAATTTAAAAAAATAAACAAGGAATTTGGTTAGATGGAAGAAATCACTTCTAAAGTGATAATCTCGCCACAGCATTTCGTCTTAGTATTTTAAATTTTGTATTGTTTTGTAAGTTAAAAAAATAGTAGATTTCGATATAAACTCGCCCTCTGCAAATTGATAATATTTATTTAATATACTCGTACATATATTTCAGAGCAAAATTGCTTGTTATCAGTGGACATTGAAGAGAGACCCGCCTCCACCCGGATATCTCAGGAGTTGTAAACTTCTATTTATCCCCATAAATAAACCAAATTTGTGTTCACGGGCGAGCCATTGGGCAGGCCTGAAGGGCAACCCGCTAAAACCGCCATCGTGGGAATCTTTTAAACAACACTCTCTCTTCAATACCCATTTTTGAAAGTTTAAATATTTATTTAGTGAAACGTAACATAATAACAATTTAGTAAAAAAGATAAAAACAGGACAAGAGTAAACACAAGTTAAAAATAGAAATAATATCGAATAAGTAAATATACAATACAAATCAGTAAACAGTAAAGAATGAAAAAAATTAAATAATTTAAGCACCCTGTATATGTGTATATCTAGTATGACTGTTAATTCAGGATCGCTCCACATACAGCACAGCACACATAGGATTCGAGGACATCTTCCGCCGCTGTATAAATACATCTTCAATCATCTTCGCAGCGTCAGTCTGTGAAGAGAGCAAACACACTTCTCGTACCGATTAGTTCCGAATACACATTCGGTAGAGTCGCGATTTGAGAGAGTTTTGCGAACAGAAAGAAATTTATTTCTTAGTGGGTGTATTAACAATCAGTTTTTTTTATTGACACAATGAAGTTCTTGGTGAGTAAATTTTTATTTATTATTTCTACATTTTTTATTTTTTTTTAAATTTCCCCCTCTTTTCTGTAAGTATTTGAGTGTTCTGTAAAAGGCAAGATATTAACCATCTTCAGTTCAGAGATGATGAGGTTGCCATTCATTCTAAATTAATTTACTTTTATTGGTAAAGTTTAATTTATCGACCGACGGTTCTTGGTGGAAGTTCATATTAATTATTTTTCAAATGAAACACGATATATAGTTATTCCACTATTGACTTTATTTATTTTGGCGAACCGGCTTTTAAGAGCCTCTGCTCTCATCGTCAGGCAAAAGTAAAGTGAAGCTTCATTACAAGTTAAGTATGTGACAAACAGAAAACAATAGGTAAAGATAATTAATTACTTTTGTTGGCTTCAAGAGAAGGATTTTATTTTTATTATTATTGTAAAAATGTCAACCTGCACTGAGACCATAATAGCTTATGGCCAATGCGATCACAGCAGGATAAATAATAAAAAAAACAAAGCAAATCTAAAAAAAAAACAAAAAACAGTGATACTGAAAAAAAAATACAAAAAAGACAACATTAAAAAGAAACAACGGAATCAAAGGAGAGTCTCTATTCTGGCATTTTATTTGATTTGATCGTTAATTGCGTGCAGTTGGTTCGCTGGCTACCCCACTTGTACGAAATTACGTGATGGTATGAATGAATTCATTTTATATTCATCTACACCATCGCTTTATTTCTTGGAATCTTATTTCTTTTAATAGATTTAAATCATTAGGTACACCTTGAACACTGTTGTATTAGCCCTTTTGTAGTCCTACAGAAGAAAAGTTTTGATTTTTCACTAAAATTCATATTTAATAGGCAATAGTGGGAAAAGGCAGGTGTTCGACAAATAAAGATATTTTACAATTTAAATTTGGCAATGAGGTTTGCCACCCATCCTGAAGGTCTTAATTTATTGTTGATACGGAGAAGACAGCTTGTATGTTTATTTCATTATACTGATTTCCTGGATATTCCACTTGTGGGATATGCCGTGATTGTATAGTATAGTGTTTTGGTTAATTAACCATTTGGTGGTAGGTATTTATAAACACTTCTAAAAAAATCGAAATTCTTATTAAAAAAACACCAAAATCAGTCATTTGAAATTATAATTGTCTTGTGAAGCCCCGATAAGACTTTAACTCTTTACTGTAATTTAAGTGTATAAAAAAAAGCAGTTTTTGATAAAACATCACTAACATTAACTACATTTAACACGTTCAGTTCGGCATTCAATATCAAAGGACATCAGATGTTCAAAGAATATAAAACAGTACACTAAGAAAGTTAAGAATCTTATCAAGAATAATTTGATATAACCAGTGTGATGTTAAATAATGTTTAATGATATTGATACCTACAATGCGGTGATGGTGAAGTGAATATATACAATATAGTTATAGTGTGATGTAATGATAGACTTAAAATATTATTGATTGTATTCTGCTTGTAGTGTGTTCTTATATTTAATGTAATTTGTAACATAATGGCCTTCTGAAACCAGCAGATTCTACCTGCTGTTTGAGGGTTTCTTTTAAATAAATAAATAAAATAAATAATAAATACAGCGACGAAATTTGCCACCCATCCTGAATTTATTGATTTTATATTGGCACGAAGAGATATCTTGCATGTTTCTTACATGCATACATTGAAGGACCCACCGACCACCCGGATAGCGCAGAAGTCTGGGGACTTCCATTTATCCGAAATTCTACACTTAACAAATCTTGTCCACAACGGAGGCGCCATAGTGGGCAGCCTGAAGGGCTGGCCGGTCAAAACCTCCGTGTGAAATCTTTTGACTAAACTCCTTCGATGTACCTCTATACGAGAGAAGCAAACAACATATATGAAACAAAACAAAATAAAAGCATACAAAAACATTCTTAGCCAATTTTACAAACCATACAATTTCTTCGTTTCTTACATGCAGCTGGTCTCTGCTGGCTACCTCACTTGTAGGATATGCCGTGATGGTATAGTATAGTATAGTAGTTGAGCATTGATGAGGTATCACGCCATCCATCCTGAATGTATCAACTTTGATTGACACAAATTTTTATTGATGCAAGACTTGACATACAGATGAAATTATTATACAAGACTTTTAAAAGACAAGATCACCTTATTTGGTTGTGCCCTACATATATTTCATTATAATTTCATTTGTGAAATTTATAAATGTAATTAAATGCAATGGTTAATTTAAAAAAAAAACATAACTCTCAAAATAGCACGACTCGTATGTTTATTATAAGCAGTTAGTCCGCTTACTTTATGCATTTTTTTATTTGTCACAAAGAACTTCGTTCTTCAGTACATGCTGAAACTAATAAAGAAAGAATTTATTTATTTATTCATTCTTTACTGTACATTGATTACAAATAATTACATAAAAGGCAAACATCGAGTTATATACAATCAATATACAGAGGGCGAGTTTAACGCAAAGACGCGATCTCTTCCAACTAACCCATAGGGGTAAAAATAAAAACCAAATTGTAATAGTAAACAAAAAAGCAAATCAACTGAAGAGAAAAATAAACCAATAATAATAACCTTAAAAAAATAAATAATAATAAAAAAAAACATTCATACATATATAAATACACAATAATAAAAAAAAAATAAACAAGAAAAAACTGTAAGGTGAGGGTAAGGGGGGAGGGGAGTTTTGCTGAAAGAGATGGTGAGTTTATCGTTATAGTACAATTTTTTTCCCAGTTTTGGTCATGTCCTGTATCATCACCCCTTCTGCCTTGCACATGAAGAATGTCGTTAGTCATATATTATATTATTATTATTATGTCAGTTAAAATGCCTTTGAGCTTATTACGTAGCTTATTACAATAACAAAATATGTAATGTGGTTATGTTAATAGTCTGTTCCTGGTGTAGTACCTACATCATTATTGTATCATATCGATATGATGTATGTATGTCACTTGTGTACCTTTAACACTCAGTGATACGCAATGTCTCAATATTTAGTTAAAAATAATAGTCATAATAACATATACATACAAGTTAACAAATAGTGAAACAGAAACTGGCGATGTTTGGCACAAGTACTCGTCTTTTCTGGGGTTACCAGGAGAAAATTCTGAGTATAAAAAACTAAAAAAAAACTAAGGGTCTGGGTGTTACATGTATATGTGTTTAGTGCATTGTATATATGTGTATCGTCGTGTTAGTACCCATAATACAAGATTCATATCTTAGTGTGGGACTAGCTCAGTCTGTGTGAATTGTCTATACATGTTAAAAAAAAATGTGTAATAATAATTTTTAACGAAGTTTTGGCATTTTATTGTTTTTTATATCTGCGTGAGTGAAAATATCAAGGATATTACTCAACATACACCTCATCCACACAACCAATAGACTATGCACACTTCCTTTAGTAGAAAACTGAAAATGTGTTGCTTACGAATCAGTTTAGGCTGGTTGAAGTTCACTTTACCCATAGTATGTTCACCAATCCCATCAATTACTGGTTCAATAGATATAACAGCTTTAACAATGAATAATAAAATAATATACATATAATAATTTACATCGCCAATTGAAGTATCTAAATTATGAACAATTTAATACAAAGCAGAATACATATATAAAAAATAATTATAGAAAGAAGAAGAGGAAGGAAGGAAGGAAGAGAGAAGGGAATACAACCTAATTCAATGTACAATTATGTTTGAAATCTGTTGACATGCATGTATGTTGACATGTACCTATGCCCAATAATCATTATTGAAATAATATCTTCCTTTACATGATTGTACAATACTTGGAATAATAACTTTGTGAAAGTTCATTTGAATAGAATTAAAATATATTTCAAATAAAACACTGTATTACTTTCAGTACTGTGTTGTTTATAATAAAAACTCACTGATGATTGGTATCTACCCGAAAGTAATACAGTGTTTTATTTTAAATCTATTTTAATTACACTACCTTTTGCATACCTACTAATTTAACCAACATAGACGAACATAAACAACATAAACGACTTTAACATAAAAAAAAAATGTCTATCACACAAGCCATAGGGATGTGTTGTCAAAGGAATATAGGTGTGATATCTAACAATAAAATAGAAATTAGCTATCCAAACATTTAAAAATACAAACGGGTGGAGTTTTTTTAATAAATTAGTGAATGGACTAGTTAAAAAACATTAAGTATTTAAAATATATCTCAAGAATATTGACACATAAACAAAATAAGCAAAACAATTTTGAGCCAGTGGATTCATAATTATGGAAATATTAGTGAGTGAGAAAGTGTGTTTGCAAATCACAGTATGTGTAACTTAAATAAATTTTATAGTCATTGTGAAATATTTAAAAAAACATAAAAAATAGACAAATTTATAAGAATGAGAGGTCAGAAAATATTTATTTTCTTGTCAAGAGAAAATATTAAAATAAAAATACCCAAAGTCGACAAAACTATTTTAAAATGTCAATATTAAAAGTTACAGTTGCGTGTCGTCGAGTGTTAAATCACGTATTCATGGGCTTGGTGGTTTGGATTTTGTGGGTGATATACTGATTCTATATATGCTGTGGGCTAAAAATTAATAATGACACGCATGAGATATGTCATTCTCATATCTTGCATCGCTGGCATAGTACGTCAGCTTAATAATTAATTACAATACATATTACTAAATAAGGCCCGTTACAAGAGCTGAGTGTTAAGGATTATTATATTAATGACTTCATCAACTTCCGTTAAAGTCTAGTTCTACTATGAAATTTAGTTATACCACTATTACTACTATACCATCATGGTATATCCCGCAAGTGGGATAGCCAGCAGACCAGCTGATTATAATATACATGCAAGCTGTCCTCTGTGTGCCAATATAAAATCATTATTTAGTATATGTTTGCTGCTTTTGGTTAGGTTTAAATTATTTATGTTTTTATTGTTATTATGAAAATGAACGCACCGGATTGTAATGGATTTGGCGCGACTTTATAATTGTATTTAATACGTATTATATGATATAAAAAAGACATTCAGGATGGGTGGCAAATCTCATCGCTGAATTTAAGATGTAAAATGTCTTAATTTTTCAAACACTTGCCTTTTACAGGACACTTGAAAACTTACGGAGAAGAGTGGGAGACCAATTCTTTACCGGGTGCTCCACTGTAGTCAATTTCATTTATTTTAATCGTGGAGTCCCCATCAAAGAATAAATATCCTACTCTTCTCTGTTACTTTTCGAGTGTCCTGCAAGAGGCAGATATTTATAAAGCAAGACATTTAACATCTTCAGCTTAGCGATCAGGTGAGATATGCCACCCATCCCGAATGTCTTAACTTTCATCGGTAAGGAGAGGATAGCTTGTGTGTTTTTTCAAAGCGCTAATACCATCACTGATACTGGCATTTTTAAAGCGACCTGGGACCTTTTTTATCTTCCAATTGTATTACATTGGCGCCTTTTCTTATCTCCCAACTCTCTCATTACAGACTGTGCTAAAGAAACATAATATCTCTCTCGTCTATCGGATATGTTGTTCAAAATATTTCGAATTATCCCTCAAGGATAAGCTCTGCTCAATTTCTTGAGGGAATAGACTGTATATCACGTTGTTAAAAATAAAAACTGCCTGAATTGTATAAAAAAAAATATTCTTTAATAATAAACATGTTTGAATTATTATATAATTGCTTGGAAGGTAATTGAATCATTCGGTAAAAGTTTTTGATTTCCTAGGATCATTTTGGAAGCTTTTTGAAATTTTATGTCTAATATAAAGAAGTAGGGTAAACTATGTATTATACAATTAATTTTAGCACTAAAAGGGTGCATCTACTAAAAATATTCTCTGCAGGGTCGGGCTTTTTTGTAAAACTTATATTCTGTTCTTTAGTACCTTTAAAATAAACTAAAAATCCTAGCAAAACCATTGCGATCAATCAATGGGTGGGTGTCTGATCTTCCACTGGAGAGATTATAAGATATCTTAGGATGTGTTCCGTGATTTGTTTTGTGTTTTATTTGGGGTGATATACGTGTGTTAGTATGTGGTGTGGGATTTGTGAGGTGTGTGGTTGAGGGATATGTTGTTTTTTCTTGTTTTTTTCTTTCTTATTTTATACGGAGAAATGGTTTGTGTGTTGTTTCATGTATGGACACTTTGCAGCATTGTTTTCTTGTTATGAATGTGATTGTGTAAATATAGGAGATGAATGCTTTTTGTAAATGTGTATATGATTGATATGTTTGTGAGATGTTTGCCCTAGTACAGGATCTACCTAGTTGGGCAGCATCAATAAAAGTATGTATGTAGATTGTAGTTTATTAGTGAAACAAAATAAATAAAAAAAAACGTTAAATATGTTTCGAATAAACCTTCAAAATTTAAGAGCAAACACGTGACTAGTCTGCAGTGATGTATTTAATAGGAAACATTGTGCATAGTCCTAACATTATTAGTCAGTTAATTAAATGAACGATATTTTATATTTAAGTAGTACACCCAATTGACATTTAGAGATATTTATTGTAAAGAGTAAAATCAGATCTAGAATAGACGCGTTATTTTAATCTACGAACCAGATTACCTTTATGTCATCGTAAACAAAATATCACAGTTTGGAAGTATGTAGTTAGACGTATGGAATTGTCCATACCTATTTATTTGTGTTTAATTAAGTACCTATCTATTGGCGCCAGACTTTGCCAGATTTGGTTTATATATTTTAATCTATCTATACCATTACGGCATTTCCCACGAGTAGGATAACCAGAGGTCCTACAGGACGGTCACGTGTTCAGCACATTGAACAGGAGAGCATGCATGAGGAATTGTATGACAGTGACGGAAGCGAAAGATGTATGCAAGGATAGAAGGAAGTGGCACTCGATCCTTTCTGCCTACCCCGCGAGGGAAGCAGCGTGATGGTATGTATATAACCAGAGTAATAGAGTGAGGAATGAGGATATTAGAAGAATGAGCGGATGCAAGAGGAGTGTTGTGAATAGAAATGGACGAATGGCCTTTTTTAACACCCTGGGTCTGGGTGTTACATGTATATGTGTTTAGTGTATTGTAAATATGTGTAATTATGTATCGTCGTGTTAGTACCCATAATACAAGATTCATATCTTAATTTGGGACTAGCTTGGTCTGTGTGAATTGTCTATACATGTTATGTTATGAATGAATGCATGTAAATAAGTTACAATGGTTTGGACATATTGTGGAACGAATGGATGAGGATAAGATGACAAAGAGATACTTGTCTGAAAGAAGGGGTGCAGGCGTCCAAGAACCACGTGGCTTGATCAAGCAGATCAAATTATCAAGAACGGCCTTGGGTTGAGGAAGAGAACTTGACGAGCTTGCATGAGATATTATATGAATGTAGAAGAAGCGAAAAAGGCCTCTATAAGAATTGAATAGAACAGAATAGAAGCATGTAAGGATAGATCTATAGCTATACCTACGGCTTTCCGTTCTCACTGCCTACCCCATTTGAGATATAGTATAAGATCAAGTAGTAGGGATAGCCAGCAGATCAAATGCATGCAATCAACCTGAAAGTTGGCCTCTCAGTGCCAACAAAAAAGACAGGACTGTCAGGATGGGTGACATCTCTGAATAGTTCTTAATATGTAGTTTGTTGTGTAATTTTCAGCTACCTTGGGTGTTGGTATTTTTGTAATATTTAAGCAAGAATATAATATACCTACAAATAAACAATAATTTTTATTTCTCTAATTTTTACATAATATAATTTGATATCTAAAATCAAATGATGAAATCGATACATATTGAGTGTACCTATTAATTATTATAAGATTGGACTAGTTTACATTGAAACCACAATTCAAAATAATTACGTACCTAAAAATAAAAATCATTTAAATAAAAATCATTTACACTTCATCAATGTTTTACCAGAATTAGTGTTACGAAGGGAAAAGAGTAAGGTAATAACGTTCAAAGTTGGTGCATTAACGTTGTGAAAAATCACTCTATTACAAAATGAAAAATGTAAAACTTACAACACTCTTCATTTTCAGATATGATTGTGTATTTAATCAATTATCAATTACTAAATACTTACTTACTTACTTCTGATGGTGGAAAAGCCCTTGCAGGACCATTGCCTCCGAAACAATAGATCTCCAAGCCTTTCTATCTCGCGCAGTGGAGTGCCAGACATCTTTAGCATTTAGCTCCTCTAGATCTCAGTTGATGTTATCTTACAATGTCTTTGTCTTGGTCTGCCCTACGGTCAAAATATTAGTTCTAATATTATAATGTATGTAGATTAGTCTGTTCCATTCTTTAGTTTTTAGTAACTCTTGTCCTGAGGTTGCCGTAGAGCGAAAGCTCTCGACAATTAGTATTAGTATTTAGTCGGCTAAATACAAAATCTTGTGCGAAAATTTACAGTGTTCTAAATTTTATATTAAAAAGCGTTAAATTCTGACTTCTCCGTGCCAATAAAAATTAAAACAATCAGCATGGGTGGCATACCTCACCGCTGAACTGAAGATGTTGAATATCTTAAACGTGATGTTTTTCGAAAACCTGTCTTTTAGAGGGCACTCGAATACTTACAGAGAAGAGTGGTAAACCTTTTTTCGTTACCAGGACTACCATGGAACAATATTTTATGACATGATTTAATTATGCTAAATGGGTGACATTTTTCAAGTAACATAATTAAAAAAAACCGTGGAGCACCCGGCAAAGAATTTCTTTTAAAAGGTAGCTGTTCGTAAAAATGAATACATTATACACCTTAAATACACCGATGAGGTTTGGCACCCATCCTCAATGTCTTATTTTTTGTTGGCATGCAAAGGACAGCTTGCATGTTTATATTACATGCGGCTGGTCTGCTGGCTACCCCAGTTGTGGGAGATGCTATGATGATTTACAGTAGTGGTACTAGATGGAGTAGAAAGATTAATTTAGATTTCGATAAACCAAAATATTCTCGCAATAAGCGATGTGCTTGTGGTATGAAGACAGTGTAGATTGAAAGTGGGAGGAATAGAATCGGGATCTTTTGATTTAAAATTTGAGACTATTTGACAACTTATAATGTCTTTTATTTTTTATTATAAATATCTGATTGACTTTTTACATCTATTTTTTTTTCAGATCTTGGTTCTCACAGTAACGGCAGCCGTCCAGGCTAGGCCGAGTTATTTGGCTCCATACTTAAAGTTTTCTGATGACGGAGGCAGCTTCTCCTACAGCTTCCAGACACCAGCCATACAACACGTAGTCCAACCACTCGTCAGGAGTCAATATGTCCAGGAAGTTTTACCAGCATCAAGATCGGTAAGATTAAAAAATAAAAAAGAATTAAAAAATATGATGTCTTTAGCAACAAAACTCTTAGAAAAGTTTATATGTTGAAATATCTTTATTTCTCGGATATTTCAGGAGTCCAAGGACTCCTATTTATCCGTTTAGGTGAAGATTTTTTTTTTTTAATATTTGGACTCTCTCTATTCTAATACAACTATGCCAGTGTTGGCATCTACGATCCTACCACGTCAGTGGGCGGGGGACCCGGCTGACGCAGCAGATCCCATCTTGATACCCACACATCTACGAATGTCTTAAAGCGTGAAGCGTTTGTGGCATTTAGAAACACTTCCCCAAACCAGATGGGTCGAGGAGTGTCAACAGTCATACCCAGAATCATTTCCTCTCTTGCATCCATCATCAAAGGACATTCCCAAAGGATATGTTCCGCATATTGAGCTCCTGTCCCACATGTGCACCATGGATTATCGGTCAATGCTAGCTCAAAAAGCTTACCTCTTAACTGCCCATGTCCGGAAGCTGTACGGAAAAATGGTCAAGGGACAATTAGCTCATTCTCAGTCTTTCACGGACATCTGGAAAGAACTTGTAGACAAGTCTACCCGTTCCTCCAGTGGTCCATCTGTCTTGCCAAACACTCATTGTTCTCTCACGAATCCTGCCGATTGCCCTAGATATATCCCTTATCCCGGTTCCTGCTTCAACAGGTATACCAAGATGTTCCACACGTCTTCCAGCCCTGACACCCCGTTAAAAAAGTTAGAAAAGTTTATGTAGATTTTGTAATTAAATACATAGAGTAAGAGAAATAATCAAAGTAAAGTTAAGAATTAAAAGAATAAAGAAAGTTAACAACTCGCACGTCCTAAATGACTTGACGCACATAATGATAATCTATTATTATTTTTGTCGCACATATGGTGTACAATTTTTTTGATCTTTTTGTTTGCTTGTATTTAATGTTTTGGAATAAATAAATTAAAAAAAAAGAAGAATGTTAAATTAAAGTTAAAAACTGACTCAGTCTCCCTTGGTACAAGCTCATGCTTAGTTAGGTAGATAATTATGACATACATAGATACATACATACCATCACGCCGCTTCCCTCGCGGGGTAGGCAGAAAGGATCGAGCGCCACTTCCTTCTATCCTTGCATACATCTTTCGCTTCCGTCACTGTCATACAATTCCTCATGCATGCTCTCCTGTTCAACGTGCTCAACACGTGACCGTCCTGTAGGATTTGATTTAAATGATCTTGCCATTTAATCCTCGGACGTCCACGTCTCCGAGCACCATTCCTCTCAGCCAAATATATCTTCTTAGTCATTCTGTCCTCATTCATTCTTTCCACGTGCCCAAACCATCTTAACTTATTTACATTCATCCTTGTTATTACACCAACTTTCATTCCACATTCCTTTCGTATATCACTGTTACGCACACGATCTCTCAGACTTTTACCACACATCCTTCTCAACGATCTCATTTCCACTGCATTTATGCCACTTTCATCCTTCTTTAACCATGTCCACGTCTCACTTGCATACATGAGTGTTGGCACTAAGATAGCAGAGTGCACCAACCTTTTAGCTGTGGTGGATATGTTTCTATTTGCAATTATTGGTCGGATTGCACCATTTACCTTATTGCCAGCAACTTTTCTCCTTTCAATATCGCTTTCACACTTCCCATCTCTCGTGAACAAACTACCTAAGTACACACATTCGTCAACTTGCTCTAACACTTCGTTGTCAATCATTATCTGGCATACTGTTCTCTCACTTCCTCTTTCAAACACCATGATTTTTGTCTTTTTTGCATTCATTCTCAATCCATTAATCGCACAATTTTCATACACACACGTCATCATTCGCTGTAGATCACTTTCACTTTCAGCCATCAATACCAAATCATCGGCAAACATTAACGCTCTTACATTCATCCCATTCATATCAACACCTACATTCATTTCTTTCAATGGACGAATACAATGATCAATGTATAGGTTAAAAAGCCATGGCGACATATTACCCCCTATTCTATATTGATTCGAACTAAAATAAGAACGTTCCTACTAAATCACTCGCAAACCAGTGAATGGCCTTGAGAAGAATAGAATAGAATAGAACGTTCCTAAATTTTATAATTAAGTTCACTTGAACAAAAAAATCGTATTTTAGAGTTTTATGTATATTTTAGAGTTTTATAAAATATCAATGTGCACTTCTTCTTCTCGTGCCGTATCAGGTCCCCCCGACGTTGGCAATCACTCTGGCGAAGGTTTCTCTATCTTGCGCGATCCGGAACAGCTACCCTAATGTCTCATCCCGGTCCAGTCGCTTATGTTGCGCAGATAAATGTGCACTTCATCATCATCATCATCGCCCTCAACGCTCCTCTCGGGAGCACAGGGCAGAAACCAGCCTCCTCCATTCAGAGCGTCTCTGTGCCAATTGCGTCACCTCTTCCCACGACATTCCTTGCGCTCTGATATCGTTGTCATAGGAACGGTGTATTGTGAAAGAGGGACGCCCGGGCCGACGGAACCCCTGCGGACGGAAAAACAGTGCTCTTTTTGGCCAACTATCATTGGGCATTCTCAAAACATGTCCCAGCCAGGACCATCGTCTCTCTTGTATTACGGAGATTACAGGTCTCTGCTGGGTGCGCCGGCGCACAGCATCATTTGTAACATGTTCATACCATCTGACATCCAAAATCCTTCTAAGACACTTGTTTTCAAAGCTTAGTATCTTCCGCTCTTGAGCCTTGGTTAAGTGCCAAGACTCGCAGCCATATAGAAGGATTGGGATGATGCACGCATTGAACAAGCGACATGTGCACTTAAGTGACCTTAATTATAAAATTTAGGAACGTTCTTATTTTAGCTCGAATCTTACGTTCGAACGAATATACGAACGAATATTCTAGGGGGGAGAATGTTCTTAAAATACTGTTAAACAAATAAGTAAATAACCATAAAGAACCCTTATATCTGAGCAAAGAATTGGTATATATTGGTCTCCCACTCTTATCCATAAGTTTTCGACTGTCCTGTAAAAAGCAGGTGTTCGAAAAAAATAAAGAAACTCCACATCTTAAATTCAGCAGTGGTAAGATTTGACACCCATTCTGAATGTCTTAATTATTTGTTGGCACGAAGAGGACAAGCTTTCATATTTATTATATGCTGCTGGTCTGCTGGCTACCCCACTTGTGGGATATTCCGTGATGATATAGCACTAGTAGTAGTATACATATAAATATATCAATCTATGTACTCCGTCACAACTCCCATAAGGTTATAAAAATAAACGTTTTTTTGTGTGTATAACTACCAGCTAATAAGTGACCTTGAAGAGTGTTGATATAATTTAAATGATCGCATAAATTAAGGAGCGTATCACAGTTGTTATTGGTTATCAAATGAAATAAATACATTTCATATTATTTATGGTGTGCCTATAGATTTAAAAACTGGTCTACATAGCCTTCATAGCGTAACGTGTATTCGTTTTACGTAATCAAAGATTTGTGATGATATAATATCTTTCTTAGATGAATTAAAATTAAAATTAACCGCATATTAATTCAACTATAAATTTTAACCAAAAGAGATGATTTTCGGCTTCTTAGATTGCAATTAATTATAGAGCCAGTTTCATAAAGATAACGCCCATTTTATTTAGAAACCGAAGTGTCTAAATTCTATAAGTTATTATTAGATTTTTTCCCGGGTAAATTAAAATATTTTTTTTAATTTTTTATGGAATGGCTGTTAAAAGTTCGAAAGGCATCTATCTCGATCAAAATCTAGAACTTATAGAGTTAATAAAGTTATAAAAATAAAAAATCTTCCATAACTTAAAAAATACTTAAAGTTAAAGAAAACGTTTGTATTTCATCACATCACCCTTTCGGGGTAGGAAAAAATGATCGAGCGCCACTTATTCTTACATCTGCACGCACTTTTCGTTTCCATCACTGTTATACAATATCTAATGCATGCTCTCCTATTCAATGTTCTCAGCACATGTCCATCCTGGAAGATCTGGTTTTTATGATCTTGCCATTTAATCCTTGGACAATCACGATTTCGAGCACCATTCATCTATTTTTTTTTAATATTTCCTCTTTATCCCATAACTTCACTATACTTCTGGAAAATGCCTTATTGGTACATATGGAATGTTGAATTATGTGTTTTTGCAACATATTAATATTTTGTAAGTAAAGCAAAAAGCATCATGCTTCTATTTTAGCAAAAAGTTTTGTTAGAAGTCATAATTTTATTCTATGTATTGATATGTTTACAAAAAATCTGTAGAGGTGCTTTACATTCCTAGTTTTCGTTTCCATCATTCATCATCGTTTTTATTTCGTAAAAACTCTCAAAAATAGATCTTGGCCTATTCTCAGACCTACCCGATAAGGACACAAAATTTCATCAAAATCGGTCCAGCCGTTTCGGAGGAGTATGACAACAAACACCGCGACACGAGAATTTTGTATATTAGATATAAAAAAATAAAACAAACAATATTTTGTTATGTTTCATCTTCAAAAACTATTCACTTAACGCATATTCAAAATTCAATTATCCGTAAAAATAAGGACAACTGTATCAGGTACAAGTAGTTATAAAAATTTAAATAAGACACACATATATTTTAGTAATTATTTGAGCACCTTAATCCAACTACAAGCTATAATATGTCATCTACATTATTATAAATATTATCTTCGTGTACAATTTAATTATATTAATTTTATTCAAATAACGAAATGTGGAGACCATTAATCAAAACGTTAACTCGACGACTATTTAAATCTTATCTTTAATCAAACATATCTCAATCAAACAAACAAACAAAATTGTTGACATAGTTTGTTTCGAAGGTTTCATTTTTCGTCATTTGCCTGTGGCTTGTTGTCGTACTAGGTGTGCGATTCGTCAAGAGCCCGATTCGGGTTAATTAAACTAAAATAGTTGTGTTGTTGTTCTATGATTATTGTTACATTATATTTTGTTGTTCATTTCTTTTGTTCTTCTTGCACATCATCGTTCATATAACAAATCAACAGAGCAGTTTACCTAAGAAAAATGCGATGATGTGCATTAGCAGGATTATCTCTATATAGAGATTATCATTATCGTGGCATTATATTGAATTACGCTTTAATTGAATTCTCTGATTGTGCATGCTGTAGACACTCTTAATTGGGGAACTGGCCAGATCTTATTGTATGTTTGTAATTTATGTATTGTGTTGTCAGTTTTCTGTGAGTGTCTCTATAAAATAAAATAAAAAAAAATAAAAAAAAATATCTCACAAATTGGGTTGCCAGCAAATTAACTGCATGTGACAAACATGTAGATTGGCCTCTCATAGTCAAAAAAAAATCTGAATGGGGAGCATGATCGTCAACCATTCGAAATTCATTATGAAAATTGATAACGCGACCAAATACCTAAATTGGTTTGGCAATGCTTGTAGAACATTGATTTTTTAAGTTGTAAAGTTTTGTCTACTTCACTTGACGTGAGAATTACTGCATGGTATCAATGAATGAATGAAGATTAATAAAAAAATCGATTAATTCGAAATTAAATCTTAATCGCAATTTAACTGATACTCATTATTAACTGGTTAATATGTTAATTGTAATGCCTAGCTCTTCTTTTAATCAAAGAATTTTGAATACAAAAAACAATTTATTCACATACTTATGCAATTACAATTGCTAATTTATGCATATTATGAAATACATGGGAAAAAATTATAAATACAATAATATTTTTGAATACCAATATCTGTGTTACGATAATTATATGTTTCTTGTGTACTTATCTCTAACATAATAATGTAAACACGTGTATTAGCATTTTATTTCCTGCAAATGGGGTAGCAAGCAAAGTATTAAAATGTATTTACACGCGGATTATATTTTTATTATCATTGTGTTTGTTATCGAAGACCTAGAAACAGGGTAACAATGTGTTGGACTGATCAGATAAAGCAGGCTGTAACACCGTCAATTTGTGGTACACCTAGCTGAGAATGGAAGTTACTTAATCCATGACGGAGAGAGATACATTTATACTATACTATACCCTCACGCCGTGTCCCAAGTGGGGTAGGCAGAGAGAACGGAACGCCAAACAGATCTATCTTTACATACTTCCTTCGCTTCCCCCACATTCATACAGTTTCTCATACACTTGAGAATTTGATCCACGTGATCAAGCCACGTGGTCTCGGACGCCCGCGCTTCCTCACACCCTTTCTTTCAGACAAGTACATATATCCTCTTTGTCATTCCTACCTCATTCATTCTACCTCGTTCATTCGTTCAACATGTCCAAACCACCGTAGTTTATTCACGCGCATTCTGTCCAGAACACTCTTCTTGCATCTGCTCATTCTTCTAATATCCTCATTCTTCACTCTAAAGCGCAGCGTTTTACCAACCATCCTTCTCCATATCGAGCGAACGATCGCATATCCATTGCATTTATTCCACTTTCATCCTTCTTCAGGCACGTCCATGTCTCGCTTGCATACGATAGATTTATCTTTAGTAATATTTCATAGCTCGAGTACATTTCCTTGAATAGAGAAGTTAGGCCTTCATCATTTTTTTAAATTGTCAAGTATTTATATGCATATTTATTTCTTATTTACTGTGCATTAACAAGCAATTCGCACAATGTTAATAAAAGTAATATATCACTTCTATTGATAAAAGACACATCAACAAGGCGTACTAAATGTAATCTGGCTTTTTTTCTGTAAAACCTTTGAAAGAATACAATGCGAACACGAACAGTTATGTGAAATTGTAACATACAGCATTGTATATGCGTGTATCGTCGCGTTAGTACCCATAATACAAGATTCATCTTAGTTTGGGACTAGCTTGATCTGTGTGAAATGTTTATGTATGTTAGTATAACACAATTAAATATGGAATTAAAGAAAGTTTAAAAAATAATACTAAAAAAAACTATAACAACAGCTACGAGTTGTCACCTTGGATAATGTCTTAAGAGAACCATAAACAAAAAAATACCTTCGTTACTAACAAAAAAGCTGCCATACCGAGAATACATTGAACTCTCCTCGTAGCTATATAGATAGGTACCTACGTGTAATTATATAGAGAGGATGAATTTATCGTAAAGGCGAGATTTCTTCCAAGTAACTCAAAATGAAATGATTATGTGTATCACATCGTAAAAGGTGGTTATTTGCAGTCATATTTTATAACAAGTCATGTAAAACATTTGTTATTTTGTGGAAGAGCCACATTTCAGAGGCCAAAAAGTAGCTGTTTCCCGACCTCTATGTTAGATAACATTGATTAATAATTATAATTTTGATATATTATTTTAATTAAAGCCATCATCACATGATTTGTCATCATACAGACATATTATTATTTGTCAATCATCACTCCTAAACTATCACCCACACTACAAACACAATAGACACATAAACCTTGGTCTTAGATTTTATGAATTATGATGTGATTAGCTACTAATTGTCTTATTTTGGTTATGTAAATATTGAGTATGAACATAGCTCGTCCTAAATATTGTAGGTAGGATATAGTGAGTTATAATCCATTGGATTTGTCTGCAACGAGTTTGGATTTTCCTATCCATTCCTCCCTATTTTCTTTTAGTCTCTTTAATTCTACGTATGTACCATAGTTCATCTCCTTCTTCAGTTGGTTCATATAGGTGTATATTGGTCGACCTCTACCATTTCTGCCTTCGGTCTTGCCGTCCGCGATGGTGATGAGCAGGCTTGGGTGTCTGATGTTGTTACCAATCCAGTTAGCTCGTTGTTGGCTGATTCTTTTAAGGAGATAAATATTACTTACTTACGAATTTATTTACACATCTACTCCTCTACACCACCAGGGTTACTCTTACCACAATCTAAATACAATCTTAATATTGTCTTGATTTGAAGCAAAGGATGCGCGAAGGGAATATAGTCAAAAACACGTGCATGCAAATCTCGCGGTAGTGCGGTATTTTTACAGGGTGTGACGTAATAAGATTGTGTCAAAAGTAACCATGCTGGGGTAGGCAAACAGTCGATCGCAAGTGGTTTTAGGTTGATTTTGCGACGGCTTCCCAGTGTGGCGCAGAGGCAACGCTCTCTCTTGCTTTTGAGACACGAGGCCTCGGATTGATTCCCAGCCAAATGAAAAATGGCATTGTTCATTGTGTCGGTGTTTGGGTAGTTGGATTCCATAAAGAATTAAAAAAATTAAATTATTCTACTATAATTATGTTTTACTTTCGAGACGTCTTTCGTCTTCTTAGGACATTGTCAATTGGATTTATAATGTCCTCTCTCGACAATAAAACATATAGAAGACAACATTTGTTTATTTTTTATCCTATTTCCAATTGTCTTGGGTCTGGGTGTTTCATGTATATGTGTATCGTTGCGTTAGTACCTATAAAACAAGATTTATACCTCAATTCGGGGCTAGCTCGATCTTTCTAAATTGTTCATATTATAGGTATGTTTTATGTTAATGTAGTATATTTTTTCTGGTACTTGTTAATACCGACGGTCAACTAAAGGCGATAATTAAACATTATTTTCATTTGGACTTGCAGGTGATCATTGGACCAGCTGTCAGCTACCACGGAATTGGATACAGTGCAGTCCCAGCAGTGGCCAAACATGTGGAGCCTGCCAACATTCAGGTAATCACCACATTATTAAGTTAATAAGCCATGGAGCACCCGGTAAAGAATTGGTCTCCCACTCTTTTTCGTAAGTTTTCGAGTGAAAAAATTTCACGTAGATATCAAATTCAGCGATGAGATTTGCCACCCATCCTGAGTGTCATAATATTTTACTGGCACGAAAAGGACTGCTTACATGTTTATTACATGCAACTCTGCTGGCTGCTTGCTACCCCATTTGCCGTATGTGCCGTGATGATATAGGTAGCAGTAGTAGTAGTTTTATTATTTTAGTAGTCAAACTACAAGTAACAAATATGCAGATTGTCCTCTCCGTGCCAATAAAAATACAAGACTATTACGATTAGTGGCATGCCTCATTGCTGAATTATAGATGCTAATTGTCTTATAAGTGAGGTTTACGAACACCCGTCTTTCACAGGACGCTCGAAAACTTACAGAAAAGAGTTAGACGTATTCTTTATAGTAGATTCCACAGAACTCGTCGAAAATTATTATTAATTTTAAAAAAAGAAATTGTAATATCATCGAATTTATTATAAATAAAACACTTACTGATAGTATATCCAGAGTGACTTTTTATTGGACGTGAGCCGGCTTTCAAGAGCTTCCGCTCTCATCATCAGGCTGGCCGCGTGGATATACTACAAATAAGTGTTTTATTTATAATTAATTCAACATGAATTTCCACCTAGTAACGTCGGTTGAAAATATCAACTTTGCAATATCATTATTTTTAATGAAAACATTGCAAGGTGTATTTATGGTCAAAATCTATACATCATTTAGTACGGCCGCCTTTTGTATTTTTTATTATTCCATTGCAATGTTTACCTTGTAATAATAATCCTATGTACTAGATCTTTACTTTCATCTCCCCATTATTATTTCTTGTTTTCTCGCAGTAGTAGGTATTTATTTATAAAGGGCACATTCCATATATGGCGAACTCTTTTTCATGTAATTTAAATGGACACTCGTCTATAAGGCAGAAGTAGCTATCTGACAGGACCTACAAAGAAACATTCATTATTTATAACAAGTATTACATATTTATAAATTTTATTGTACTAGCTGTCTCACCCACCATTGTAATAATGTGCTTATATTAAGGGCATTCCTAGTTCGGTTATACTAGTAAAATCTTTTAGCATTAATAATTTAATATAGAATAAGTCTTCTTTTCCTGATTTTATTTGCATTCAATGAGGAAAACTCCATTATTAAATTTGTTTATTAAAACGGTTACATAATATGTTTCGAGTTACAGGCCCATATTCAAAATCAAATTTAAAACTCTAAACTGTTCTTCTTTTCCTCTCTGTAAATTTTCGAGTGTCCTGTAAAAAGCATTTTTTCAGCGATGAAGTATGCCACCCAATGCCACGTTTTGCCTTAAGAAATAAGGAACACTACTTCAATAACGAGATTTAAAAAATTGGTCACAGTTTTCTTGATAGATGAGGGTAGAGATAAATGTATGGGAATGTTTTCCTTGCTGGTGCAGAGTTGAGAATGTTGTAGTTTAAATGTTTCTATGTGTTTTTATTGTTTTATTAAACTTTTGTAATGTTTTTGTTCTTTATCATTAGCCCCAATACTTAAAGTTGCATTGTACCTAGTGGGGCAGCAACAGCAACACATTGTTAATTACCTAATAATGTATTACAATGAAATGTGTCTTCATTTACGGGCTTATTACTTAATGTCGTACTAGTACGAAATGACGTGATAGAGTAGAAAATTGAATTTAAACTATTTTTTTCTTGTTTACACAGTAGAACACATAAACAAACAAACATTCAGATTTATTTGGATATTTACAATACGAAATGAACTAGTTTTCTCTGCGTATTCTGTTTGTACCGACATCTTTACAGATCGCAACAGTTGCAGTATGTAGTAATGATATGTTGAATACAAATATAAAGAATAATAATTAATAAATGTAATGCGAACTGACCTTGTCCACGAAACAACAGCCACTGAAGTGTCAATGACTCGTTGTACAAGAAAAATAAATTGTAGTTACACTTTACTAAGGAGTGGACAGATTTACACCATCGGAAATCTTCAAAAAAATAAGTGATCAACTCGCAAGCAAAATGAAAAGGTTGCCTCAAAACTCTATAAAGATATAAACAAAACGTAAAGTGATAAAATAATGTAGTCCTTCAAAAATAACTTTTTGCTTTTAAAAAGAAAATAATTTACTAAAATGTTTTTTATTCTTTTAGGTTTCCGGTGACGGATTTGTCCTCGACACACCTGAAGTAGCTCAAGCCAAGGCCGCCCATCTTGCACAAGTTGCTCAAGAATCTGCTAGAGCCGCCTCATCCCCAGCTGAAAGTGAAGATGATGGTTCATATGATGACGACACAGTTGAAGTAGGAGCTCCAGTCCAAGTTGTTAAATCAGCTCAACCCATTGTCCCAGCAAATATTCAAGTCTCTGCTGATGGTTTTGTTCTTGATACTCCCGAAGTAGCCCAAGCTAAAGCTGAACATGAAGCCACTTTCAATGCTATTGCAAAAGCCGCGGCAGCTGCTCCAGATGATTACGTCGAACCAACATTCAGCTTTGCTCAGCCAATCAACGTTGTTGCCCCTGCCGTACAAACGTACCATATAGCACAACCTATTGCTAAGCCAGTTGAAATCGCCGATATCAAAGTGTCTTCCGATGGACACGTTTTAGATACACCAGAGGTTGCCCAAGCTAAAGCTTTGCATTTTGCTAAGTTCAACGAAGCTGCTGCCGCTGCCGCTGCTCAACCAGATACTGAAGATTACAACAACGAAAACCATGTATACGTTGCTCCAGTAGCCGTCGCTCAACCAGTACATGTATATTCTGCCGCACCAATTATCAAGTCAGTTCCAATCCATCTATCCACTTATGCTGTCAACACTGGTGCCGTCATCACTAAAAAATTCGACGACCCACCAGCAGACATCAAAGTTTCTGCTGACGGATTTGTTCAAGATACCCCCGAAGTCGCTCATGCTAAAGCGGCTCACTTAGCTAAACTTGCTGAAGTTGGAACTACTGATGATGATCAAGCATATTCAAGTGGACCAGCAATTGCTTATTCAGTCTCTGCTGTACAACCTAAATGGACAGGTCCAGAAGCAAATATCCAAGTTGGACATGATGGATACTTGGTTGATACTCCTGAAGTTCAACAGGCTCGCGCTGAACATTTGGCAACACGTTCACAAATCATGGCTAACAGCGGTTCAGAATGGTCAGGAGCCTCTTCACGTTATGCTACATTCTCACAGCAACCTGTTCAAGATACAGCTGAAGTGTCTGCTGCTAGAGCCGCTCATCTCCAAGCGTATGCCCAAGAACTTGCCAAACATTCAACAAAATCTCAAGCCCTTAATTATGGTCAATTAGTTTACAGCGCTCCAGTAGTCACC
Source organism: Athripsodes cinereus (assembly GCA_947579605.1). Lineage (NCBI taxonomy): Eukaryota > Metazoa > Arthropoda > Insecta > Trichoptera > Leptoceridae > Athripsodes > Athripsodes cinereus. The sequence goes on from OX388327.1 coordinate 2,073,212, forward strand.
TCACACGCGGTGGCATATTCTGCTCCTCTGAGATATCTTCACTTCAGATATGCTCCTGTAGCACACGTTGCTTTGACACCCGATGGACAGTATTTATTGGACACACCAGAAGTGGCAGCTGCCAAAGCTGAACATTTCGCTGCACACGCAAGAGCCCTTCACTAATAAAAGAAAACATACCAATAATGAACCACAGACCAAATATAATAAAAGTGACACTGCCAAGAATTTCTTTGCCAATAATATTGCGACAAATGACCGATAATTATTATTTTATAATTGTGATAAATGATTCTTATTACGAATTTACGAATGTTCACTAGGTTTAAGATTGTTTATATTTTTAAAATGAAACCGGTTTCGGTATCAACAAAAAAGGGACAAGACAAGTATTTAAATTTTCTTGACACAAGTTCAAGTTTAACTTTCTTGATTATGAGTTATGATACTAATAATTGAATAAAAAAATGTGCAATTTTTTATTAACCACTCTCAAAGTTTTGATGCCTTTGTTATGTTAATATATAATTTACATATCTAGTCTTTTTTTTACATATTTTTTATTATAAGTTATTATATTAAAGATTATTTATTTATTTATATTTTTACAGGGTTATTATTAATTAATTAATATTTATCTTCAATTCTGCATTTATGATTTGCAATTATTTCTTCTTTTTTTATTATTATTATTTGTTCAATTAAAATATTTATAAACTTTATATATATATTTATGAAGTGGGTAATTTTAGTTAAATATTTTCTATATTAATTTCTATATCTTTATTTCTATAAATGAGGCTATAGTTTAGACAAAAAAGCTATGGATATTGTGTTCTGTGCAATTAATTTGCATTTATATTCAAACTTACAGACAAAATCGTTTATTTCTTTTTATTTCAAAGACTTTTATGATAAAGTTATATTTATCCTTTTAAATATTCTACATTATTTACGAATTATAATTTTTATTACATAACAAATTCATCAAAATGCATCAATAATAAATTTATAATTAAATATTCAAAACACTTGTAATACTGTTTTAAAGTTTCTGAGCACAGATATTTCAGGCACAATACTGGTATTTTGAACCCGCGTTCTGAGCCTAATCCTTTGATATCCTGGATATCTGGATAGGTGAATTTTTCCCGGCATTAGACTGTTAAGTTTTTGTGTGATCATGAATGATCATATGAAGACTTATCTGGTTATATAATGCTGAGAAGTGTGTATGGCAATTCTGCCGCCGCGTTTTTGATTGACATAAACAATTATTAATTATAAAAACAATTTATTATGTAATATCTTTGTATTGATAAATCATTATGCAAAATCATGATTTTAATGACAAATTGTATGTAGTAAAGTGGATATATAATTACGCAATATTTAATTGGAATTGCATAATAAATTGGAATAATTGAATCACTTTCAAGATATTTATAAAATCAAGGTGATATAAATTTTATTCAATTACTTAATGTTTATTTTTCAAAATAACGTACGATAATCTTAAAATAAGTTTAATCGTACGGTGTTTTGGAACAATTTCAGTATAAATTTTGTTTATAACCATGTTAATTTAAGGGTTTTTAAAAAATTGCACAAAAAACGTAAATATTGAATTATTTATGTATGTAAAAATGTACTGAAATATGTACGACAAAAATAACGAAGCAATCTCGTTCAAATGAACGAATAAAAAGTATAAAAAAAATATTAAAATTGTACATGAAAGATATTTGTTTTATTTCAAATCAATCCAAGCTTTCTCCTGCTTCTAAGGTCTCTAAAAAACCTGTTTTATTTTAATCGAAGCAATATAAAATTGAATTTCTATGAATGTACGAATTCAATAAGAAAATGGCTGACGACGCTAACGAACATAAATAATGCTTTGTAACTCTTGGAGTGGCTAGATGTCTTGAAAAACTATATCGAGGGATAGAAGACAAAGTGAATTAGGGTTTAAACTATTGACTCAAAGCATTTTTTTTGTATAATTTTGACTGTTTAAAGATAACAAGTGAGTCCATATTAAATGGTTGAGCAACATCATCCATGATATCATATAGATTATTATGTAGAGTCTCTACATTCACACATACAGTATTGATAACCATTGCATGCTGACACACGTAAAGACTTAACACAGGAAAATATTATATGGGACTTTAAAAAAGTCGACGTCACCTTTTTTAGTCTTTCCCAGACCGGACTTGAGTCCGTGATATTCTTTATTTATTCTTTATTCTTCAACATCTCCCGTAGGTCCTTTACAGGACACTTGGGTTACAACAAAAAGGAAAACATTAATACAATAGAAAGGGCGTAACAAACGCTATATACAAAAAAAATGAAAAGTCAAGACACAATAATAAATAAATATAGACACATAAATTCTTTTTCTTCAGTACTAAAAGGATGTAAAGGGTCCCTTTAGCACCATGTCAAAGTGTAAAAAATATTTCATTACAGCAAATAACAAATTCACCATAATATCCTATAAGTGTGATTTGTCCAATTAAACTATAGGGTGATATACCATAGGCTTCAAAATTCTCTCTCATAAACCCTGATTTCATTTATGCAAATTTAATACATAAAACTATCTTATAAGGCTTAAAAAATACAACGTCCTTTTATTTGGCAGTTTCTTAGATAGTACCATAGATTTTTATATATAATACCTAGATGGAGTACTCGTATGTATTTTCATTGTAATAAAGTGAGGCACCATTTTTCAGCACTTTTGACAGATCGGTTGGCGAAAAAAAGTGTGGTAAATCACTTAAAACGTCGACAAGAACTTCAAAAAATGTCCAATAACGTTATTAGAAATGTAAAAATGATATATTTTTAAAAAAATGCGAGAAATACTTCATAAAATGTAGGAAACACCACACGCTTTCGCCAACCGATCTGTCAAAAATTCATAGATTTTTTGCCTCACTTTTGTAAATGAGTCAGGGTTCTAGGTTTTGTATGGAATTCTGTGGATAGGACATGAGCTCGTTACAATTTTTTTCGCTAGGTGAGCTTAGTGCAATGAAGCTACCGGGTGAAAAACCGAAGTTTTTGAAATTTCCTATTATAAATCACAACGACAGCTTCCTTGTAAACCTACTCACGTATACCTGTACGGATCATTGCGGTGAATCATTTTTGATTTAGTATTGACAAAACGATACATTATTTCGATTACAAATTAATATCACAATAACACGTATTAATTAATAATATAAGATAACAAATATTATTAATGACAATTATTTATTCATCAGTGGGTGGTGCAATGGTGATAAATAAATAATAATGCAATAATTGCAGCGGACGGTTAGCGGCATTTGAAATGTGGTGTTATAGACGCATGCTGAAGATTCATTGGTCGGAACACGTCGAAAACGAAGAAGTGTTAACCAGGGTTGGCGAAAAAAGGCAACTCCTCAAAAGAATCTGCCAACAACGAGCTAATTGGATTGGCCACAACATCAGGCACCCAGGACTGCTCATCGCAATCGCAGAGGGCAGGACCGAAGGCACAAATGGCAGAGGTCGACCGAGAGACGCCTATATGGACCAACTGAAGAGGGACATGAGCTGTGGCTCATATATGGAGTTGAAGAGACTGGCTGAGAATAGGGAGGAGTGGAGAAATAAGTCAAAACTCGTTGCAGACCAATCCAATGGATTGTAACTCATTATATATATAATTGCATTGTCGTTGTTATTATGATGCGAGAGTATTACGCGAAATTAATGCAAATAGTGTCGCAATCTTAAATAATGATTTTTAGAGATGTTAAGTATATCCGATATGTTATCCGAAATATAGCCAGAAAATAAATTGATGATATCGGATATTAGCTCCACATGTCCATACCATCGCATTTTATCCACGACACCTCTTTCGCATATTCCTCACTCTATCACGCAACGTTTTACCAACCATTCGTCTCAGCGATCGCACCTCCACAGCATTTATTCCATTTTCATTCTTTGTTAACTAAGTCCAAGTCACGTTTGCGTTACATAAGTGTCGGTACCCTGGGTACCTAGACAAATTGCATTTGGCGATCGACTTAAAACGAACTTTTCGACAATGTACATATTATAATGTTATGGTATATTGCCGAAATGTTCGTTTGTAGTCGATCGCCAACTAATGTTTGTCGTTTGCTTCTCTCGGCTAGAGAGACGTCGAAGGAGTGTAGTCTAAAGATTCCACACACGTGGATATTTTGGCCGGCCAGCCCTTCAGGCTGCCCACTATGGCACCTTCGGTGTGGACAAGATTTGTTAAGTGTAGTATTTCGGATAAATGGAAGTCCCCAGACTTCTGCGCTATCCGGGTGGACGGTGGGTCCTTCAATAATGCAATTTGTCTAGGTACCCTGGAATTGTATTGTACACCATAATTTTTGCCACATTTGACACATTATTATTACTGACAATGGGTCGAAGTGCATCGTTCACTCTAGTACTGGCTACCTTTCTTCATTCCATTACCCTAACGTACCTTCCATCCTTCGCAAACTTTAATCAATATTTCGACAATTATCCGTTACTCGTTAAAATTATTATTCGTTACATCTCTAATAATTATGCATGCGTAGGTATAACAAAATATTTTAATCATTTCATGTATGTAGATGTATTTGGAGATGTTGTTAGACAAGTTATAATTAGATTGATGAGTCACTCAGTTTCTTTGTGACAAGTTCTATTGATCAAATTATTTATTTTCGTTGTTAATGACGTTACGTGGAGTCTCCAGCAAAGAAAAGATCTCCCACTCTTTTCTGTAAGTTGTTGAGTGTCCTGTAACGAGCAAGTTTTCATATAACATTATTATACCCATTTTTTTTGTTAGGTATGTTATATTGTAATTCCTGTCTTTTTAAATAATAAAAAAAATGTTAAGAAGCTCATTTTTTAACATACGTAAACAATTCACACAGATCGAGCTAGTCCCAAACTAAGATGAATCTTGTATTATGGATACTAAAGCGACGATACACACATATACAATGCACTACACACATATACATGTAACACCCAGACCCAGGACAATTTGAAAAAGGTCATTCCTCACTTTGCCCTGGCCGGGAATCGAACCCGGGAATTCGTGACTCAAAGGCAAGAGCGTTACCTCCGCGCCACACCGGCCGACACGTCTATTTAATTGATAAAAAAAATGTTAAGAAGCTCATTTGCCTTGTGTATTTTAAAAAAAGAGAATGGAAACATTATATAAATACATTTCAAATATTTAATTTCGGGGTGGTGAAATAAGCCTCCCTTCCTAAATAACTTAACTTTTATTTGCACGGGAAAGATTACTTGTATGTCTATTACGTTTATTACATTTTTGCACATCATCATTATATAACAGTGTTAACAAAACAAAATTTGTCGAAACCCAGAAAAAACCAATCAAACTGATCTCCATCAAGATGCTAATGGTCCTCTTCCAGCTGTTACTCAAGTATTTCATTCCTGAAAAAGCTATAAACTAACTCCTACAATAAAAAAAACAATGTCCTTTTACTAATTTTATTTTCACTAAATGAGTAAAACTCCATTATTAAATTAAAAATTTACAAGTAAAACATTTTGGAGTTTTAAATTTGTTTATTTATTTATTTTAATTTTACAGGATACATACAGCTGATATAAAAAATACAATGGTCTATAACATATTTAGCAATAAGCAAACCAGTGAAGATCCCTATATTACCCTTGTGTGCTCTACAAAACATACATAACTAAACACAACAGATAAAATCAACAAACAACAATTACAATAGAATAGAGTAAATTATGTTAACAAAATTAATAGAATAATGCTCACAAAGCAATAATCGCAGGATTAAACAATAAAACAACAAGCAATAAAAAAAATACAATGAGTCATGAAAAATAAAATTAATAACATATAAAATCTCTCAAAATTTATAACAGTAACATAATATGTATGTTTCGGGTTACATATTATGTTACTGTTATAAACAAATTTAAAACTCCAAAGTGTTTTACTTATAAATTTTTAATGTTCTTTTAGTTTGGTTACATATCCAATTTTTTCTGTGAATTTTTAGTCTAAATAATATAGGTTGATTATCTAAGCATAAAAGAAATTGATTAAATAGATCGAATATTATTATTTTTTCATATTTTATTCACCGCCATCTGTGCAAGAAAATGCAAAGCTTAAAGTTTTAGATTTTCTTCGATAGGTGGCAATCCATTGACCAATTTTCAATTTATTGCAATTCTTTTAGGAATACTTACAATCTCAATCATATTAGGTATATTACTTTTTACAAAATGCTTTTAATAGGTAATTGGAGCAATGAGTAAGAGAATAATATGTGGAAAATATCTTTATTCCAAATCCTCTCTGAATGACTTATTATTCTGTTGGTAGTGAGATTATACCATGCACGTTTATTTATTCTTTATTCTTTCTTATCATCCGTTGATTTGGCACTTGGATTCGTCAATTATACACGTTTTTTTTACAAACGACAAAATAATCAAATTAGGTATAACAACGATACAATAAATAAATAAATTTCATTGAATCAAAGTTTTTTCAAGTGTAAAAGGCCCAAAATATCTTCTCTTCAGTGAATCTAAAAAAATAAATGGTAATATTTATACCTTATACCTTATATACATTATAGCGATGAGGTTTGCCACCCATCCTGAATGTCTTGATTTTATATTGACACGGAGAAGACAGCTTGCATATTTTATATGCAGCTGGTCTGCTGGCTACCCCACTTGTGGGGTATGCCGTGATGGTATAGATAGATAGATATTTATACCTACATAAATAAATGAATTGAATCAATGCCAATTAGGCTGAAGAGTCCCATTTAGCATTTCATCGATATTGTAAAAAGCTTTTCTGACAAGATACCTTTTCACTTGTTGGAAAAGGATTATATTATATGCGATTGGTTTGCTGGCTACCCCATTTGTAAGAAATGCCGTGATGGTTTAAATAGATAGATTGATAATTAAATAAATCTTTGACAATGTATTATTCTAATTGCTTTAGTTGCCAAATCGATACCTTAATTCGCAGATTGGGTAACTCTATTTTTTGACAAAATGACTTAATGATGCCATAATGTTGACTGTATTCCAACACACATGCTAGGTAAATTTGAAGAATCCAACGTTATTACAAATGCCCTAAAAAACACCTCAAGAAAATTGGGTAACTCCAATGTTAGTATTTACAACACTGCAAATTGGGTAACTCCACCATTCTGTATGGAGACTTGCGAGAGATAGGTTGTGTATTAGGAATATTTTACAAAAAAGTGGTTTTGGATATCTTATCCTGTAAAAAAATGTTAGATAACTGTAACCATAAGTATCAGCTTTATATTCTTAAATTTTTAAAAGTTTTTTTTATCATTTGCTCCTTATGTGATGTAGTTAATATGTAAGGAACACACATTTTAAATAATGCAACTATTGCAGGAGTTACTACGTGGAATTTAATTATTACTGGATATGTTTGCGCACAAATTTTGAAGCTGATTCACTAATATTGTATTGTTTTTTAACACAATATACGGTATTATGTTATTATTTTTTAGTCAAAAAAAAATCTAGGTTTTAATACTTAAATAAAAGACTTTATTTTTTGATATATTTATTTATTTATTTATTTATTTAATTTTTTTAATAAAGTTACAAATTATAGATTATTTATAACTTAAAATTACCTTATTACCTACTATTTGAAAATAACTTTCTGACGTCACTATCATCACTTAGGATTTGTTGAATCATGATTATTTTTAAATAAGCTCAAAATCCGAAGAACTGAACGTGTATCTACATACATTACCTACTTATCATAAGTTTAATTTCTCGACCGACGGTTCTTGGTGGAAGTTCATATTAATAATTTTTAAAATGAAACACGAAATATAGTTATTCCACTATTGACATTATTTATTTTGCGAGCCGGCTTTCAAGAGCTTCCGCTCTCATCGTCAGGCAAAAGTGAAATGTTTACTTATCATTTTATAGATGAATAGCAGACTAAAGACTATGGTTAAATTAGTAACTGAAAATTGAAGGAGTGAAACAAATCCCAGAAATCATGATTTTCTACAAATTTATCAAAGACAATTCGAATTTTTATAATGGAATTGGCCCATCATATTACTTGATAGTGGTAATCTTGCAGAAATCCAAAATTAATATAAATACCTACTGATGATAATAATTTAGATAATAATGCGACACAAGGGATATTGTTAGATGCACAGGCTAATGCTATTGATCATAATATTGCAACAGAGAAGGGCAGCATAAGAGTCAACATCTCGTTAGTCCCATATTCAGAACATTCAGATTCTGATGATAACTCTGAGACTTCTCTTGGAAAAAGGATGAATCATGGAGTAATAAATATTTAAAATTTAAAAAATCAAAAAGCGTTGTGATAAACTCGCCCTCTGTAAATTATTATTATTATTTATAAGATTACGGCAACCCGTCCCATGTGGGACGATTTGTGCCAAGTACAATATTTTAGAATATAACACGTAATATTAAGGCATTAACTTATAAAATAATAAAATTTCTTTTGGCGGATTTTAAAATCTTGAGATATACAGAGAGGGTATCAGTGTGCAAGAGGCAAGACACTTTGATCGGATACTGGACTTCAGCTATCTCATAATACAAGTGGTAAGAGTCTCTTATTGGGTAACCGACCTCTGTATATTGATCACACCTAATTTGAATGCATTCTTTTTATAAAATTGTATATATTGTGATCAATGTACAGTAAAGAATAAATGAATAAATAAATAAATTGCCTCAAAGGAAGAAAAGCCTTGGCCCAAAAAAATATTGTCTGCTTAAATAATTTAAACGAGACTGAAAATATCTTCACGAAAATGGACTCAGGACTACCACGATTTCTAAAATAATGCTCCACACGAATTATTATTTTCACATTTTGTCACTCTTCATTATTTTTGTCTAGCTATCAACGAGTATATCTCTAAAGGTGCAACTTTTTTGTTCAACTATGTTCAACTCCATGATACAGGATAGACGATGTTCCAGGCTGGGTAATATCCTGAAAAGGCTAATTGGCCAAAAAGTGCACCGGTCTTCCGTCCGCAAGGATTCGTCAGCCCGTGATTTCCCTCTTTCACAGTACACTGTTCTTATAACGACAACAGCAGAGCGCAGGAAATATCGTAGAAAGAGGTGACGCAATTGGCGCAGAGTCGCTCTGAATGGAGGAGGCTGGTTTCTGCCCTGTCCTCCCGAGAGGAGCGTTGATGATGATGATGATGTTGGAGTATTTATCCTATATATATTACTTCAATTTAATTTGATTTTCATATAAAACACTTTAAAAATAACATTATTATGAGACCAAACAGTATACAATACTTATAGGCAAATTGGGTAACTCCATCAATTATAGCATTTATTTTACAAAATCTATAACAGAAAATTAGGTAACTCCAAAAAAAGGCTACAAAACCATTATAAACATAATTATGTCATGGTTATTGTGTTACGAACATGTATCTACATCATGTAGATATTTTAGAATAAGGAAAATAATAATAATAATATGCATAACAAAAATATTTAGTTTTTTGTCCGCCCTGTAAAGTAGCTATTTTGGAGTTACCCAATCTGCGAATTAAGGTATCGAAATAAGTTTTATTTAGTTCTCTCACCTCACGAATTGTCCGTCAAAAATAATAACATAACTATTGTTTGTTATAATTTATATTTGACATTAAAGTTTCTCTCTATTATCCCGCAAGTGTTTAGGCGTGATAGGACAAGGGGAAATGATAAATAATATTAAATATTCAATAATAAACAATGATTTTGCAAATATCTTTTATTTAGAATGCCTTGTAAAACATTTCACTGTAATAATATGTAGTATGATTCTATCGGTCAAGTCAAAAACAAATATTAAATTTAATGTATAAGATAAGGTTGGCATTGGTGCACAAGTAATGTAGTACAATTTCATAAGCATTGGATTTTTTTTTTGAAATGACCTTTTTTCTCGGATATTTCAGGAGTCCAAGAACATTTTGTTTTGTCTATTATACTTACGTAAACAAGTATTGAAAGGAAATGGGTATAAAAAATATTATAGGTACTATACTATCACGGCACATCTCACTTAATGAAAGTTACATGAAATTGGGTTAGTTGGAAGAACCTCTGCGATAAACTCGCCCTTTGTATATTGATTGTATGATTGTATTTGATTCTTCCAACTTTGTACCTTCTCTTTTTCTTCATTTTGGAAGAAAATAGGTAGAAAACAGGGACTAGGAAACAGATGCCAATTTTTAGTGATAAAATTGTTATCTATATACAGTGAAGAATAAATAAATAAAATAAATTACAAGAGGGTAGTCTGCTAGGTACTCTTCTTCTTCTCAAAGTGCCATGTCAGGTCCCCCCGACGTCGGCTATCACCCTGGCGTAGGCCTCTCTGTCCTGTGCCAGCCGGAACAACTCCTCCACCCTCCGAACTCCGGTCCACTCTCGGATATTTCTCAGCCAGGACATCTGCCGCCTTCCCACACCATCCTAGGTACTCTACATCTGGAAAATTCCTTGATGGAATAAGCAGATATATAGAACATAGGAATTTTAAGGTATCCTGTGGAGCACCCGGTAAAGAATTGATCTCCCATTCTTCTTCGTAAATTTTCGAGTGTCATACTGCAAACGGCAGGTGTTCGAAAAAATTAAGACATTTTACATTTTAAATTCAGCGATGAGGTTTGCCACCCACGGAGAGGACAGCTTGCCAGTTTATTATATGCAGCTGGTCTGCTGGCTACCCCAGTTGTGAGTTATGCCATGATGGTATAGTATTCGTAGTATGTAGTAGGAATTTTCTCATCTCCAAATTCACATTGTGGCGCTATATCTATTTGTAGGTACGGATGAAGTAGGTACCTGTTCTGTATGGTGTATGGTTTATTGTGTTATGTGTTTATTATTATTGTGTGTATATTACATATAATATGGTGTAAATGCAGTGTTAACATAAAGGTAGTATTGATAATTCTGCCTTGCGGCTACACTGTGTGCCTTACACAATTTCAGAGATGGAAATATCAATAGTTATTATAATAAATCAACTCACAAATAATTATTTCAACCGCTACACTTGACTAAGTGATATAATATATTAATGATGTCTTTTTTGTGGTTTTTTTTTCTCTGTCACGCTGCATTTTGTTTTTTATTTATTTGTTATTTTTTTTACCTGCTGAGATTGCCTTGGCCAGAAGCTGTTATGGTCTCAGCGCAGGGTAACATGGTTAAGATAATAATAATATTACTGCTCACAAGCGGACATATTAAGTAATAATAATAACTAGACAACTTATTTATGATGCGCCGTTTTGTGGAAAAACCACCGCAAGGGCCCATTCAAGAATCATAACACCTCCTGAACAATAGGGTTTTTAACCTCGTCTTGAACACCTCCACACTCTTCAGAGTTCGCAAGGGAATTTTGTTCCACAGCAACGGACCAGCCACTCCAATTTTAAGTCTGAATGAAATTATGCGTTATAAATATCACAAATATTGAATATTCAGTATAATTTGAGTAGGTAAATAACCGTCTAAGAATCATTGGTCTCCTACTCTTTGCCGTAAGTTTTAGAGTGTTCCGTTAAAGACACGCATTCGAAAAACTGAAGATATTTTATCTCTTAAATTCTTCGATGATATTTTTCACCCATCCCGAATGCCTTATTTTTTGTTGAATGCACTGAGAGGGCAGCTTGCATGTTTATTACATATAGCTGGTCTGATGGCTACCCCACTTTTGGGGCATGCCGTGATGATATCGTAGCAAAAATAAATCTAGAACTATTAATAATAATAATAATAATTTTATTTACCAAAAAAAATATTTACAGAACAGAGTATAACAATTTTTCACTATTTAAATTCAAATTTATGAACTCAATATTACCTCACTGGATTTGCACCCGTATCGAGGTAATATTATTATTATAACAACTACAAAAAAAAAATACCATAGAAAATAACAAAAATTGACATAATCAAAAAAGAAAAAAGGCTTCACATCGGAATGCTACACAGCAGACTCTCAGACTCGTCCAGTCCCAAATTGAGGAGAAAAGAGTAAATTATTATTGGATAATCATAAACTAGGAATCGATTGCATTTGTCCGTACCCTGGAAGTAGAGTTTCGGCCTCATGCATATGAGGTCCCAGGTGCCGGCAAACTCTTCTTTCACGACACAAGCTTTATTGTTTCAAAACAGTGTTTGCAAACTTTGCTGGTTTACTTATTGTAATTGATTTAGCTGTATATTGTTATTGATGTTATGACTGTATGTTTGTAGAAGAAAATAAAAAAATAAAAATAATAAAATAAAAAAGGTGTATAAAGTTTTATTTGAGTTTTTAGCAAAAATCCAGATATTTTTTATCAAAAAATGTTACCTTTAGTTAGGATGAACTACATTTACAATTATTCACAAGAAAAAAAAATGAAACTTTAATTTTTCACCTCAACCTCGCAGACACACGCGGAAAGCATGCCAATTGTATTGCCTTGTCACGCCTCAATGAATTGCTATACACACCGAAGATATTATGTAGCTATAGATACTGGCTATAAAGATACCTATGAGTATACCTATCTATATAACTGATACGGACCAACTATGTTCTATGCAATCAAACCAAATCGTACTTTTGTATAAGTAAGTCAATAAAGCTATATACATACATATACATTCTACGTATACAATATAACCTGATACACCAACTTCTTGTAGATACAGCGGATGTATGAATTATATACTTGCTAAGAAGAATGAGAGACCACATCACAAACGAAGAAGTTCTTCAAAGAATCGAAGGAGGAAGGCACCTGCTCAAGATCTTGTCAGAAAGGCGTGCAAGGTGGATCGGCCATGTAATACGACAAGAATGCCTCTTGCATGCCGTAATGGAGGGTATGACCGAGGGGACAAAGTCTAGGGGACGCCCACGCCGAGAGTACCTGGAGGACCTGTTGGTGGACATGCGCTGCTCATCATAAATATGCAGAACTCAAAAGAACCGCACAAGACAGGGAGGAGTGGAGGAGAAGAATTAAAGAGATAATTGCTGCAAATCAATCCCAGGATTGAAACCAGAGAGAGAGAAGAAGAATATTATCAATATACAAAAGACACGATATCAAATGAAACTGAAATGGATACACCATGCACCAAGTACCAGCTGCTAGCTGCCTAACTCTTGACAATCGAATCGATCCAAATCCCATCTCCATCTCGATTCTAATTTCAAAACCGTTCTCTTGAACCCATGCGATTGAAATCGGCGTGAAAACGTGTATAAATATTCCATATCGATTGAGTTATTGTTTATTTGTAAAAAAAAACATATTTATAAATAGAAGAAACTACTGCCACTAATATACCATCACGGCATATCCCACAAGTGAAGTAGCCAGCAGAACAGATGCAAGTACTAAACATGCAGACCCTCTTTTCTGTGCCAATAAAAAATTAAGACATTTAAGATGGGTGGCAAAACTCATCGCTGAATTTGAGATGTAATATGTCTTTATTTTTTCGTACACCTGCTTTTACAGGAAACTCGAAATCTGGAAGAAAACACGATTGATTTTAGTTTAACTTTGTATTTATTTATACAATGACCTGGTTTCAACTTATTTATTTATTTTATTTTATTTAATTTACAAATATCTACGGCCAAAGCCTTTTACATGTTAAACCTCTGTATACATACCAAACATGTATACAAAGGAACGATCAGTTAACAAAAAAGACACAAAACAATAAGATTAAAAAAACGAAAGTTCAGACAGTATAACATTAATCATGTTATAATTATAAAATAAGGTACGAAATTGTTAAAAAAATTTAGTCAAGATATTACAAATAGAAATCAAGTGGTATAAAAATGACAAATATAGTTAGAAGTCAATAAGTTAAAATTAGACTAAATAAACGAGAGTACAGACAGTATTAGATTTATCATGTTATAATTTTCAAATAAGGTACGAAATTGTTAAAATTTTTTAGTCAAGATATTACAAATAAAAAGATATTATAAAGTCAATGTCAAAACTAGACAATGACGTAGTAAATTTAGACTTTAACTTTCACAGTTTTGACAACGACTTTGTAAGTCAAAAAAGGTCACTTTATAATTAAATATTTAGTAAAACAAAGCCACACAGATTTATTCTTCAGTAAAGTGAAACAATGGTTTATATTTTTAGTTTACTCATTTCATCCCATATAATTTTATAATTATATAAATATATTTTTTGTATAATATTTAGGATGTGTTCTGTATAAAAAAAAATGTTTTGAAAGGTTTTTCATTAATCGAGATAAAATCAAACACGTTTAAAAATTATGAGGTATTAGAAAATTACAGATGTTTTTTAGGCAGGTACTAGACAATTTGAAATATTTAATCAGACAGGTATCGGTAAATTTAAGATTTAGCTCCTAGAAGTATAAATTCTATATTTTCAATATAATTGCGATAACTAGATTGTTAATTCAATGATAAAAAAAAATGCCAGACAGGGCGTAGCTGTTGTAGGTTGTATCAGTATCTAAACTTGTGTATTTATCTCCTATCATAACTAAAACTATTATTAACTTTATTGATAAATTGCAAAATGCACTTATTTTATCGAAGTTCATTTTAACCATTTGCAATATTAATCATTTGATGAGTTTATTAATGTATTTTTTTCACAAATGAAACTGTTATATGAGGCATAAAAAATGTAACATCACTTTGCTTGGTAGATTGAACAGATAAAAAATCTCAAAATATGATTATGTATCTAAAGGTGAGGTTCGAAAAATCGGATGTATCCAGCATGAGAAACCCATACGTAGATGTACCAGAACAATGGCTACAAGTGAATCTGTCAAGTTTATAGGAGAAAATTTCGAAGCCAAACTGTGCTCTATCCAATTAAACTACCAGTATGTCGCCTGTGTATGTCACACGGTAGCTTAATTTGACATAAAACATCTTGCAAAAAGGATAAGTTACGGGTTCAAAGCCAGTCTGGGGAACTAAGGTGGAGTTACCTTTTCTAAGCTTTAGTAGATAGCCTCATGTGGGAGATGCCGTGATGGTAGAAATTTAGAGATAGTTATATCTTAATAATATTGTATTGTGTAAAATATGTTACCTTCTAATTGAACATAAAGTTTATTAGTTGTGCAGACATTTATTGATTTACCTTGCTAAACTATAGCAAGTTTAATAGCATATTATTTTATTACATTACAATATAGGGCAGCTTTGCAAGATAGTTATCCATTCATTTTGCGTAATGTTGTTATGTTGGTTGCCTGACTATACTTAATAATAATAATAACGTTGTAATTTATGTAGGACAGGTGGTCTCAGGTCTGGCTATGAAATTTAACACATTTTGTAATGTTTTCACCACAGTATACCGCGCCCTTTATTGTTATTACAAATATTTAACAAACTTATCAATTTAATACTTTAAAAAATGGTAAATAAATTGTTGGTACATTTAAGAAAGACCCACCTCACACCCGGATATCTCAGGAACCAAAATTGTCAAAACCGCCATAGTGAAAATCGTTTATATTACTTTTCTCTTCAATGTCCCTCTTGGAAGTGGGTAAATTTATTTAGAAAAAAATACATAAATAAGATTCAGAGAATAAAACAGAACAGGACAATAATAAGTAATAAAACATGAATTACAAAATAAGAGTAAAAACAAAAATTATATCTATATATTCAATTTGGTAAATAACAGATGGCCAAGTTGAGGTGTTCAGAGACGTGTTTTTTGGCGTTCAGAGGGCGTGAGCCCCAGAGTCGCCAGCGCCTGCATGGTGTGGAAACTTGAACTTGAACTTTAAATGGGTATATTATTTTCGTGATGCATTTTAAGTCTGACGATCCAAGTTCATCTTTTTAGAGTTTCAAATTAAACCATAATAGAATTGTGAACTTTTTATTCACAAATAATTTTTCTATGTTGCACCAAAAAATATTTAACTTGAGTATTAATTTCCACTGAAAAGGAATAATTTTAGACAAACATAAAGATAAATTTAATGAGTAGGGTGTAAGTAAATCTAGTCTAGTAGTTGAAAAAGAAATTGTTCCACGTTTGTTAATATGATTTTAGAATGTTTCTTGATTAACACTGTGGAATTCCATATTTATTATTAATTTAAAAATAAAAGAAATTTTGTATTTTTCACTAAAATAACTTTATTTAGTTAAAACGTTTTCAACAATACTTTGTTACTGATGATGGTACAAGTAGTTCCGAAAACCTTTTACTAAATAAAGTTATTTTAGTGGAAAATACAAAGTTTCTTTTATTTTTAAATTAATAATGATTTTAAAGTTTGTAGAGTGAATTTTGAGAATTATATGTTTGATATTTCATAATATTATTCAAATCTAATATTTCATGTGTAAAAATGACAAGAGAGGTTTTAGAAATTGCGTAGGTATAAATAAAGGACAAATTTAATGAGAAATCAAAACTATCTCAGTGTGTTTGTGGGCGTTTATCAATAATTTATGCTCTAAATAATTTATGTCAAAATTATTATCATAGTTTAAATTATTTAAATATATTGCGTAAGATCTATAGATCATCTCGTAATTTGATCGATAATGATCATTGAATAATAATAAACTTGTTGTTATTGTTATTGAAATTTACTTTCGTTTTCACGACCAATGGCGGAACGTCGAGTACAAGATTCATATTAGATGTTGTAAAATAAATCGTGATGGGTTTCGCGCTTCACTGCGCGTTGATGTAATTCATGACTTCTATTTTGTTTATCGTAAGAGTAGCGTAACATTGATATAAATGTAAGTTATATAAATTACGTAGGTATTCTATTTAGTAGATTATAGATAAACTATCACGGCATATTCCAAAAGTAAGGTAGCCAAAAGCTTACTACAGATGGCTCATGATGTCATCATTAAGCACTGAATCGCGTAAAAGTGATGTATTTCTGTGTATGTGTGTTTGTGTTAATGTTGATGAGAGGAAAATTGATCCAACTGATTTGTATATTGTTTTGACGTTGTGAATAGGTAATTGTATTGGTTTAATTTTGTATTGTGCTGGTAGATTTTGTTGAACGTTTGATGAATGTACATGAGAAATGAAAGTTTGCTATTTGTAACTAATTCTTATGTGTATTAATATTTCTAGCTGATTCTTATATGTGTGTTAATGTTATAATTGAAATCCGACCCTCCGCACAAGCATTTAGTTGCTTATGGAGGGAGCATTTTTACTGTGTTTTAAATTGTTTTATTAATGTAATATCAATGTAAACTGTGTATTTATGAATAAAATAAATATATTTAAAAAAAAAAAAAAAATTGTATTAGATCACGTCTAAGACATCTTCAGTTCAGCATTGAGCTATGCCACTCACCCTAAACATCTTTAGCTATTATTGGCTCTGAGAGGGCGTCTTCCATGTTTATTGTATGCTGTTACTCTGCTGGCTACCTGAAGTGTGGGAAATGTCATGAAGATATCAATGTATGAATGAATAAACTCAGATGAAAAGGTAAACCTCTCATTCAAAGAAATATAACTAACATTCTGATTTAATTCCTTACGCTAATTCAGTAATGAGAGCAGAAGATCCAAAAAGCTGGCTCACGACCTTTGAAGTCACTGAGGAAGTATTAGAAAAAAAAGTGTTTTAATTCTTATATTTTCTATGTAGGTATTCCGCTACTTTTCGCATATTCTCCATTTTATATTAAAAACTTTTTAATATGCACTTCTTTTTATTATTATTATTATTATTTGGATGATTTGTAAAGCGCCGTTTTGTGAAAAAAATCCACCTCAAGGGCGCTCAAATTATTATTGTAGATAATGTTGTTTCGTCTCTTAACGAGACATCAATCAATGCTAAACCTACAAAACAATATCTTCTTCTTCTATTATTGCCGTATCAGGTCCCCCCGACGTTGGCAATCACTCTGGAGAATGCTTCTCTGTCCCGCGCTGCTAGGATCAGCTCTCCTATTTGTGTTATTCCGGTCCATTGCCGTATATTACGCAACCACGATACCTGCCTCCTTCCCACTCCACGACGTCCCTCAACTTGCCCTATTTTTTCAACTGCAGAAGCCGATATTTATCGCCTCGCAGGATGTGGCCTAAATATAAGATTTAGTATCATCGACTTTGACCATTAACTAAATTAATCAAATATTTAAATTGCTTCTTTATACCGCATTCCTTATGGGGTAGGTATATAGGTAAACAATAAGGTTAAATTTAAATATTGCATAAAAATGCGTGTTGATATTTGTATATAGTAATGTATTTTATCGTGCATAAAATGTTACATATTTAATTTAATTTAAATATTTCGTATTTGATATTCGGCCTTGCAGTTTTTGCCAGAGCCTGCGTTCTAAATTTACATTCTAAATTATTTTAATTTAGAATGTAAACGTTTTCAAATCGAGGATGATATAAAAAAAATAGAAATATTAAAAGCCTTTTTGGAATACTCCAGTCAAGATTGGTACAGCTGTATGTTGATTAAACATACAGTGGAATCGAGATGGGAAGACTGGGAAAAAAGTTTTTGCGTGACTTTTGAAAACAAAGGATGGTCGCCTATTAGATACGCTCTCGCTTTTAAATATCAAACAGGCCCGTTAATTGAGTATGCTTTAAAAAAAGAAAAACTTATGCTGAGAGTGAGAAAATCAATTGATACTGGGACACTTGTAGACCTCATAGCATTTGGCCTACCAAATTATGTGGCTGATAAAATTGATAGAGAAGCTTTACAAGGAACGGAAGATCTATACAGTGCATTAGGAAAATTAGAATATCTTGTTGGAAAAAAAAAATATGTTAAAAAAAGTGTTTCATATCCTGATACTCAATTAAATAAAAATGAATACAAAAAACATTGCAAAATCTGTGCTAATGAGAAAAAAGGAAAACGTTACCATTCTGAAGAAAATTGCTGGTTTAAAAGTCAAAATTCTATTGTAACTGTAAATAACTCAGAATTAGAAATAGAATTGAATGAAAAGAATCCAAAAAACTTGATGTGCCACCATTAATAAAAGTAAAGTTAATAATAAATGATGCTTTAAATGTTTCTGGAATTTATGATTCGGGTTCAAATGTATCATTAATTAATGCTAAATTATTGAAAATACAACAAAAACCAGATACAAAAGATATACAAATGATAAACTTGAAAACTATTAATGGTGAGAAGAAAACTAAAGGTATGGTAACCCTTAAAATAAAGATTTACAATATTGAAAAGATTATGGATATTTTTATAATAGATAATGAAAATTTTAATTATGATTTTCTAATTGGATTGGATTGCATCAAAAACTTCAAATTAATACAAAATGAAGAATTAAAGATAATGCAATGTAATGATAAAAAAGAAAAGAACATATTAACTTTAAGAGAAACTCCAAATATTCAAAATGTCGATATTCCTGATGTACTAGGTGACAAGAATAAAGAAGATGTTTTTCTACCCACTGAGGTATTACAACGAGAAAACAAACAATCAAACCAATGTGAAATAAATTTCAATGAACATATTAACTCGGATGATTTTGAAATGTTTGTAAACCATCTAGATTTATATGAAAAATCACAAATCGATAAGTTGATAGGAAAATACAAATCAGTCTTTGCAAAAGATAAATATGACATAGGTACTGTGCGAGATTATGAGGCTCATATTGATTTAATGGTGGATAAATACTGTTACAAACGTCCATATAGATGCACAGCTGAAGATAGAAAAGAAATAGAAGATCAAATATCACAACTATTAAAGAAGAATCTGATTGAGGAATCTTATAGCCCATTTGCTGCTCCAGTAACTCTGGCTTATAAAAAAGAAGATGACAAGAAAACAAGATTATGTATAGATTTCAGAGAATTGAATAAGATTGTCGTACCTCAATCACAACCATTTCCATTAATTGAGGATTTGATGGTGAAAACTGTAAACTGCAAATATTTTTCTACTTTTGATGTAAATTCAGCATTTTGGTCAATACCTTTGAAGATTGAAGATAGACAAAAAACTGCATTTGTTACACAAGAAGGCCATTATCAATGGACGTGTCTTCCGTTTGGATTAAAGACTGCTCCAGCCATCTTCCAAAGAATATTGAGTAACATCATAAGGAAATATAAACTCTCTGATTTTGCAGTAAATTTTATAGATGACATTTTAATTTTTTCGAAAACTTTTCAAGAACATATATTACATCTAACAAGACTACTGGAAGCAATAATAACAGAAGGCTTTAGACTAAAATTTTCAAAATGTACCTTTGCAAATAATTATGCCAAATATTTAGGTCACATAATACAAAATAATTCAGTCAGACCTCTGAAAGATTATTTGACCGCTGTGAAAAATTTTCCAATACCAGAAACAAGAAAAAATATACGTCAATTCTTAGGAAAAATAAATTTTCATCATAAATTTTTACGAAACAGCGCAATTATTCTGGACCCGTTACACAATTTATTACGAAAAGACGTGAAATTCATATGGTCCGAAAAATGTCAGAAATCATTCGAAAAAATAAAAGAATTGCTATGTTCAGAGCCAATTCTGAATATTTTTGACTCTGAATTACCAATATACATTTACACGGATGCTAGCATCAAAGGAGTAGGAGCAGTGTTGAAACAAGAAGATAAAAACGAAAACAGTAAGCCGGTTGCATATTTTTCAAAAAAATTAACTGAAGCACAAAAAAAGAAGAAGGCAATTTATCTAGAATGTCTGGCAATAAAAGAAGCTGTGAAATATTGGCAGCACTGGCTAATGGGAAAAGAATTTATAGTGTACTCAGATCATAAACCATTAGAAAATATGAACATTAAGGCCAGAACTGATGAGGAATTAGGGGATTTGATGTATTAATTATCTCAATATAATTTTAAGATAAAATATAACCCAGGAAATTGAGAGACTGCGGAGCTTCCCCGGAGGACGCACAGAATAGAGCCGAGTGGCGGCGAAAGACAAAAATGGCAGACCCCACCATCATGTGGGATTAATAATTGCCCAGGGAGAGAGAGAGAGAGTTTTTGCCAGAGCCGAAGTGAGGAAAAATATTGTTTTCATTCAACCATCACGGCATTTCAAAGAAAATAATAAAATAAAAAATGAATTTGAAATAGTTTTTTTGGTTAAAGAGACATCGAAGCAGTGTAGCCAAAAATATTTTTACACGCGTGGAGATTTCAGCCGGCCAGCCCTTTAGTCTCCCAACCATGTCACCTCTCACCTAAATTAAACTGAATAATTAATAGTTTCAGACTTCTGAGCTATTTGAACGATCGCTAAGTCTCCTACAATGTCCTGGGTATGATGTTACAATACATATAAGATTAATTAATTAAATAGAGTAAGGTAAATGACCATTGCTGCGCTGAGACAAATCAGTGTTAAATAACTGATTCAGTCTTCCTTAGTACGAGCTCATGTTCAGTAAGGTAGATCTTATGGTATACTATATATAATGAGTTACAATCCATTCGATTGGTCTGCAACGAGTTTGGTTTTTCTTCTCCATTCGTCTCTATTCTCAGCCAGTCTTTTCAGCTCCACGTACGAGCCACAGTTCAAATCCCTCTTCAGTTGGTCCATATTTATGCGTCTCTTGGTCGGCATCTGCCATTTGTTCCCTCGGTCTTACCCTCCGCGATGGCGATGAGTAGTCCTGGGTGCCTGATGTTGTGGCCAATCCAGTTAGCTCGTTGTTGGCTGATTCTCTTAAGGAGTTGCCTTTTTTCGCCTACCCTGGTTAATACTTCTTCGTTTTCGACGTGCTCCGACCAATCGATCTTAAGCATGCGTCTGTAGCACCACATTTCAAAGGCCGCCAACCGTCCGCTTTCACTCTTGCTGATGGTCCATGTCTCGCAACCATAAAGCAGAATGCTCCATACAAAGGCTTTAGTAAGGTTCTTCCTTACGCTTAAGTCGATATTTGGGGATTCCAATATCTTCGATTTTTTGTTGAAGGCAATCTTTGCCTGGTTTATTCTGTTTACAATTTCTGCTTTGGAGCGTCCATCCTGGTTTATTCTGCTGCCCAGGTACACGAATTCACTTACTTGTTTGATGCTCACTCCATTTAAGGCAATGTTCGCAGTCGCTTCCTCTTTTCCAACGACCATACATTTTGTTTTTTCTTTATTTATTTTCATGTTGTACTTTGACAACAG
Source organism: Athripsodes cinereus (assembly GCA_947579605.1). NCBI lineage: Eukaryota > Metazoa > Arthropoda > Insecta > Trichoptera > Leptoceridae > Athripsodes > Athripsodes cinereus. Next base: position 2,095,597 of record OX388327.1, read on the forward strand.
AATACTTTCCATTTTTCCTAAGGCTTCGTTCAGCTCCATCTCGGAGTCTGCGAGCAGTGCTATGTCGTCAGCATATCTTATCATGTCGACCTTTTTCCCATTTAAAGTATTATAGGTGCTAACACGACGATACACATATATACAATGCACTAACCACATATACATGTAACACCCAGACCCAGGACAATTTTAAAAAGGACATTCTTCATTCTGCCCTGGCCGGGAATCGAACCCGGGACCTCGTGACTCAAAGGCAAGTACATGATTATGTTCTCTAAATATTTGTTAAATTGAATGTAACAAAAAATAAATAAATGTAAATATAACACATGAAACTACCATATTATATGTAAATATACACATGAAACTGGTTCCCATTGTACAGTATATAAAGACTATATTGTATATTATTATAATATATTTGTATGCTGCTGGTATTTGCAGCGGAGCATGATTATTGTTACCCATGCGACTAAATTTCTGTTATTGGTTTTGTTTCTTTTCTATTTGAATGTTTTAGTGCTATTTTTATATATATATATATATATATATATATATATATATATATATATATATATATATATATATTTATAGACTGTTGTATTATTGATTTGTCATACATATGTATTAAACCTATTGTAAAAGGCAAATTGCCGTTTATTGATCAAATAAATAAATAAATAAATAAATAAGGCTTAGAAAAGACAACGTCACCTCACTTGGTAGTGCCCTGGACGGTACTTGAACCTGCAACCCATCTTTACGCGAGTTGTGCTCTGTCCAATTCAGGATTGATAGGTGTTACATGCATATATTTTAGTGCATTGTAATCATATACAATGTACATTTATGTTAATTTGTAATATCCCAATTGAATCGTTTTTTTTTTCAATACATTTAATCATAATTTATTATTTTTATTTGATACTTAATTTCGTTTTATTCATTTGTTCTTATGATTCACTTGAATCTATTCATCTTGTTTTATTTGTTTTTTATATATTTAAATCATGACATATTACTTTTGACTATTTTTTAAGCTACATAATTGGATAAGAAAACTGTGAGTTATTCGGTGCTGAATTTAGTGTTGTTTGATAATGATTCATTTAACTTTGATGTTTTTTTTAAGACTTCTTAGGTAAAATAAGAATCTTTGCTGGTCCACTTATTAAATTTACATTTTGTTGTCATGTTCTATAGTTGACTGATTAATCCTGTGAATACTCGTATAATAAAAATAAAATTCTTGAAAAGTCTTGAAAAGCTCGTCAATGGTGCAAGTGCACTGAAATCGCGATAGCGTAATTTAAATTAATGTAACAAATAAACATAGTGATTCAAGTTTTAAATATTTTATTTGAAAATAAAAATAAAATATTTATTTATCCCGGCTCTGTTGTAGGCAATATACCAGTATATACAACAATAGGCAGTATACCAATTTATTGGTAATAATGATACTTGAATTAGACAGATAGCTTAGTAGGCAGTGCAATATATACCAGGCAATATTATTGCACAACAGTATCGCACTGATATTGTGACATTTAATCACCATAACTAATATCTCCACTACGAGTAGATGTTATATTATTAGGAGAATATATTTTAATAACATTGCAATGTTTTGAGAACAGACAAAGGAATTCTTAATATCCAATAACACAAGTTACACTTAAGCCCATTGGCTTCCAGTCTTTATTAAAGTTCATTATCTTTAATAAAGACTGGAAATTCGAAGGAAAAATTGGTAATGCAACCAATATCTTTTTTTTTTTTAAAAAAAGAAGATACATACATCGGTCAATTTCAACTAAATGTTATCCAATAGTATCCAGTTAGAAAATATATATTGATGATCATAATTTTACGTACTTTTATTATCCTTCACTGTGTACCATAACAAGATATCACAGTAGCCATATGGGGGGCGAGGGGGTGCATCTTGTTCAGTGATTGTTATTTAATGTAAATGCATAATTATGTCATGAAATTCGACTATGTACAGGAATAAATTATTACAAATACAAATTATATTATAAATACAATTTGTACCCCTCCCCCATCTCATATATAGCTGCCTCATGTTATCTTGTAACAGTGCACAGTGAAAGATAATAAAAATAAATAGAACAATGATCATCAATATATATTTCTTCTAAGTGAATACTAATGGATAACCTATAGTAGAAATTGACCGATATATCTGGGTTTGTTATAAACCCAAATACAATCTTATACACCTTTCACACTAAGCTAATAAGCTTGTACCGTGAAAGGGAAGTTTGCCGGCACCTGGGATCGAACCACGGACCCCTTATTCTGAAGGCCGAGACTCTACCTCCAGGCTACCGACGAACTCTTTTTATAAATGCCGTTCCTGCATAGAATGAAAACACATTTGAGCGTTACGTTTTCGTGTCGTTATCGTTCAAATATAGACGACGTTGGTTGGTTGGTTGATCGTCAGAAATTATTGTCTAATGGGGTGTTCACATTTGGCGAATATCGCCAGCCGAATTTCAGAATATAACGCCAGGCGAAAAAACATAATTCGCCGTACGCCCATTGATCGTCACACCTGAGCCCGTAGACAATTTGTACTTAGCGATCGTCTACTGGCGAACTTTTCGCGAAATTGTCTACGGGCTCTGTTCACACAAGTCCACCGATATAGAAACGATCTGTCAGATGCGCTTTGATTTTGACACTGTTTTCAAAATGGCGTCGAGATGGAGATCGCGAAGTGTTTATTTTTAGTCGAAAATGTTATAGTAGAGGTTATAAGGCGCCTTTTACTTAAGAAAACAAACGCCACAAACCAACAAAAAAGATAACAGCTGTCACGAAGCGGGAAACATTATAAAATTTATAGGTTATAAAGCTTTTACCATAGATACAAACGCCGCGCATATCTGCGCATGTGCAAATCGTTCAATCGGCCGAGAAAGTTGGAATGTGGTCAACTCGAGACGATATCGTTTCTACTGGTTTTTATCGTTTCAGACTAGCTGTCATTTTGTTCACACGGTTCAAATGGCTGGCGATATTTTGGTGCCCTAGCGATATTCGCCAAAGTGAGAACACCACATAAAGGCCTTAAAAATAAAAAAAAACTGCCATTTGTACTATACAAATTTGTAAAACAAAGTTTGTTCTACTTTATTTTTTTTTATTTTCAATAAATTAATGAATAAATAATAATAATTATATTGTTTTGTTAAATAAATGAGATATGAGATAATAATAATAATGATCTTTATTGCACAAAGTTAGTACACAAAGAAGAAGAAAAAACATGGTATCATAACAATAGAATACGTAACTTTGTGCAATGGGCGAGTTTATCGCTGAAGCGCAATATCTTCCAACTAACCCATAAATCATCATCATACTATGAATATTACTTAAAAAAAACATATATCAATAATAATATGCATTGATAATTTACAACGACGATATGTATATTTATAAAATGAAGTAATTACATAGATTCGTCATGCACTTTAACAATAGCAAATAAATTCGGTAAATAAAAACGTATAAGATAAAAAAAATATAGCGTGCAACAAAATAAAATACAAAACGATTGCAAACGAAGTAATTTATTATTATTCATATTTTCGTTGGTAACCGTAGGCATAGACAACTTCCTACATTGAATATTAGATCATTATAGATCAATAGATCACGTTCTTGTTGAATATTTTAATCGTAAATCAATTCTTAGTAGATGTGTTAAGAAATAATTGGCACTGTGATTTCTATTATTTTTTTCCATTGCATATTATATTTTTTTCTTTTAATAAAAAGTCTATTCGTAACTGACTTGGCGCTGACTTCAGAAAACCCTCAATAGTCGATTTTATACACAGAATTAAATCAGTATTTGTTTAATATTAAATATTTATTGCATTGAAACTAACGCATATCTTAAAAATAAGATAGATTTTTACCAACCGTAACCTTATTCACCCTTCACAGTAAGCTAAAAGCTTGTGTGGTGAAAAGAAGAGTTTACCGGCACCTGGGATCCAACCGCGCACCTCTTGTGTATGAGGCCAAGACTCTACCTCCAGATTACCGACGAATTAAATACAGTCTATTTTATACCGCCATAGTATTAATCGCAAGTGGGGTAGTCCGAAAATTTTATATTGTTCGCTAATGTTTTGAAGTATATTATATATTATAATTTCACATAGTCACTATCTCTGTAAGGCCAGCGCCAAGTGAAGTATCTTGTTGTATGATAATTTTTTAAACCGTATATTTCTTGAATAAAAATATTATAACTACGTCAGTGCAGGTTGATTACGTCGCCCTCTGGTGTCAATAAAAAAATATGACATGCAGGATGATTGATATACCTCATCGGTGGATTGAAGATAATAAATATCTTCTACGTGCTATTTTAAGAATACGTGCCACTAACAGGGTACCCGAAAACTAATACAAAAATTGGGAGACCTATTCTATGATAGAAATTCCACGAATCTTGATTCAACTCGCACTGGAAACACATAAAAAATAACAGGGATTTTCGGAATTATTTGTAATATGCGATTGTTATTTAATCTGTTCTTGCAATTTTCATACACCGTTACGAATATATTATTATAAATTCCTGTCAAATTTTAAATGGTCATAAATACTGTTCCATTGTTCTATGTTCGATATTCAAACGTCGCGTCATTGAGAATGCTTATTATTATTATGAAATCATTATAGTAAAGCAGTGTAGCCATAATTCAAATTAAACAATAAGGCCATAGACAGGTGCAACAGTTGTATTGTTTATGGTGTTAAATGACATAATTATAATATTTGGCGCGAATTTGATTATCGAGATAATTCGATAATAAAAAATGGCAACAGGTTTTTTGCATTGGTCTACTTTTTGTTGTACTATTATACCAATTATCTTTTTTGTATAAATATTTGTATGTGCATTATTTGTAAGAATGTTTTAAGGAACGAGTATCTTCCAAAGGGATATAATTTGTTTATAATTATGGAGGGTTTGTCGAGTGGAGCTGTTCTAGTAAGCCCCGAGCCCTTTATTAAAAAAATAAATAATATTGTTTTGTTGAGCTTGAATGACATTGTGGGTGCTCCACTTTTGAGACATCCAAATGAAAGTTGTGGGAAATCTTAAAGGTTAATTTTAAAAAGCTTACAAGGAATATAGCTTGGATTTTAATTTATGTCATTATTTTAATCGCTAAGATTATTCGGGACGAAAATGGCCAACGAACAATGAAAATTTCAACGGACGAAAATGCCCATATTTAAGACAACATACCGTCCTATCCTCACATATGGACACCAGATTTGGATACTCACGGAGTGCGTGAGATCAAGGTTACAGGCAGCGGAAATGTGGTTCCTCAGAGGAGTGGCTGGTGTGTTGTTGAGAGACCATATAAGGAATACGAATGTTCGTGAGGCTCTCAAGGTGGAACCATTACTTCTGCATACAGAGAGGTCGCAGTTGCGATGGCTGGGTCACGTTCTCCACATGCCAGAAGACAGACTACCACTAAGATCTTTGGAGGCTGTGGGAGAGGGCAGAAGACTGGTGGGCCGCCCTAGAAGAAGCTGGCAAGGGCAGGTGTCGAACCTGTGTGTTGAATGGCTTGGTTTGGAGTGGCCAGAGGTCCTGGAAGCAGCGGTGGACAGGGATATCTGGAGGAGTTACCTAGGCGCAATGGGCCCCCGACCCAACTAGGATAAGGGGAAGAAGATGTATGTATGTATGTATGATTATTCCTTCCATGTAAATTTAATATTTTTATTCTGAATTCTTGGTTTTCATGAGCAGGCGGTATTAAGATTTTATCATTTTTAGATCATTGTTTAAAGTCAAATAAATTTAATTTAACAAATCACCGTTGCTATTTTAATTTCCTCATTGTTATTGTGATAATGTAATTATTTTTCATGGTACCACAATGTAAAAGGTCAATAGGTCATGCGATAACTAATAGATTAATGCCTTGAAAATGAAATAATCTTTTTTGTGAATCGCTCACGATTTAGCAATTATTTTGTCATGTTTATGATATTATCATTTTAAATGGTCAGTTTCTCTGTCTGTGTCAGATGTGCGAGCGAGCAAGGAATGTTTCTTTTTGTCTATTTTCTTCTTTGTATTACCTACCCAATATACGAATTAAAAGAAAGAAGAAAGTTAGATTTTTTAACCGTCTACTTACTAAAATAGAATATGTCCACCAATCATTTTAGAGTGTCACGTAAAAGACAGTTACCCGTCAAACATCACTTAAAAGACATGCAACAAAATCAATCAGACATCTTGATTGTAGAACCATGTTTACGCAATGTAACATTGTGCAAAATCTAATCAGACATCTTGATTGTAGAACCATGTTTACGCAATGTAACATTGTGCAAAATCTAATCAGACATCTTGATTGTAGAACCATGTTTACGCAATGTAACATTGTGCAAAATCTAATCAGACATCTTGATTGTAGAACCATGTTTACGCAATGTAACATTGTGCAAAATCTAATCAGACATCTTGATTGTAGAACCATGTTTACGCAATGTAACATTGTGCAAAATCTAATCAGACATCTTGATTGTAGAACCATGTTTACGCAATGTAACATTGTGCAAAATCTAATCAGACATCTTGATTGTAGAACCATGTTTACGCAATGTAACATTGTGCAAAATCTAATCAGACATCTTGATTGTAGAACCATGTTTACGCAATGTAACATTGTGCAAAATCTAATCAGACATCTTGATTGTAGAACCAAGTTTACGCAATGTAACATTGTGCAAAATCTAATCAGACATCTTGATTGTAGAACCATGTTTACGCAATGTAACATTGTGCAAAATCTAATCAGACATCTTGATTGTAGAACCATGTTTACGCAATGTAACATTGTGCAAAATCTAATCAGACATCTTGATTGTAGAACCATGTTTACGCAATGTAACATTGTGCAAAATCTAATCAGACATCTTGATTGTAGAACCATGTTTACGCAATGTAACATTGTGCAAAATCTAATCAGACATCTTGATTGTAGAACCATGTTTACGCAATGTAACATTGTGCAAAATCTAATCAGAAGAAGTGAGAAAGGTGTCACAATGCTTACAAATTGGCTCTAGGCTGTTTTAAGTGATTACTTTCAGTGACCATGTCCAATTCCGTCATTATCACTGTCACAATATAAGGTCCACCAATCGAAAGACACTCTTGTCATCTGCACGTTGTGCTCAAATTCGGTAAAACAAAAAAAAAATCGATGTTTTTTTTATTATTTTTTATTTTATTTATTTTAACAGATACAACAGCTTTAACAATGAACAATACAATAATATACATTTAATAATATACATCGCCAATTATAGTATCTTAACTATGAACAATTTAATACAAAGCACAGTATATAAAAAAACAATCATAGAAAGAAGAAGAGGAAGGAGGAAGGAAGAGAGAAGGGAATACAACCTAATTCAATGTTCAATGGTGTAAACTTACTATATAGATAGGTACCTATACATACAATGTACTGCATTGCTGTACACATATTCTGCATACTATGACAAAAAAAATTAAGAATAATAATATGTATATATAGGCGTTAAATGGTGACAATAATATTATTTTAGTAAAACATTTTAAATTTACAATGTACCCAATCAACAAGTAGCACTGGATCCAAAAGCCGATAGTTGCACCAGATTGTTTTTAAATTTACTAAAGCTTGTGGCGAATGGATCCAGGCATGGAATGTTTTTACAAGTCCTGTCAAAACTGGTGCAAATCCTATTGATGAATGAATTCAAATGATAATTCGTTCTCGATTGCTCTGTGTAAAAAAAGTGTGTGATTGCGATTACTCCTGGAAGAGCAATGAAATGGTAATGCGCCCAGTAAGTATGGGCTGTCAACACCATTATTCAAAATTCTGGACATTCGACATCTCATCGCCAATTGATGATCATCATCCACCTCTGTGGGTTAGCTTAGGCTTATCAAGACGTGTCGAAAATGAAACTAAAGAACTTTTTTCGTATAATTATGTAAAGTGAGACTACGAAGCCGCAATAGATTTTCTTTTCAAATGCGACTGGTCCTTCTTGCAATGTTCAAATTTTGAGTTCGTAATATCGGCCTTTTACGGGACCTTGTATGAAATAATAAACAAATCTATACCAAATTTATAATATGCAAATTAAAAAAAAAATAATACAAACAAAATAAATTATTAAAATTAATTCAGTTTTACAGAAGGGCGTTTCCCATATTATTCGCTATTAAATATGAATATGAAATATAATATTTATATACGTTGGCGGATTAAGGTAATATTATTATTAATAGCACTTATTGCACGTAATTATGGTAATCATAATAATATATAGCTATCATTTGCTGATTTTCTTATTGGTACAGATGTAAGGTCACCCACTTTTGATATCCTGACGGTGACAAGAGATCTTGCCGATTCTTGTAGACTTGTAGAGGTATGTGTTTGTGTCAGTTTTTTTATATATTTATTTATCAGAGGCAGAAACAGGACATTGACAAAATGAACATAAAAAAGTAATAAAAGCATACCTATTTATTTATTTCCAGAAATATAACAATTAAAAAATTACTACTAAAAAATTCTACTAACTAAATAGGTATTACTTGTATCTTGTATCTGCATAATATTATTAATAACTCTCCAATAAAGTGTGCTTACAGCATACGCACATTATTGAAGGAGACCCACCGACCACCCAGATAGCGTAGAAGTCTGGGGACTTCCATTTATACGCACATTAATATTTATTTATAATAATACATACGGCTTACGCCTTTAATACATAGTTATAAACAACAATTGTACAACACCACCATCGTATCAAATTAAAATCAAAACAAAAATAAAATATACTGCATCACTTCAAATTATAAAAATAAAAATTAAACACATTGTGTCACATAAACCACATAATAAAATTACAACATATCAACAGCATCATGTCAAATCATAAAAAAAAACTGTATCATATCTAACCATAAAATAAAGTTACAATATACTGCATCACATCGAATTTCAAAATAAAAATAAAACACAGTGTCATGTCAAATTATAGAATAAAATTACAGCACATTCATCATGTCAAATCATAAAATAAAAATAAAACATATTGAATCATATCAAACCATAAAATAAATTTACAGCACACCACATAATATAAAATAAATGATAGAGAAAAAGAGAGAATGAGAGAAAAAAAAACAATAATCATACAAAAGCAGTATACATTCACCGCAAGCTCAAGTATAAACTGGATCCACACTTACTTATGTTTGTTTAATCTATAGTAGAAGGAAACACTTGTTTCAATTGATTTATTTATGGAATACTGCTACTTGTAGGTATACTAATACAATAAATATTAAATTAAAAATCATACTTACAAGAATAGATTTTGCAGAAAATTGATTTATTAATAAAGGATACATTAATCGCTAAGTATAATATAAGAAAAACATATTTAATATCAATAAAACACTGTTTTACTTTTCACTATTAATTTATTATTACTCAAGCGCTTTCGTCAAGTTAGCTTGACATTTTCAAGAGAACTAATTACAAGAATTTTTTTTCTCAAAGTCACATGCAACAACAATATTTACCCCATTCAAATACCCTACCCTATATATACCCTACCCTACTAGTATTCAAATACCCCATTCATCACCATTGTTGAAACCAATTGTTCATCCACCATTGTCTTAACTACTCTTACTTCCTTACCCCTTCTTTTCTGTTTTTAGGTACCTACATATAAGAAATATTGTTGTTGCATGTGACTTTGAGAAAAAAAATTCTTGTAATTAGTTCTCTTGAAAATGTCAAGCTAACTTGACGAAAGCGCTTGAGTAATAATAAATTAATAGTGAAAAGTAAAACAGTGTTTTATTGATATCAAATATGTTTAAAATGTCTTTTCACAATGTGAACACACAAACTCTAGATCATTTATAATATAAGATTTATTACGTACATATCACACAAGAGTAAAATATTAATTAATCACTAGTTATTTTCTGATTTAATTATTTGTAAGTGTCAGGTACACCTGGCTGCTGTCAGCTTTAGATCCGTTCCATTTGATTGAAAGTTACAAGGAATTAATTATAACAATTTTAATGTTAATTAATTAAAGTCAACTGCATTTGGTAATGTAGAGAGTGTAGATATTACGTGCAATAATCATTTGAAGGATATGCCGTGATGGTATAGATAACGTAAAAGGAAATGTAGGAGAAATGGATGATGAAAGTGAGTGATAAAGTGAGAATATAACAAATGCTATAATTTATTTATTTATTAAACTATAAACGGCTGTTGCCTTTTTAATAACAATATACATAAGATACTTAACTAAACCAATTTATATCAATGCACATCATTTCTCTATACACAATTATTACATAATAATGATAATTTTATTGAACGAAAAAAAAAACCTTTTCCGATACAAGCTTTTGGCACACTGTGAAAGATGTATAAGGTTGTATTTGGGTTATATCAAAAACCTATATATATCTTAAAAAAATAATAAAAAACACTGTAAATATTAGAGATATAACAATATATATTATATTATAGACTGTTGAAATATGTTTATTTTCTCGGATATTTCAGGAGTCCAAGGACTCCTATTTATCCGTTTAGGTGAAGATTTTTTTTTAATATTTGGACTCTCTCTATTCTAATACAACTATGCCAGTGTTGGCATCTACGATCCTACCACGTCAGTGGGCGGGGGACCCGGCTGACGCAGCAGATCCCATCTTGAGACCCACACATCTACGAATGTCTTAAAGCGTGAAGCGTTTGTGGCATTTAGAAACACATCCCCAAACCAGATGGGTCGAGGAGTGTCAACAGTCATACCCAGAATCATTTCCTCTCTTGCATCCGTCATCAAAGGACATTCCCAAAGGATATGTTCCGCATATTGAGCTCCTGTCCCACATGTGCACCATGGATTATCGGTCAATGCTAGCTCAAAAAGTTTACCTCTTAACTGCCCATGTCCAGTGATAAGCTGTACGGAAAAATGGTCAAGGGACAAGTAGCTCATTCTCAGTCTTTCACGGACATCTGGAAAGAACTTGTAGACAAGTCTACCCGTTCCTCCAGTGCTCCATCTGTCTTGCCAAACACTCATTGTTCTCTCACGACTATTTCATTTAGACTTAAATCGAAACATCCTCTTTATAGATACAAGTTTCGTGCAAAGGAGGAACATGTTTGATTCAAGATCTCCAGCCATCTCGTTACTTCCGCCATAGTTGAGCCAGCGGCATGCCTGATTTGGTATGTTCATCTCGCAGTGAGCTGTCTTCTTGGAGGATGTTTTTCCTCAGTGTAGTCTATAAAATTTGCAGCAAGATTTTCCAGCACTACATCTCAATCGTGTTTATCTTCTGTAATTTTGGATCGGCTTTTATTCATATTAACAGTATTTTCCGATTCTAACAATCATGATATTATATAATAGGTATATCTTGTCTTTCTTTCTCCCAACGCGATATCTCCCACAAATAGGCTAGCCAGTAGATTTACTACATTTAATAAACAAACGGGTCTTAGTTAGTGTCTTCTCTGTGCCAATAAAATTATTCAGACATTCAGGATGAGTGACTTACTTCAACGCTGAATTGAAGATGTTTAATGTGTGTTTTTTTAATATTTAATTTGATTAAATTAAAACACTGTGCATTCACTTAAATTATTATAGTTTTTCATAAGCTTTTCGGACTAAGTCCACCCTCAGTTAAAAATACTAAAAACTAAATACAATGGACAGATAATGATGATGATGATGATTTTGGATGATTTTATTTTTGATGCCGTTTAACAGTCCCTAGACCGTCTCAAAGGCGCCAGTGAAGAGTTCAGTTTTTAATTTGCTTCTGAAGCTGGTGACAGTCTGACTATCTCTCAATGGCACCGGTAGGCGATTCCATGTAACCGGTCCAACAACAACAAAGGCTCTCTCATAGAAGATAGACTTACCGGCTCTATTGGGCTCAGTAAGTCTATTCACGGCCAGTTCCGAAGAGGTCTTCTAGTGGTCGAGTCAAGAGGACAAAGGTCTGTGAGGTACGATGGTGCCATTTAATAATTAAAAAAGGGTTGGAGTATTAAGAAGAGGATGGAGTGAGGGTATTTATCTGTTGTGATTTTGGTCATGAAGTAAAGAATAACATAATATGCAGATTTATGCATACGCATAAGGAAACAGGGTGTGGCCATATTAACAGCACCACTGGAATACGACATTAACTTTATCATTATTAGTGTGTACCTAATTACTTTTAAGTTTAGTTTATTACTAATTGTAATGCGAGTTATAATATTATCTATTAGTTATGCCAACATTATGTACGCAGCCGTAACACACATTTTACTACTAACGGTGACATTGTGTCCGTCAGCTCTGTCGGTAATAAAAAAAATGATAAAAAAAGAGATTGAAAGTAAAGAAAAAGAGGTTGAAAATAAAATATTTACTTAATTGGAAAATGTGTTTTGTTTTCAGAATAAGTAATATAAAAAAGGTAGAATCCGTAATAAAGGAAATGAAGTTTGGTGTAATAACCAAGAAGAATGTGAATAAGTTACAAAGGTTTGGGAATATGGAAACAATGAAAGATAGCAGAATGGAAAAGAAGATATAAAAAGCCGAAAGGAAGGGTACTCAGAGGTGAGGCCATCTGAAGATAACTGAGCTAAATTATATATAAAATAAAGATATATAATATTTTATATTGTATTTATTTTAAAGTATATATTATTCGTCACATTACCACCTATGGAGAGATGACTGGTGAAACTACTGGTATTTTTCATCAAATCTCGAGAACATACTAGAATAGATGCCTTCGAAATGTGGTGCTGGAGGCCTCTACTGCGCATGCCATTGACAGTAATTTGACCATCCTTACAAAACTTAAAATAAAGGAATGACTGTCCACTTCATATATTTAATTTTTTAATAATTATTTATTCCAGAAATATTATACAACACAAAATATAACATTTTCACAATTTAAATTAATTTGTACACTTTATGTATCGTGTCCTCCAGTACTTGGGGCACGGAGAGAGTCAAATACTCTGGAGAAGCTTATTCTAACCGGAGGTGAAGAGAGTAACAAAATTAGGGAACGCGCACTAATGAAATGGAGTGACCTGGTGGTGGAGGCAACAATAGGGATGGGTTACAAGTCGGGTAACATTTATTCACGCATATACAAATGATGATCACGACCCTCAAAACTGAGGGAACGATAGAGAAAAACCTATAAAAATAATGTACTATTGACACACATAAAGAAAAAAAAGCATACATAACAAACGTAATACGATCCGTGTTGTATCAGTAACCGTAGAAGCATTTATTAGTAAGAATAGTATAAGTATTAATTTATTATTATTACACATATCTTGGAAGGTAATTTAATGTGTGTTACATACTCGTATTATGATAAAATCATAAATGCGTGATTAATCGTTTGTCTAGTGGGAAGTGTTTGTACGTATATTATAAAATAATTATAATAATAATGAACTTGAAAGTACACACATGGGTATAATAATATGCTCGCACAGTGTATTTATATCATTCTTTTTATGTACACCTTTATTAATTATAGTTATATTAGTTTTAATTATCAGTTAAACTTCTGCTTCTGCTATCACGGCATATCTTACAAGTAGGATATTTAGCAGACCAGCCGCATATTGTAATAAACAAGCAAGGCGTCTTCCCTGTGCCAACAAAAAAATAAGACATTCAGGATGGGTGACAAACCTCATCGCTGAAATTGAGATGTAAAATGTCACGTTATAATAACAAACCTCAGACATTTTACAATATTTTATCATTTTAAGTCTCAAATTTATGTTTAATAGATTGGTAAAAAGGGGATCTTCATTGGTTTGTTCATTGTTGTCTTTTTAATGTCTATACTGATTGTTTCAACTGTGTGATCCTTACTGAATAAATAAAATAAAAAATAAAAAAATATTATATCATGATTTTTGTCAAAGGCTGTGGTATAAAAGGCAGGTATTGGAAAAAAATACATTTTACATTTCAAATTCAGCGATAAGGTTAGCTACCCATCCTGAATGTTTTAATTTATTGTTCGCACGGAGAGAACATCTTTCATGTTTATTACATGCGGCAGGTCTGCTAACTACTCCATGTGAGGGATACACCGTAATGGTACAATAGTATTAGTGGTAGAAATAATACAGAAATAATTGAAAACATATTCTTTCCCTTTTTTTGTGGGGTAAAATCCATCATGGACGCCCAAACTTTCAGACCAGGTAGTGCCGGAGTTGAACCGGTTAAAATCCTCCCTCTTTTTTGCGACCTGGTTCCTACCTTGCGGTCTACCCAGCGACGCAAATAGGTCCTTTCTTAATGCACCTGTTAAATGTTTTTTTTTTTACCCTATGTTTTTACCCTTGTGATTGATTTTACATATAAATACAATTAATTTTCAATGCTTGTTGTACCTATTTTTAGAATTTGTAATTTATTAATTTGCCATTTGTGTATCTACATGTTTTTGTTGCCGTGATTTTATTTGATGTTTGTACTTACACTGTAATTTTGTTTGATGTTTTGTACTTACTGTGTAGAGTCTTGATTGGTTTACGTATTATGAATATTTATTGTTATTGTATTATACTTTGAGATAAACTATATGACTCTGTAACAATAAAATAAAATAAGAACCCAGAGAGCTCTCTCAAAAATATGCATATACATACCTACTGCACGGTGGAAGTGATAATCCAGAACACACTTTGTTTGCATGCGACAGATGGAGTCAAAAACGAGAGACTCTGAAGGTGAAAATATGTCGTTTCGGTGTAGATTCCATGGTCGACTCCACGTTGCACTCTCAGGAAACGTGGCCTAAAGTGGCGTGCTACATGGAGGACATAATGTTGCAAAAGGAGAAGGATGAGCAGCTGCTAAAAAAGGGGGATTAAAAAAAGAACATTCTTTGCTGGGGACGCTACAAAAGAAATGGTTGGAACAGTTCCTCGTTCAATAATACAAGATAACAATATTGAAGATAAATTAGGAATAACTTATAACGTATGAGGTATAATTTAGCGTGTTATTGAAATTATTAAATGAAATTAAAGAATTATTATTTAATGATTCTAATTAAATTGTTATCGCTGCTTATTGATTATTAAATCTAAATATGATTTATATTTTAATTATTAAATATAAAATATTTAATAATTAAAATATGATTTATATTTTTATTATTAAATATAAAATATTTGATAAAATTTAATCACGACAAAATTGTTGCTGTCTTAAAATCGTGATATTTCGAAACGATTTTTTATTAGTAAGAGCAGTTTTAAATGATTTTTTATTTGTGAGAATTCAAATACTAAAGACGTGGACATGGTTAAAGAAGGATGAAAGTGATCGTTGAGAAGGATGTGTGGTAAAAGTCTAAAAGATCATGTGCGTAATAGTGATATGCGAGAGGAATATGGAATGAAAGTTGGTGTAATAACAAAGATGAATGTAAATAAGTTACGATGGTTTGGGCACGTGAAAAAACGCATGAGGACAGAATGAGCAAGAAGATAAAAAATTATAAAAATGTATAAAATGCAAAATGTATACAATGTAAAAAAGCAAATAAATGCAAAAAGTATATAAATACACAGCCCACCAAAGTCCACTAATCCAATCTATTTACCATGTTAAAGAAGTAGGAATGTATGACAGTGACTCTTATTTATGTAGCTATTTTTAATATTGTTTGTATTTTTGTTATTGTTATTTCTGTTACGTGTTAATGTGACGTGATTAGATGGAAGAAATCACTACCTATATAGTGAAAACCTCGCAACTGCATATCATCACAATTTTCCTTGTGTAAACTGCTTTGTTGATTTTGTTACATGAATGATGATGTGCAAGAAGAATAAAATAAATAAATATTGGTTCCTTTATTTATTATTACACATTTTCTTTCATATTATCTTTTACACAAAAATAATTAATCCATTTTTACTACCAATCAATAATTTTATTTAATTCTGAATAAATTTTATCAATATCTTGTAATAAATTATTAATATTTGTTGTAATGTACCTATGACATAATAGCTCTAAATGCGGAGGTAACCGTTTATTTCAAGGATTATATAACAGTCGCAGTAGCTTGAATAAGGGACCATAAGTCGAAATTGCTTTTTTAAATTACTAAACTCTGTTTGAAAAAGACATATCATGTCAAAACTTGATCGATGTTTATGTTCGATAACGTTAAATTAAAGTACACAGTATAACTCTACAATGTTTTATGTTTTTATTTACATTAAATTATGTAGTTCTACTAAATAAGGAGTTATAAAATACTGTATTACTTTCATTATGAACAATATTCGACTCCGAGGACTTTCTTATAAAAACTCTCTGACACTAGAAGTCTACCCAGAAGGCCTAAATTAATAAATATGAAAATGAATTTTCACAAAGTAATTCCAAGTACTATATGTTGAATTAATAATCAACGGGTATTTGGTCCATTAAAGCAAAGCCACGATCGGATTACAACATTTATTATTTTGAAGGAACAAGCACACAGTATAGTTTACAACAGTTTTAAGCGGATATGACCAAAGAGAAAGAAAGCTAATATGGCCGCCCCTTTTATACCTTTTTAGACGCGAGTGTTGCCCGACTGAGAAACCAGTGCGTACAGCACCCACGTCTATGGTAAGTTATTAAATTTAACACTATACAATCATTAATATTGAAAATCTTCCAAGTCTTCCTTGGAAGTCTTACTCAACAGTAACATACAACAATAATAATAAATATTTATTTTATATCGTATTTTAAAATGAAGCGTTACGAAGTTAATGCCGATACAATCAATGTAATTTTTAGATATTTTTTTTACAAAAATACACACAAATTACAAATTTCACAATGTAAAAATTATTACAACTCACATTGAAACTTAAAAATGAGAAATAAGCAAAGCAAATCAAGATATCATAACGAGTATGTATATGGGCATAAACAAGACTCAGGATATGTTATTATTCATTTTTGCATTTTCTCAACTACAAAAAAAGACTTAAAGGTCCATGCGTTCTTGTTCCAGTAACTGTCTCAATAATAATGTCCGTTCAACTCATTAGTTACAGAAATAATAGGACAGTATTTAGTTTAGGTACCTACACAGAACAACAAAACAACTTATTTTAGATTAAATTTATCAAATTGGCAATAATTATTATTCGTTTCAAACAAGTTTATCACGCCACGCCCTTTGTGAGTAGGTTGAGAGAACCAAACGCTAAACAGTGCTATATACAATATAATAAAATATAAAATTTAACTTATCGGCCGACAGTTACAGTTAAAGATGATTAGAATGAGACATTTGGGAAGGCTCTTGGGAGGGTCTGTGTCCGTGTGAGAAAGCCGTTGATACCAGATGAAGTCTAATTGAGGTTCTTTGTGCTTATTTACTTGAATGTATCGATAATTGATAATAATATGCTGAATAAAAAATGAATCAGTAAAATTTAAAAAAACAGCGAATAAAAAAACACTTAAATAAGTTTAACTATTACCAAACGCCTTTCGGATCAAGCTCTATCATCAATGGATAATTGCAAACACAAAATTACAGCAACCAGTATACAATTAAAACTAAAAAATACAAACATTGTCATTACTATAGCATTTAAGCAACAACACGGCATGTAATAGTATAAGTTTGATAATGAATTTATAAGTCAAAACCAGGTAAAATCTTTTAACTACTCAATAAAATCTTTTAAGTAAAACTAAAACCAATTGTGTTTTTCCATATATAAACATGATGTTAACAAAATTGGCGTGGACTTAATAATTAAAAAATACAAGTTATGTATTCCTATGTATAATTCCAGCGTACATTATTATATTATTCAAGTCCACTTAAAAAACTTTCGCTCTCATCGTCTGGCAGATGTAAAATAATATCTGATTTTTATAACAAAGCTTCACTTAACATTTATTTGTCGTTAAAAGCAGAAGCTCCTAAAAGCTGACCCACAAACACATACAATGAGTTATTAAACGGCTCACCCAATTAGCAAGTTTTCATATTTGAATTGAGCTTTAACACCTTTAGAAATTTTGTAAAAATTGTACAATTAAAAACAACCAACTTATTTATACAATAAAAGATAATATACAAATTTTATTTAGTACGAAACCAGGAATGGTGTTTATAGTTAAAGCATATTGAATAAGATTGTAGAAAATAGTAAATTAGTTGTGTTTTTAAATTATAAAATATTATATTTTTAATAAATTATTTAACTAAAAACTATGGAATTCTACGACTTGTGTACCAATACTATCTACTTGCGCAACTGTTTAAAGTTGATCAGTTGGTGTTGAAAGTTCAATATTTTATCTTTTTTGATATCACTGTTATTGTTGTTTATATTATTCAAATTGAATCCAAACATGTAATAGGGATGTGCCGTGTGTTTTTATATAAAATAAATAAATACATAATATATTTTCTGCATTCACTGTTTATTCCAGAAGATGTAAAAATAAATAAACTACAATAAATTTTATTTTAAAGTGCAAAGTTTTCATTGAATAATGTACCGAATTCTTTGAATTTTAATGTCAGTGCAATTTTATTTATAGACCTTCGGAGTAATTATTTCGTTTTGATAAGCAATCATTATTAGTTTTATGGTATAAATAATGATTGTGTTGATTGAAAGACCACGACCAAGTTATACAACATTCCTTTGTCGCAATAATGGTGATAAAAGTTCCAATTATTTTATATCCATACAATGGAGAATAATCAAGTTATATATTCATTCATTTTAGTATTTAACAACCATTCATTTTATTACTATCTTTTCTGCACTTTATAAATTTCTATTGAATACCCGAAAGTAATGCCGAACGGTAAATTATGTTGAATTACAAACTAAGGGTGCTAACACAAAGAAAGCACATAACCTGCTTTCCGATGCCTGCGTCTACCGGTATGAATAGAATGGTTACATGCATTTCAATGAACACGTATATAGTAAAAGCAGGAACGCCGATCGGCGCTTTACTTTGACGGCGCCTACCGGCACCGATCGGCGCTGGTAGGCGCGAACAACCTGTTATATTTGTGTTTTCATCCTTAAATAGGATGTTTTCACAAATATCCGCCTTTCATAGAATACTCAAAAGCTTTCAGAAAAGAATGGGTATTCTTTTCCGGAGATACTTCATATCGATTGCCAATCAGTTCCATAGCTAATCAAGTTGAAAGCAAGAAAATTTTCATTTCTATCTATCTATCTATTCTCTCACGCCGTATCCCAAGTGGGGTAGGCAGAGAGAACGGAACGCCAATTAGATCTGTCTTTACATACTTCTTTCGCTTCCTCCAAAGTCATACAATTTCTCATGCACGCACGTTGGTTTCTTTTACTCAAAACACGGCCGTCCTTGAGAATTTGATCTACATGTTCAAGCCATGTAGTTCTCGGACGCCCGCGTTCCCTCACACCCCTCCTTTCAGCCAAGTATATCCTCTTTGTCATTCTTTCCTCTTCCATTCGTTCCACATGATCAAACCATCTCAATTTTCATTTAATTTGTAATAAACACAATCAACACCACTCTTTCAATTCCACAAACAAACAGATATAAGAAAACACAGTTCCTTTTATATTTTAAATATTTAGCTATGGGAAAAATATTGCCCATATTTTTAATTGTTTTACTATTGAACAGAACAAAGACAACGTATGTCTTAAACAGTGCGATAATTAAATAGTAAATTTCACTATCTGTTGTGTTTTTAATGCATAATGATGTAAATTGTATGAAATATGTTTAAACCCTCAAAGCACGAGCACTGCTCAATTTCGAGGGTCAAATATGTAATAAATGTGTTTTTTTAGTAATAAGGTGTGTATATAAGTAAGTTGTAAAATTTAACTAAAATAAAAATATTTGAATTTAATATAAATATAGCAAAATTACAAGAATTACCATTCCTTGAATATAAGACATTTAATCAATTTGTGAAGTTACGGAAGTGAACAATAAATATGATATGATGATAGAGTTTTGATATATCAATAAGGAGGTCTGTTTGAACAGCAAGACAAAAATAATCGACTATGAATAGTAACTATTTATAATATTAATTAGGTGCTTATGTCCTTCCAATGCACTTATATGGATGGGTAAAATGATATTCAACTACGGGACTTGATTTAAAATAAGAAATAACAAACCATTAATATAATTTATATCTGTGTCTGTTTATGTGTTTGAATACGATTTAGCATTATATTTTTTATTTATTTATTTGGCAGTATTTAAATATAACATGTCATAGAATCTACCTAACTGTACCAAGGTAGAATGAATTAGTTTTTGAATGTTGTTATCGATTGGTTTTTACGAAGGTCCTTGGGGAGTCGGTTAAAGATCACAGGTCCTGCAACGCCAAAAGCCCCATCATAGAAGCAGGACTTGTTTGCTCTATTGATCTCGTCCAGTATATTGGTGGATGTTTTAGCTGAGTGTAGAGGTCTACTTGCAAGTGATTTGAGAACACAGAGCCCAGAAAGTGACTAAGGTGCCATATTGTTCAAAGCCTTCAAAGCCTGTTGACCTGCAACTATGACCAGCAGGGCTACTCTTGACACAATCTAAATACGATCTTAATCTAGTCTTGATCTTGATCATACGACGCACGAAGGGAATATGCTCAAAAACACCGCGCTACCGCTACCGCTACTGCGCGATCGGTGTGCGCGTAATTTGGCCAATAGTCACTTCGCGCGTCGTATGATTAAGATTAAGATCGTGTTTAGATTTTGTCAAGAGTAACCTTGCTGGAGAAATGTAAACCGGGTTTAAAAATTAAAATCGTCGAAGTTGAAGCGAAATCGTATTTATTCACAGAAAGACAATTTGAAAGAAAAAAAAACATTTGAATAGATTATAGCCAGTGATATGTTATACCTAAATTTGCAATATGAATCTCAAACATGTACCATCAATAAAATCTCGTTGCGGTCCTTGGTGCCGCAATTTTTAGTTTGAAAAAAAGCGATACACACATAAATTGTTTGTAGATAACAAGAGATAGACAATATGAGAATGGGGATTATTGCAGACGACAAAGGCCGGTAGATAGAGATGAATATATACATAAGAAAAGAGATGAATATATATTACTCAGGTATTGTACCTCGACGGGTGGGTACACATTTTTAGAGAATATTTGTATGACATTGCGAATCTAGTTGTAGCATATCACTGATTATAGCTGTATATATATAAGTGTCACGAATGAAACCATAGATAATTCTTAAGGTAGTATTTACATGTTTCAACAGTAAAACACATATTGTATTGGACGTAGTGTTAATCTGTCAGTATTTATCCTGATAGAACTCGAGTAATCTATATTAGTAAGAAATAACAAAACTAGTATTGATACTATGATAATGTCATATCAGTATCTATAATTAAGTATATCAAATCGATGTTATGTCATTAATAACAATCCAAATAAATTATATTCAGATTATAATAAGTCTTATTTTTAACTGTGAAGCAGTACATAACCAATTAACGATGATTCGTTTAACGAAATTATGCAAAAGGCAGGTGTTTGAATAAATAAAGACATTTTATATCTTAAATTCTGCGATGAGCTTTGCCACCTATCCTCAATATCTTAATGCTTTGTTGGCTCGAAAAGGGTGACATAGACTTAGAAAAAGTTGGCTACCCAACTTGTGGGATATGCCGTAATGGTGAAGTAGTAGTTGTTTATTTTTCATTAGTAACTTGCATGTATGTAACAAACAGTTGGTTCACATTATTTATTTATTTATTCAATCAACAGAACACTACAGACAAAACATGCTTATCTAATACAGCTAAATATTATACAAGAAAAGAAGTACTCAATGCAATGTCCTCTTTATAAGTGTTCAAATTTTAAATTAATTTATTTTAATCAAAGCCCATTCGGTTGTCATACATATTAAAATAACAATAATAATGACAAAACAAACATAGAATTAGAAATGAATATATGTAAACGAAAACTAATAAATATTTATGATAAAAGTAAGGATTCAAGGAAATTGATAACTATATTTTTTATCCTCGTAAAACAATCTCTATGCGAGATTAATTAAAACAATTAAAACAATCAAATGATGCTACACACTTGATTAAAATGAACAAGAGAAATCATATATCCTTAAATCGAAAAGACAAAAACAGAAACAATACAAACACAACCTACCATTATAAATTAAAGAACTATATACCTATACCTTATATCTAATTGCGTGTCACGGATTTGGGAAAATGGGAAGGGAAGACAATATCTACGATGCAGAGAAACCATGTTCACAAAAATAATTACAAAAATTACGTATTTACGAGTCGCTACACATAACCTGTAAAATTGACATTTTGAAAGTATGAGCGCTGCCGGCAAACATGTCAACACTACCAAATCTGGTGTTGTAAGCACTCATAATGCGGTGTAGAGGGTTTCTCAAACCAGCATTAGTACGCACTCTACTTAAGTAAAGTGGGCGATACGACCTCCTATCCGACGGGACACAAAAACCTACCCGAGACAATAACTGAGGAGCGTCAACATCAGATGTACAGATTCTTCTCAGAACACATGCATCAATAAGCTCACGGCGATTCGATAACTCAATCAGATTATCCTTCATAGCAACTCCATATCTGCGTCTACACATTCGCAAAAACTTACGTTGCAAACGTTCAATAGACGTAACATATTTATCATATAGCGGATTCCATATACACGAACAGTATTCGAGTCTAGTGCGCACAAGTGTAATATACAATGTTATCATTGTTTTGGGATCCCTAAATTCACTAGTTGACCTCAAAATAAAACCTAGCAATCTATTAGAATGCTCGATAAGCTCGTTAATGTGAGCCTCAAAATGAAGCTTGTCATCAAATACAATACCCAAGTCTTTTATCCTGTCAAGTCGTATTAAATTCATACCATTTATTTTATAAACATAGTCAATTGTTTTCTTATTTTTAGTAAACGTAATGGAGTTGCATTTTTTTAGATTTAATTCAAGTCTGTTAGTTACACAATAGTCATATATTCTATCAAGGTCCTCTTCAAGCTTTTGTGCGTCCTCTAAGCAACGGATTTGTCGATAAATTTTTAAATCGTCCGCGAAAAGTAAAAAGTGCGAATTATGAATACACCTACCAATATCGTTGATGAATACTGTAAATAAAAGAGGCCCAAGCACTGAGCCTTGAGGCACTCCAGATGTTACTGTGATGCACTCCGAGTTGAACCCATTCATAGTTACAGACATTAATCTATTCGCAAGATATGATGTCAACCATCTTAGAAGGTCCCCATGAATACCATACAAAACAAGTTTATTTAGCAAAAGAGAATGGTCCACCTTGTCAAAAGCCTTCTTAAAATCAGTGTACACCGAGTCAACCTGTATACGCTCATCCATCGATGAAAACAGGAACTCGGTATACACCAAGAGATTCGTGACTGTGGATCTGCCTTTCATAAACCCGTGTTGTTCCTCCAACAACTGTGGCCCCAGAAAATGAAACATACGATCCTTAACTATTGATTCAAAGACCTTTGATATGGGAGAAAGAATAGAAATCGGGCGATAGTTACTTATATCTGCTTTGTCTCCTGCTTTATGAATTGGTGAGATGGTTGCTGTTTTCCATATTGTGGGAAAACATCCTTCTTTGATGCTTTTATTAAAAAGAATACGCAAAGGTTTGGCAATGTGAGGTGCACATCTTTTCAATACTAGCGGAGACAGTTTGTCGGGACCCTGGCCTTTATTTGTATCAAGAGTAATTAATTTCTCATACACTTCAGAGTTCAAGATATTCACCGAGGATAGACCAAACGAAGCCTGAGTACATTCGTTGAGATTGATATTGGGATCATCGGTAACTCTCTCATTAAACACTGATTGAAAGAACTTGCAAAAAAGGTTTGTAATTGTTTTTGGATCGGAAGACGCAGTATCATTAAAATGCATGTTCCCAGGATAGTTGTTTGATGTTCTCATGTTATTGACATAAGAGAAGAAGGGTTTAATGTTAGTTCTTATTGATTGTTCTACATTATTAAGGAAAAATTTATGATCTCTTTTATGGGCTTGTTTAAGTTGAGACCTGTAACGCGAATAAACCGAGTAGTCACATGAGTTATTATATGTTTTCCACAGTTTCCAGTACTTATTTCTCATTTTTGCCAGTGTGATCGTCGGTTTTGTATACCATATCGGGAAATGCGATGACTTAGGAACCCTTTTGGGAGTGTTTTTATCCACAATCGCTAGTAAGGTCTTGTAAAAAATATCTACTGCATTATTGACATCCCCACGCTCGAGCAATTGGTCCCAATCTATTCTACTGAGCTCAAAATTAATTTGATCAAAGTTAGCCTTATGAAAATTGTATTTAACTGTACTATTAACCTTTAATTGAGTTTCCCCTAAAGTCATCGGTATATTTACTAACAAAGAAGGGTGATGACTATCCTCGGGAACTAAAGGGAAATCACACTTTTCAACAGTACAATTGGCATTAGAAAGTACTAAATCTAAAATTGAGTTATTTTTATTTACAATTAAATTGTGTTGCTCAACGTTCATAAAATTTATGGCTTCCAAGAGAGTTTGCACTAGTGAGCTACGTCTTAGGCATATAGTTTCAATACTACCTTTGTCGTTTTTGGACCATTTTATAGCTGGGATGTTATAGTCACCCACGATGCAAACACGAGTATGACGTTCATTTTCGATAATAGCGTCTGAAATTCTATTAAAATGAAGCTCGTATTCACACAACGGTGTAGCTGGAGGAAAGTAGACCACACCCAATACGATATCAGAGCTCCCAAGGTTTGTGATATTATTCCGTGAGGTCAATGAGAGTCTAACAAAAAGGTTTTCACCCACAGTCTCCCACCCTGGCTCGCGCATGGACTTAAAAGAACGTGATATTGCTACAAGTACACCACCACCGTCACATTTATTAGTGGTTTTAAGATTTCTATCTTTACGATATATACAATAATCATCATTAAAGAGTTCACCATCCAAAACACTAGCATTTAACCAAGTTTCAGTAAGAATTACGATGTCATAGCCACTAGCCAAAACATTAGAGCGAAACAAACTGGTTTTGCTTCTGAGCCCTCTACAATTCTGATAAAAAACCTTTAAAGCGCCTGATATGATTTGAGCAAACAGAAACTGACATCAGGCAGCATGACGCATCCGCCGGAGCCCCCAATATAAAGTCTACAAGGCAACGACTCGCCGGGCATCTCTGCATGCAAACAAAACAAGGAATGGGGGGGAAAAACAAAGGTCAAGGAGACCGTGATACTACAGTAATTAATATAAATAATCATATTATTTTCTCTAAATCTCTGAAAGAGGTAATAGCCACGACTTGCTCGTTGACATCCCTTCTTGCATATATCCTCGCATTCTTGACCCAGGTAAATTTCCAGCCACAGGATTTTGATTTTAGACGAGCATCTCTGAACAGAAGTTTGTTTTTTAACGTCAGATGTTCCGAAATATATATTTTCCGCTTTTTGTCTGAAATTCCAATGTCTTCCGTCAACAATCCTCGTCTTGATTTCGCTCCAGCTAAAAAAGCATCTCTTATCTTTTGCTGAGAGAATTTTATTATTATATTTTTAGGGCGGTTTTTGGTGGCTGCACCATGTGAAACTCTATGAACCGCAACAATATCGTTTTGGCTAACAGAAATTCCAATCTTGTCTGCCAATGCCGTGACTACGTTCAGTAAATTCTCATTTTTATGCTCACTAATGTTCTGCACCTCCACGTTACAACGCCTCGCTCGTTGAAAACGAAGCTTTTGCATTTACTGGATTTTCACTCCTGCATGAATGAAGATATTAAGAGTATAACTCAACACACACTTCATCTGCACAACTAACAGACTGTGCAGACTCCCTTAAGTATGAAACAGGAAAGGTGTTCCGATGCTTACGAATTGACTTAAGCTGGTTTATGTGCACTTTGCCCATGGTACGTTCACCATTCCCACCTATTCCTGTTTTAAACCACTATGTTCGACCTCTGTTAAGCATAGGCCATTTAGTGTTTCAGTTTGACAATCAACGATAGATTGTCAACAGCCTCGAACACAATAATAAAGATGGTTGCTGTTAGTTGATATGTATGATCAACAGATGTCGAACATATGTAGTGGTTTGAAACAGGAATTGGTGAGCGTACCATGGGCAAAATCCACTAAAACCAGCTTAAGCCGATTCGTAAGCATCGGAACACCTTTCCTGTTTCATGCTTGAGTTGGTTCACTTGTTTGAGATGCCGTTATAGTTAAATGAAGTTAATCAATGATTGATTGTACTATCGTAGGCGCTGCAGTCGTTGATTTTTGCCTAATAATAAGAATAAGAATAATAAGGCAGATATGTGAATTATTTAAATAATGTTTGGTTAACTTGATAACCTTGGATGAACTGTTGTTACGAATAATAATGATAATTATAATAATAAACTCTATTCACTAAGACTCTATAACAAGACAAGTCTCACAGTTCATTATTTTAAATTTAAGAGATATTAAAGAGATTAACAAACTACCCACTACTTGTACAGCTGTTGATAAGCAGTTAATTTCGTTAATTATTAATCCGTAAATAGATATCAATGTAAATAGAGAATCGTTCACCACTGTTAAGCTCCGTAAAATATCATATTTTGGCCATCTAATGAGAGGTAACAAGTACACTATATTCCAGCTCGTCATGAAGGGGAAGATCGAGGGCCGCAGAGGGGTTGGTAGAAGACAGCTCTCCTAGCTTTGAAACATTCGACAGTGGACCGGTGTCAGAACCGTGGAGGAGCTGTTCTGACAAGGAATCTTTCTCTCAAATGGTCGTCAACGTCGGGAGAACCCGGCAAGACACATGAAGAAGAAATAGATATCTCCGGATGTTTTTTGGTATTCAGTAAAAAAGCTTCTTAGTTTGTTCATTCGTAAATTTTATTGGTTAATTGTTGTTAAACCGTAAACAAACAATGCATTCAATACACGTCCATCCATCCCGTCACGGTATCTCCTACAAATGGGGTAACCAGTGTTACTGGTTACTTTGTTACTTTGTTATTTTTTTTTTTTTTTTATTTATTTATTCTTAATTATAGGGACTTTATGGGAGTTAAACTGTTTGTGTCCTATTATAGGGACACAAACAGTTTAACTTAACAAATATTAACATTCATATTTCTCCAGAAAACAAACCAATCAAGGTGCCGCAAATTACCGAAGCGTATGACGAACACGTTGCTAGTAAACAGTTATAACACATACTTTACCCTACTTAAAGCAAATACAAAAAACAAGACAAACCTCATGAAAATAAATAGCTAAAAATTACACTACAATAGAATTTATAATAATTAATTTATATTGGCACGGAGAGGACAGTTTGCATGAATCTTACGTGCAGCTGATCTGCTGGCTACCCCACTTGTGGGATATGCCGTGATGGTATAGTATAGTAGTAGTAAAATTAAAACAATTAAGATTAAAATTTAATTCTTAATTATCTATCTACAACGTCATGGTTTATATTTCACAAGTGAACTAGCTGACAAATTAATTGCATGTGATTGAAGTACAGAACAAAAACAAAAAATGATTAAAGCAAAAACATTTAAAATGGGTGGCATACTTCACCCCTGCAAAATCGAAGGTGTAAAATGTTTTTTAGGAGCTTTTTTATGAACACCTACCATTTACAGCATCTCAAAAAATGATGGCTTTCATAGTTAGTCTACGCAATTAAGTAAAAAACGGGTTGAATTAACGAGTTAAAAGTAACCATTTAACTAATAATTCAAATGTTAACCAGTTAACGAGTTAATGCTCCTCAACCTACTATTTGCTACTAAAAACTGTCATGTTTCGTACAGCAAGTTGCCGAGTGTTTTTATACTTAATTAAAGACAATGATCTATGGAGGCAATAATAATATTATGATATGCAAATTAGTTGTAATTTATTTTTTAATCTATTCTGTCAACATTTGCGGCTACTGATTTTTAGAAGGATAAACTATTTTTTCAGATAAGTAAATATATAAGAATGCAGTAAAAAAGAGGACATTAAAGGAGACACACCGTTCACTCGAGTTTTTTTTAGAGACAGACTACCACTTAGATCTTTGGAGGCTGTGGGAGAGGGCAGAAGACCGGTGGGCCGCCCTAGAAGAAGCTGGCAAGGGCAGGTGTCAAACTTGTGTGTTGAAATACTTGGTTTGGAGTGGCCAGAGGTCCTGGAAGCAGCGGTGGACAGGGATCTCTGGAGGAGGTACCTAGGTGCAATGGGCCCCCGACCCAAATAGGACAAGGGGAAGAAGATACATATATGTATGTATATATGTATGTTTGTGTTTCTAATGTGTGTAAAGTTGGTTTTGTGTATGATTGTATTGAATGACAAGGCGATATACGTCCCTGCATACTGGAGTGGCAAGGTCTGAAGTCCGGACCCGAAAAGTAGTAAGTATTGTATTGAATATTTTTTTATGTTATATAACAATAATTTTTCTGACAATTTTATAACAATACAAAAAGCTCTCATGCCGCAAAATTTACCAATAAATAAATACTTTTTTATTGATAACAAAAAAAAAACACCTTATTGTAAATTTACAGTTATTTTATATTAACATAATAAATATCACATAATTGAGTAAATAATGTAATAATCTTCTTGCATTTAACTGGACTCGTTTATATTATATGTAGCAATGTCAATGTCAGCTGTGTAATATAACATGAATATTACATTACAATTCAAGTTTCTATATCATATTATATTATATTATTACTAGTACAGTTATACCCGGTTCCAGGACGGGGTGGAAAGGGACCTGCGAGCTTTGGGCGTGACCAATTGTCGTCGAGAGGCGATGGATAGGAGGGAATGGAGGCGACTTAGATTATAACGCCACTGATGATGACGACGATGTCAATAAATATGATATATTTAATGTTTCTCGCCTAAAATATGCATAAATTACATCACATCGTATAGAATGTACGATTATACCTCCGTCTTGTCTTATTACGATGTCTATTGAGTACACCATCATCATCATCATCGCCCTCAACGCTCCTCTCGGGAGCACAGGGCAGAAACCAGCCTCCTCCATTCAGAGCGTCTCTGTGCCAATTGCGTCACCTCTTCCCACGACATTCCTTGCGCTCTGATATCGTTGTCATAGGAACGGTGTATTGTGAAAGAGGGACGCCCGGGCCTACGGAACCCCTGTGGACGGAAGAACAGTGCTCTTTTTGGCCAACTATCATTGGGCATTCTCAAAACATGTCCCAGCCAGGACCATCGTCTCTCTTGTATTACGGAGATTACAGGTCTCTGCTGGGTGCGACGGCGCACAGCATCATTTGTAACATGTTCATACCATCTGACATCCAAAATCCTGATTTTGAAAATTGAGTACACACTTAGAGACAAACTAGCATACATATTTACGAACAGATTGCAATATTATTGTCACGATTACTGTATATAAAATAATAAATGCTATCAATAACATTATCATAGTATGTAATTAAATTCATTATCACATATGCTGTCGTGTTATTCATGTATAATATGTAATATGTATCGTTACATGGGAAACCGGTATGCGAACCATAACCTCCGGCTTTGCGGGTAACCCTCCTTAAACATGTTCTTTATTACTGATTAGCTATGCACTTGTACATATACAACAATATGTTACTGATTTACAAATGTAATAAGTTTTAATAAATATTTTAGTTGATCATATTTGAGATGGTCGATCGTCTAATGGAAGAGTTGCAGACTTTCAATTTCAGAGGTCCTGAGTTCAAATTCACCCACTACACCTTCTAGGCGAAAGAAAGCAGCTCCTTAAAAGAATAAGCCAACAACGAGTTAACTGGATTGGCCACAGCATCAGACACCCAGGACTGCTTATCAACATCGCGGAGGGCAAGACCGAAGGCAGAAATGGAAGAGACCGACCAAGAGACATCTATATTAGGGTGGAACACTTTTGTATGAAAAAAAAATTTTTTTCGAATATCGAATTGGAATACCAGGCAAAAGTTGCCTTATATAATTGTAAATAACACCCATTAATTTGAAATTTCTAGCTCAACAGCAAGAGGTCCCGCCATAGACTTGAAATTTCAATTTTTAAGTTTTACAGACGCTTTGTTAAGTACACCCTATTAACAAAATATTAACTTAATATAATATGTTATGCATTTATATGATAAGATAAAAGTATATTTTAGTTAATAGAATCATTTATTTTAAAAATATACACAGTTTCAGAAAGTTGTGTCGGTATGAATAACGCCATTTTTCATAACAAAAATCCTTTTTCGTCTCAAAATTTGGCATGAGCTTTCGAGACGC
This sequence comes from Athripsodes cinereus, assembly GCA_947579605.1. Classification (NCBI taxonomy): domain Eukaryota; kingdom Metazoa; phylum Arthropoda; class Insecta; order Trichoptera; family Leptoceridae; genus Athripsodes; species Athripsodes cinereus. The sequence goes on from OX388327.1 coordinate 2,126,275, forward strand.
TAATTTAGATTTTACAAAACCCTATCTTCTTGTCTTATCGCATACACGTAGAGCTGCTTCTATCACATCTTTTACTGATCTTACCACAGCCTGGGTGTGGTAAGGCAGTCTCATTAACTCCAAAACCGAATCTCCTCCATTTTCAATAAGATGTTGTAACTGCTTATCGGAAATATTCATCAGTATTGAGGTTTTGTATTTATTTTGTTGCCTGTTTATCAAGTCTATGTAAGAACTTGCATTTAAGTCCACTTTTGGCACCTCAAACATGCGCGAAACAGAATTTTTATTCACTTGACGAGCTTTTAAAATGCGTCTGGCAGCTAGTTCTCTAATGTGCTTACGCGTATCTGTTATCGTACTCAACAACAAGTTTTCTGGATGAACAAAGTAACTGCTCCGAAATAAAACAGGGTCCACAATCGCTAACAATTCGTTCGACAAATAACTAGTGCTGTTAATGAGCTTCCATAAATGTTTTGAACCATCTTTAATGCTATATCAATTTGACCTGCAAATGATTTAGATTCTGCTGTAGGGCTATCCAAATAGGAAAACAAAGCGTCAATAGCAACTCATTGGCGTATAAGAGACAAATTATCCAATGCAATGGTTGAGATAGTCTTTTTTCCAAAAAACCAATCACGCCTCCCACATTCCCTGTATTTGTGGTTGTTCCATCACATCCAACAGTAATTATACTCTCTGGTGATATATTTTCAGTCGTCAAAAAGCCGTGGATAGCTCTTTCAATATTTCTCGCACTGCCCGATGTTGGAAACACATACCCAACATAAACAGAACCTGGTTCTTTAATAATCGAACTCTTGTACAATCACTTTAAATCTCTTCGATCTTTTTAAAACAGTTTTAGCCGTCTGGTTTTTCCTTCCATCAAAATATAAGGCAGGAATTTCTGTTACTCTTTCTTCTGTTAAAATTTGCTCGCAAACTTTCTGTCTTATTCTTCTGAGTTTCATCCTGCCCACGACGTTAGTCGAGTGCACCTCAGAGTCGGCATCAGAAGCAGAATACAGAACATTTATGATACGATAACCGCCGCAGCTCGGTCTGATACTCCGTATCTATCGCATACAATTGTCAAACTATGAAGACTGGCATCCGTGAGCTTTATAGGCTTTTGATCCACTTTGTTCGCGGTATCAAGACCATCTGCGGCCGACGAACAAGAAGGAAGGTCAACATTAGAACTAATTTCAAACCTATTTAGCCTATATAAAGTAAAGGAAATTTCTTTAATTCTTGTATTTGAATTATGCCTGATTTCTTGTTTAGGGGCACGTAATCATCTTTTCTGCAATTTTTTACTCTAGGTAAGATCCGTTCTTCCTAAAACCATTAGTCTGTTAGTGCGTTGGTCTTCTAAAAATATTTTGTTCCTCTTTTGGCACTTTATTTTCTCTCAAACAAGTACAGTTTACAAATTCTTTACATTTACATGCAGCTATGTCAAAAAGCTTTCCACTTTGTACTCCGAATTCTTTTGCTTTTCTTTCCTTTAGTTTCTTCAAAGACTTTTTCAAGTTTCAAACAAAATCAAACAAATCAAATCAAAACATTTTGAGTGATATTTTTTAGTAACTGTAAAACTCGTTTGTGTGTAACAATTGAAATAGAAGATTTTATTCATACCTAATTCTTCAATTTTTGTTTCAACTGTTTCGGCACTTTTCCAAAAATGTAGGTTCTTTTGTTGTGTTGTCCTTTATTTTTAAGTCTTGTTGAACCCATTCAAAGAATTTCATCAAATTCTCATACGTAAGTAGGATATTCTCCTTGAACTCTGCACTTTCACCAAATATCGGACATTTTAACTTTTGTCTTGTAGAAGTCATATTAATACACTTAAAAAACGTAGGTTCATCAACTAGTACCTACTGGTGAAAATAATTGACGGGCTACCTTCCACCTTGAGACAATATTATCGACACTAGTTGAAACGAAACACTGCAAATTCGTTGATCGAAGCGTGCTGCCCCCGCTTTGTCCCGCACTTTGCTCAACTGTCCCAGTACCAAAGTATATTAAAATGATGAAATATTTGATTGCAACTGCTAGTTAACTATATTTGAATATGTTTTTGAATAAAACAAACCTATTTTATTAAGTTCTGTATTGTTTTGTAGGCCGCGCAAATAGCCCCTAAATTGTCCTTTTTGAAAATATTCGATGTCTTGTCGGGGGCTCTTACCGTTGTCTGATAATATTTATATTTTTAATGCAGGCTATTGATGGCAAAAGGCAACTAAATACAACTATTCCAAATCAAAATTCGAGAAAAAAAAATTTCGTTCCACCCTAATCTATATAGAACAGAGGTTGGGAACTTGTGGATATGAATATGAACCCCACTTGTGGGATATGCCGTGATGGTATAGTAGTAGTAGTTGGGAACTTTCTTTCTCCCATTTTTTAGTCACGCCAACGTAGACCCGTGGACCCCTAGAAGTCCACCTGGACCACTTTGGGGATCAGTGATATAGACCAATTCAAGAAGGACATGAAATGTGGAAGAAAAATAATTAAAAAAAAAATCTCTTTCGTATTTCAGCCCTGCATTTAATGAAAATAATGTTTGTTTGTGTTTGTGATGAATAAATAAATAAATAAATAATTATGATATATGAAAACAGTGAACTTGTAATATTAAATATACTTGCTTTATAAAAGCTAAACTGTATTAAAAAAAATGATTTACATTTAAGTACATTACAGCACAGGTGGAATAGATTCGTAATAAAAAATATGTCATTAAAATTATGTATAAAAATAATATTATTTATAGCTAATAGGAATATTGAATAAATTATCTAAAAATAAAAGGTTGTTGTATATATTTTTTTATCTAATCTTGCAGCATTTACGCTATATTTTGTTGTGTGGATTAATGAAACATGCTGTAATGAATAAAAAAGTTAAGTAGATCATAATTATTTAAAAAAAAAACTAATATCAGATTTTTGTTAAACATGTCGCAAAATCAAATATATGCTTTGAGATGTAGACCATTTAGTATTAAAGGTCCCAGATGCTGAAACAAGTTGCTTTTGGTCTGCAAATGGAGAGGTCTTCAGAAAGAAGCTGAAGACATACCCTTTTGATGGGATTTTCAAACGATAGCCACTCAAAATGGCATCATATTCTACTGGGACCCTAACAGCTTTCGGCCAATGGGATCCCCGAGAAAGCAATCTTTTACAAAAGTGTTTCTACTTTCCTTACAGAATCAGCGTATGTTATGTGGAAAATGTCTATATTCCGGGAAGTATTATTAAACAGTCGAATTGCATTTGCAATTGGTGATCATTTAAATGCTTTATTAAATATCAGAAAAGGCGATTTTTTCTTTTTGCTTAATCCAAAAGACATTGGCACAATACATACATGAATAACTGTTTTTTTCGCAGAGTTCGCAATATTTTTCGGAAAGTCAGGATCGAGGACATATGTAATGACTAAGAAAATATACATGGCTGAGAGGAGTGGTGCTCGGAGACGTGACCATCCGATGATCAAATAGCAACATCATAATTTTGTTATTCATTTACATGGTACACAACAGACGAAAGACATATAAATAACACACACGCGACACTAACATTCCAATAGTCTTACACCCAAACAGTGCACACTTCGGCAATAACACACAAAATAATTACATATAGAAATAATGTATTAACCAAATCCTACACGTATTGAGTTCATTGATAAAAAAGTATGCATGAGGAATTGTATGATAGTGACGGAAGCGAACGTATATGATACTATATATCAGGTTATTAGCAGTAAAACTATATCTTTCTCTCGTTGGCAATTACCTGTGCCAGTTCCTCCAATACCCACTCTAGTCCAGTGTCTTAAAATATTAGGCAGCCATGAGGCCTGTCTTCTGCTAGGACCACATCGTCTTTCAACCTTTTCCAGCAATATAAGTTGGAGGGTTTCATATTTATTCTCTCGCAGAATATGACCCAGGTATGCAATATTGCAGACCTTATTGTTGGTTATTAAAATTAATAATTAGATATATTATCACTTGGTTACTATAACTTAACGATCATTTTACGACATCAATAATGCAATCAGATCGAGGTCCTCTCTACGTCTCGTACAACGTAGACATAATAATCTGCTATTTACCTTCAATATTCATACACGGTTGTAGAGGGTGTGGCCGATTCGCAAGGTTCTATGTGCAACATACGTTATGAAAATTTAAACTGTCATAATAGCATTATTTATCACCTATGATATCGTTTCAATGACTATGCCATTTTTGTCTTTTAAGTAATGCTATCTATAATAATATTATATCTATAATTATACTATATCATACCCTCGCGCTGTCCGGCAGGAGTTCGAAAAATAAAGCCATATATAGTTTTGCCATCAATATTGGATATCTTAATTTTAGCTGGTACAGAGAAGAGGTGAGAAAAGACATGCGGAACTGCAATGTTTCGCATGAGGATGCGCTCGATAGAACCAAGTGGAGAAACAAGACAAGAAAGGCAGACCCCACCACCATGTGGGACTAATAATTGCCCAAGGAGAAGAAGAAAAAAAGAAGACAAGTTGCATGTTTATTATATGCGACTGATCCGCTGGCTTCCTCACTTGTAGATTATGTCGTGATGGTGGTAGAAGAAATAGATTTGATGTTGATTTTCGGAGTGAAACGAAGTAACGCTACACTTATCCTTGCTTATTTTACTTTAATTTTCGTATGGCTTGATAAGTATGTAAATTTTCATCCGTATGGGCTACATCGTATCTTCTACAGTCTTATCTCCAGCGCTGACAGCCAGTCCACCGCCTCCGGTCCTGCTTCATGGATATCCTGTAGGTCCTAACTTTTTTGAGATGGCAGTCCTGCACTGTGTGTCTAACCGCTTTCACATCCCTACTTTATAGTCAGGGATATCTATTTTTCCTCATCTCCAGAGCAAGTAGTTACAGCATCCATGTTCTGTCATCACTCTTTTTTGCTGTACCCAAATCTTTCTCGGTATTGAAGAGGGACCCACCTCCACTCGGACATCTCAGGAGTCGTAAACTCCTATTTACCAGCATATTCAATCCAAAGTTGTTCTCTCTTTTTTTTTCTCTCTTTTTTTTCTGGCGTTGCACCCAATAGTTGAGTGATGCTGCCAAAGTTGTTCTCATGGGCAGGCAATTGGGCAGGCCTGAAGGCCCAACCGGCCAAAACCGTCATCGCCTTTCTCGGCAGATCAAAACTAACTAATATTATCCTATACACTAGTCCATAATATTTATTAATAATACAAGTTGACAGCAGGTATACGAGTACTAACATTAACCGCTTTTCTCTACGGTTGAACGAAAGCGAAAATATAGATCAGATAACTATGTACCAACTCACTTTTACTATGTACCTATACTGAATAATATTATTATTGTAATACAGTTTGTTACTATGATAAGTAAAATGTATTTTAAGTTAAGAACTATTTCTGTAATAAATACTTAATGATAACTTAACCTACATTAGGGCTTTCACTAATACAAACATATTTAAGCCCGTCCGTAAATATGTGTATATGTATATTTTTACAATTGAATCGATTATTTCGAAAACAACCAAACTTTCATACAAGTTCTATGACACTTTGGTTGTTTCCGAAATAATCGATTCAATTATGATGTTATATTATATCAACCCTATTCTATATTGATTCAAACTAGAGAATAAGATAAAATAAGAACGTTACATAATTTTATAATCAAGTTCACTTGAACTAACATTCGTATTCTATATGATACAAGTTGTATATAATTTTAATTATGAACAATTTTAGAGTTTAAAGAATACCAATGTAGTCTAACTCAAATTGGAAAGTTCTTATTTAAGTTAGTGCACACTAAAAACGAAATAGAATCGGGCGTTTTAAATATTTGATTTCATTAAATTAAAACACTGTGTCTTTCTCTTGAAGTACAGTAGAAGTCCATTAGTCCGGCATTCAACAGTCCGGAATGCCCGATAGTTCGGCATCGCTCCGGAAAAATGTAAAATTATTGTTTTTTTCTAAAAGTGTGTCTTTGAAGCAAATAAAAACGCTCGAGAGCTTTTCGGAAGTTTTCGGGATAGTTCAGCATCATCCGGAAGCGCTCGGTATTGTTGTAAACATTGTAGTAAACCCTCAGTCTACTCAAAATCTTGAAGAAAGTAACTCAGATGCCGAAACGAAAGAAAAGGAAAAAAAATCAGCTGGGCAGAAGCTGCAGAATCACTAAATAAGTTTATCTCTTTTGCTGAGACTAGCTACAGTGCTTCAGAAATTATTGATTTCCATATCATTAGAAATAAACTTCATACTAAACACCAAAAGTCAAGAAAACAAAAAGCCATTCATGACTTTTTTAAATGTAAGCGAAATATGTTTCACAGTACGTGTACATACATAATATGAGATGTAAAATAAACTTTGTTGTATGTATTTGTAGTTTAATTATTAACCTAATTGTTCTTATAATTACCGCCCGATAGACCGGAATTTTCGATAATCCGGCACCGAGCCGGTCCCGAACGTGCCGGATTATCGGACTTCTACTGTATTATAATTATATTTCCATAAGCTTTTCGGACTACGCACATCCTCGGTGAAAAAATACTTAAAACATTTTTCACTGAGGATGGACGTAGTCCGAAAAGCTTATGAAAATATATAATACTTTAAGTGAAATACACAGTGTTTTAATTTAATCAAATTAAATATTTAAATATGAGGAACTTTCACAGTGTTTCCTCTTCAAAAATAAATAAATTATACTATATATGGAAAAAACACAATTGGTTTTAATTTTACTTAATTTTTTTATTGAGTAGTGACCTGGTTTCGACTTATAAAGTCATTATCAAACTAATGTAGCATTGGTAAAAATACAGAAATTGATTGCGCCGGATACCCTATTTGTGGGATATGCTGTGATGGGATAGATGCTATACTATACTATACTATACCCTCACGCCGTGTCCCAGGTGGGGTAGGCAGAGAGAACGGAACGCCATGTCGCTCTATCCTTACATACTTCTTTCGCTTCCTCTACATTCATCCAGTTTCTCATACATGCACGCCGATTCCTCTTACTTAACACGCGATCGTCCTTGAGAATTTGATCCACGTGGTTAAGCCACGTGGTTCACGGACGCCCGCGCTTCCTCACACCCTCTCTTTCAGCTAAATACACCCTCTTCGTCAATCTTACACCATCCATTCGCTCTACATGACCAAACCATCTCAATTTATTTACACACATTCTATCAACAACACTCCTCTTGCATCCACTCATTCTTCTAATATCCTCATTTCTTACTCTATCACGCAATGTTTTACCTACCATTCTTTCCAATTAAATAACATATATGGGATAGATGTATGTTATTTAATTCCTCAATTCGACATTTGTTCCTTCTGCTAAGCTTGATTAAAAAACAAGTAACAACGCGAAACAAGTTTGTCAAGTTAATTATAGGTATATAATGTTGTGAACTTATTCAAAAGTGGGTAGTTTTATATCATAGACCTACTATAGACTGGCAGCGCAGTAGAAATTTCTTGTAAAATTATATTTTAAAATTAACAATAATAATAATAGCAATAAAATTATGCTGTTTCGCTCCATAACATTAAGATAGTAATATCTAATGGTCTCTTTCCTACTAATTCTAAATATAACACATATTTAATAACTGAATACATTAAATATACATTTAAAAGTATTCTTAGTATTGCCCCAGAACAGATTTTGGTCTAGTGGGACAATATGTTCCATAATGATGTTTTTATGTTATTTTTGAATGTTATATTTTTGGAAATAAATAAATAAATAAAAAATAAAGAAAACAATGAGTGTCCTAGAATGCTGAAACACAAAAATAATCACGTTCCTATATCAACATTATTTTTGTAAAAAGCCGCATTTTTAATATATGAATCATCAATATAATATTATTTCGAATCAACTGTAGAATACTCTCATAAGATATATCTGGGATTTTATTTTGAACCCAAACACAACCTTACACACGTTCCACAGTAAGCTAAAAGCTTGTGATGTGGAAGGGGAATTTTCCGGCACCTGGGATCACCTTGTGCACCTTGTACACAAGCCTGAGTCTCTACTTACAGGCTACCGACGAAAAGCATCTACAACGAAAGATTCGAGTGAGATATTATTAACGCACTTGAATCAATTCTCGTTTCAGACTGATTGATATGAAATGATATTAGTCGCAAAATTTGATTGGCCGCATTACCGCAATTTACTCTTTATATTTCCAGTCTATAATAAAGATCATTGTTTCATGTGGCATTCCTATTGAAACTGAAATCAAAGCTGTAGGATTTATGAATAATCATAATGATTGGTGTATATTATTATTATTATTATACAATAACGGGTAACGCAGTAATAAAATTTGTTGTTACGTAAACGACCACTTGAAATAATCATTATCTATTTCAAACGCACGATTTTACGACTTTTAATGAATGCAGGACGTTAGATTTTGTGATTGCTTGCGTGTTTATTACATCAGTTAGTTAGTCTACCGGTTATCCCACTTGTGGGATAAATCGTGATAGCATAGATACAAATAGATACCTAGTGGATTTGTATTTGCCTGTTTTTAATACCATATACTCAATTCTCTCATTGTGTATTTAGTCAAATTAAATATTTACTAAACTTATTTTTACAATGAACTGTTGCATGAGGTTAGATCTATTACTGTAAATGGCCTTATTTTTTTGTTACTACGATTTAAGTAACTTATGTATATTATATGCTGTTGTGTTTAAATAAATAAATAAATAAATAAATATATATTTCTATACCATCATCATAATATTTATTGCATACATTAATTGTCCTGTTGACAAGGCTACTAAATTATTTAATCATTTGAATATTCTATCTATATCTAAATATATATTTCTATACCATCATCATAATATTTAATAATGGTATAGAAATATATAAATAAATAAATATATATTTCTATACCATCATCATAATATTTATTGCATACATTAATTGTCCTGTTGACAAGGCTATTAAATTATTTAATCATTTGAATATTCTATCTATATCTATCTATCTATTCCCTCACGCCGTATCCCAAGTGGGGTAGGCAGAGAGAACGGAACGCCAATTAGATCTGTCTTTACATACTTCTTTCGCTTTCTCTACAGTCATACAATTTCTCATGCACGCACGTCGGTTTCTTTTACTCAAAACACGGCCGTCCTTGAGAATTTGATCTACATGGGACACGGACGGGCTAAATGTTAGTGTATTATCAGAAAAAAAATTAAATGGGTTAATTACAAGTTATGATTGGAACCATTCGTGTTTTGCAAGCGGTTCGGAGGTTATTTATGAAAGTGTAAAGAATACCTTAAATTTACTTTATAACAAATCAAAAATATGTATTAAAAAGAGTAATAAAAAAAGACCGAAAATTGTATGTGAGTGGATGAATGAAGAAATATTGGAAGAAATAAGGAAAAGGGATAGACTTTTTAGGACATGGAAGAATGCTCCGTCCAATGTTTCTTATAGAGGAGAATATAAAAAGTGTAGAAATAGAGTTAATAAATTAATACTGAACTGTAAGAAATTGTTTTATAGTAATAAATTTAATAGTTGTTTTGGTAATGTTAAAAAAACTTGGAATAAAATTAACGCGATTTTGGGAAGAAATACAAAAAGTGACTGTGATGAAGTGCTGAAAAAGTATTTTCTTGCTAGTAGGAACGTTGATTGTGTGCTGGATGAATTTGCAAATTATTTTTCAAAAAGTATATCTGACATGTTACATCATTGTGACTACAGAGCGCTTGATGTGAATTATTGTAAACAGCAACAAAGTATGTACTTACCCTATGCTACACAGGTGGATATAAAGAACATTATTGGTCAATTGAATAATTCTAAAACAACTGGGGTCGACAACATTCGGATGAATGATTTAAAAACACACGCGGAAATTTTCAATCCTATAGTGACGAATTTAATTAATTGCATAATAAAGGAAGCGCATATACCGGATTACCTAAAATGTAGTATTGTAAGACCTATTTATAAGGGTGGTAAACATGCTGACGTAGCAAATTATAGGCCGATAAGTATCCTTCCTGCGATAGAAAAAAAATTTTGGAAAAATATTTATCAATACATCTGAATAATTATTTACGTAAATTTAATTTAATTGATCCAGCTCAATACGGTTATCAAAGAAATAAGGGGACTGAAATTCTTCTCAGAGATTTTAGTGATTACGTTAATGAGGAACTGAATAAAAGGAGACATGTTTTGGTGATTTTTATAGATTATTCCAAGGCATTTGACACAATTGATCATGAAAAACTAATTGGGGTACTAGAGATGATTGGAATAGGGGGAAATCTGCTGAAATTATTTAAAAATTACTTAACGGAGAGAACTTTCATGATTCGTATAGGTGATAAACTGAGTGTAAAAAAGGATATTAAAGCAGGTGTACCGCAGGGATCAATTTTGGGACCTACACTATATTTAATATATGTCTCCATGCTAAAAAATATATTTAAACATGTTAAACATTTTATATACGCCGATGACACGGCATTGGTGGTGTCACATATTGACCAGGGTATGGCGAATGAATGCTTGCAGGAGGACTACAATACGTTGATTAAATGGTCGCACGATTTTGGGTTAACTATTAATGCAAAGAAGACGAAAGTCATGCATATAAGAACCCCACACACAGTCGTGAATAGTAATCCAACGGTTAAATCTCATAATATGCAATGCGTCCATCGAAATGTTGAGAATCACTGTGATTGCGATGCCATAGAGTTAGTTGGGGAATATACATACCTGGGTATTGATATTGATTGCTTCTTTAAATGGGATATTCAGGTTAAGAAAGTGTGTAACAGATTGTACTCTATTTTGGGTAGGTTGTATAGAATCAAATTTTTTGTTCCAAAATCTGTTCTTAAAATCATATACAAATCTTTGGCGGAGTCAGTTATAAGATACGGTTTGTCTGCTTGGGGTAAGACGACACAAACAAACCTGAAGAAAGTTCAAAACAAGCAGAATTCCATGATTAGGTTAATTTCTGACTATATGCCAGGACCAAATAGACATTTTGATGCATATAAATATTTTGGAGAGTTGAATTTGCTAACTATTAGGGCTATTTTTTGTTATAAATTGGGTATGGAGAATTTTCGGGACAATAAATTTAAAAAGAGGTTAATTCATATTCATTATACACGGTTCACAAAAAATGAAGGTTTAAAAATACCTAAAACCAACAATAAGTATGGTGATCGCACTCTGGAGTGCTTAGTTCCTAGGTTATTCAATTCACTGCCACTCTGCATAAAAAAGTGTGACAAAATTGGAAAATTAAAAGTATTATTTAAGAATTGGCTCAGAAAAAATAGAAATATGTACATATAACTGTAGTGTGAGTGTTAAATAGATTTGTGCATTGATGATAAATGCATTTATAGGATTAATATAGTTATATTTAACTTTTTTAGTTATAAGCTGGATGTGGAGATGAGCGGAGCCTGTTGACAAGTCATTTCAATGACTTAACGGGCTTCGTTCGTTGGTTGTACTGTTTTCTTTTATGAATATATCTTTATATGTAATTTGATAAATGTAAACTATAATTGTATGTATAAATATGAAATAAAGATTATAAAAATGTGCAAGCCATGTAGTTCTCGGACGCCCGCGTTTCCTCACACCCCTCATTTCAGCCAACTATATCCTCTTTGTCATTCTTTCCTCTTTCATTCGTTCCACATGACCAAACCATCTCAATTTATTTACACGCATTCTATCCACAACACTCCTCTTGCATCCACTCATTCTTCTAATATCCTCATTCCTCACTCACTCTTTGAATATTCATATTGATATTTTTAACGTAACGTACAATGACTTTGTCGCCAGGATAGAGAGTACCTAGAGACTCTCTGTTTTTGGATTTTGCTTTTTTTTTCTGGTGAGATCTCCTTGGCTTAAAGCTGTTATGGTTCCAGTAAATTGTGACATTTTAAAGACAAAAATAATAAGTCTCGGTACCATGAATATTGTATATTGTGCACGATCAATTTTTCCTATGAGTAAATTTATCACAAAACTATCAAACAAGGCACAGAAAAAATCATCTGTCATCATAATCACCATTATCCATCTCAGATACCAGATGATCCTTTAAATGCTCTATGGTTTTCTTTCACTTTCATTATTAATTACTATGTTACATCCATAATTACTAAGAAATTTAACGTTCTTGGAAGGGTTAAGTAGAAATATTTAAGTTATAGATACCGAATTTGTTAATAATACATTTATATAGCAGTTGTTCGTAGTCAAGTTAAAATGTTATTCCAATGAACAAGTTACTTAGAAAGATCACAAATACCTCAACTATAAAATAATTCTAACAAGAAACCAAATGCAGAGTGTATCGGTGGTCAAGAGATATTAATTTTAAAATTTTACATAGATACTATACCCTCACGCCGTGTCCCAAGTGGGGTGGGCAGAGAGATCAGAACGCCAAATAGATCTATCTCTACACTCTTCCTTCGCTTCCTCCACATTAATACAATTTCTCATGCACGCATTTCGGTTCCTCTTACTCAACACACAGCCGTTCTTGAAAATTTGATCAACGTGATCAAGTCACGTGGTTCTCGGACGCCTGCGTTTCCTCATACCCTTTTTTTCAGACTGGTATAATTATACTCTTTGTCATTCTTACCTCGTTCATTCGTTCAACATGTACAAACCACCGTAGCTTATTCACGCGCATTTTGTCATTCTTCTATAAGAATGTCTTTTTATTTATTTTATTTATTTATCACTTGTATACGGCGTGAGCCTTTTACATGTTTAACATATAACAAAGCAGAAAAAAACAATTTGACAGACAACAATAAAAACTGATAAAAAATGAATTGGTACAAATTTATAAAAATAAACATTAAGATATAACAAAAATGGTAGTAATTTGAACAAAAACAGCAATAGTAATAGAATAAAACAATTAAATTAAACCATACAGAGACTGGACAAAATTTGATGAATGCAAACATTAAAAGACAGAATGTAATATACAAATCAAAACAAGTATCCAATTAAAAATAGTTCAAGATGATAATTGTCAAATTCGTTAGATTAGATGTCAAAAAAATAGAATCATTAAAAAACAACATAAATATTAAACATATAAATAGATTAAGAAATAATGTATAAAATTCGAAATAATAATAATAATAATTAATTGATAATAATATTAATAAGCAATGGACAGATGATTAAGTGTCTTGTATTAGTCTCGTCTTGTATCGCTTTGTGGAAAGAAGGTTTGGAAGGAATGTCTTTTCAAAGGGTGTGTTTCCACACCATGGAGCCGCTGACAACTCTCGGGTTCGAGATTTTGTTATAAATTCAAACACAACTTTATACACCTTTCACAGTATACCATAAACTTGTGTTGTAAAAGGGGGAGGGGAACCCATAGTATCGAACTGCTCACTTCTTGTGCTGGAGGTCAAGACTCTACCTCTAGGCTACCGATGAACTCAAATATCATTTTTCATTTATGTTTTATTATTATTTGTTTTATTCTTGTCCTACTTTTATTTGACTCATGTGGTCCACGAGTTAGATTCCTGGCCAGGGCAAAATGAAGAATGATTTTGTTCCAATTGTTCTGGGACTAGGTGTTACATGCGTATTTCTTTATTTATTTATTTACTTATTCATTCTTTACTGTACATTGATTAAAAACAATTACTTAAAAGGTAAACATTCAAGTTAAATACAGTCAATATACAGAAGGCGAAATAATCGTAAAGGCGCGATTTCTAGTGTATTGCATGTGTGAATCGTCGCGTTTGTCTGCTGGATACTCTACTTATGACAAACTCCGTAATGGTATGAATGAATTAATGAATACTGATCTCCATAACACAGAGTATATATCTACCTAATAACAGACTTTCATTCAATGAAAATACGACTTTATCCAAAACTAAAAATTCACAGAACTTTATACACTGTATAATGAGACAAATAACTAACTCCTAGTAATATTAAACTTCCTGGTTGAATAAACTCACGAACGACCTTGTCAAAATATAATAATATAATTATACATCTATATTATATAACTCATTTTAACCACACATTTTAAACCATAACAATGTACTTAACTTAAGAGTTACCTAAATAATGTAGGTATATATTTTAATGTAAGAATATCTGATAATATGGTTTAGTTTTTCTTAAGCTTTTTGTATGATTATGTTACAGTTGATAACGAAATGGTGTATATATTGTTTATTATACCTTTTGTATAAATCTATTATTATTTTATATGTCTACAAATTACACGTGTTACGAATTCTTCAATAACTAGGTTAAATGCAAAAATCTGTAAATTGGATATGGTCTGTTGGTGAGAAGTTGTTGGAAAGATACTTACTTACTTACTGATGCAGCTATTCCTGTCCACTGCTGAACATAAGCCTCCCCCATATGTCTCCAGGCATCTCTGTCTTGAGCTTTCTGCAACCAGCCACCAGCGATTCTTCTAATGTCGTCTGACTAACGTGTTGGAAGTCTTCCTCCACTCCTTTTATCTTCACGAGGTCTCCACTTCACAACCCTTTTTGTCCATCATGAAAGAGCGATGCTACAAATAAAACTCTCTGATCGCATTAGAAATACAGAGATACGTAGAAGATCGTGAGTTACGGATGTTGTCGAAAGAGTAGTAAGTTTGAAGTGGTCACGGGCAGGGCATGTTGCTAGACTTAAAGATCCAAGATGGAAAGATACTTACCTCAAGAATATATCCCAGTTTGTATCGGTGCAAGAACTTTCACTTCCATAGGGAATAATAAGTTGCTCTTGATTAATCATATTTTGAACCACTCTAGATTAATCATTCCAATTGATCACACTCACTGATAGTCAACCTATTTGAATAGGTATTAACTAGGTAGGTATGTTGTACATGATACACATATGTATGTGAACTTCATGAGTTTAAACTCTGTGTCGTGCACTCCTAAAGGAAGTTCACATATGTACATATGTGTATCATATACAACATACCTACCTAGTTAATACCTATTCAAATAGGTTGACTATCGGTGAGTGTGATAAACTGGAATGATTAATCTAGAATGGTTCAAAATATTATGATTGCCTTCCTAAGCTATTGTCAATAATTTTGTTTATTATATATTTCCTAAACAACTGTCAACCAACAATTAATAAAAAATTTAACTTCTTACAACTCCTTGGTCTCATTGAAATCGCATTTTTGCATCATAAATAATATCAAAGTTTCTATATTTCGTTAGAATCATGAAAAAGATTTCTACTAAACGGTATTCGCTAGTTACGCAAAAGATGTAAGATGCCGCGATGGTACTGCATGGACGAATGCATCGTTATATTAATACTAAAACAAAATTGCAGACGTACATTGTATTTCAAATGAACTGAGTGATTAGAATCATCTTGCAAATTCATTGCACCTACATAATATGTATTATATGTAATTTATGTGTTTACACAATACGACCTTGCATGCACGCTTTCTGGTCACTTTTAAGTGTTACTGCTGACAAATTTTCTGTATAATTAGTTGCTCCTGATCACAAATTTCATTGTATTTTTTTGTCCCCTGAATAAAATAAATGACGCACTTTTTGCTGTAAGTTTTCGATAATTCGTACGGAATCTTCCATCCCTCGCAAAACAAACATTCTACACAGATTAACAAATTCATATTTAATAAATGTATTCCCGTAGGAACATCGTTTATATAGTGGGTTACAAATACATTGCATTGGTCTGCAATAAGGATTTTCTTCTCTATTCCTCGTGAACAAAAATATTGAACAGGACATATTAAATATATTAGAAGAATGAGGATATCAGGAGAATGAGCGGATGCGAGAAGAGTGTTGTGGATAGAATGCGTTTAAATAAGTTACGATGGTTTGGACATGTGGAGCGAATGCAAGATGAAAGAATGACGAAGAGGATGTATTTATCTGAATGAGGAGGTGTGAGGAAGCGCGGACGGCCAAGAACCACGTGGTTTGATCACGTGGATCAAATCCTAAAGGTCGGCCGCGTGTTTTCTAAGAGAAATCGGCGTGCATGTATGAGAAACTGGATGAATGCGGAGGAAACGAAAGAAGTATGTAAGGATAGATCTATATGGCGTTCCGTTCTCTCTGCCTACCCCACCTAGGATATGACGTGAAGGTATAGATTAGTGATGTAACGAATATTCGCATTCGCATTCGCATTCGCGAATATTCGCATATTTCAAAGTATTCGCATTCGCATTCGCAAAAAAATATGCGAATGTTTTGCGAATATTATTTTAGTAATAAAGTATCTGGTCTGTTCCGTGTTGGCCACATTTGTTGTATTGTTTCCTGTGTTCGTTTGCTTGATGATGTTATTATTATTAGGAGAAATATGCATTTGTGGAGATTTAATTTATATGTTTGTTTTAAGTATTACAACTGCTATGAGTATAGGGCCCTACAATAATTTTATATTCTATTTAAGGAATATTTATATCATACTACAAGGTGAACCACACTAAAGTATTCTCTTAGAATTTTCGGGGCTTGAAGACTAAGATCGAGGAGTTTAGAGCAAACTTATTTGCAAATAGTTATGATATAATTATTCTGACGGAAACTTGGCTAAATTGTGGCATATTTGACAGCGAACTTTTTCAAAACGAATATACAGTTTACCGCAAGGATAGGGATTTCATGCTGAGTGGTAAAAGGGATGGAGGTGGGGTCTTAATTGCTAATAATTGAGAAGCATACACCTACATATGAAGAGGGTGTCACCTAATAATTTTCCCAAATGGTTCTCTAATAGAATTCTGTTATTGTTTAAGAGAAGTCTAAGGCTTGGCGTAAGTTGAAGATGAACCGTAATGATTCTGACTACAATTTATTTTTTCAACTAAGAGCTCAGTTGAAGTTGTCGCAGAATCACGATTACAGGTCTTTTATTAATAACACTGAGAAGTCACTTAAGGGCAATGTCAAGTCTTTCTTTTCATTAGTGAATTCCCTTAAAGAATCTAGAGGCTATCCAAGGGTAATGGGTGACGGTGACCAGACTTCGAGCGATCCAGAGGGGATTGCAAACTTGTTTTCGACGTTTTTTGGTTCTGTATTTTCACTGAATAATTTGCATGATTCTAATACTAAAGAATTGGAAAATATTTTAACTAACTCATGTTT
Source organism: Athripsodes cinereus (assembly GCA_947579605.1). Lineage (NCBI taxonomy): Eukaryota > Metazoa > Arthropoda > Insecta > Trichoptera > Leptoceridae > Athripsodes > Athripsodes cinereus. The sequence goes on from OX388327.1 coordinate 2,143,641, forward strand.
ATCCATGGTTAATATCTTGAAATCTGATATTCATAAACGTTTATTAGGTATAGATGAGACAAAAGGAGTTGGCCCTGATGGTCTAGCACCAATATATTAAAGAGATGTGTAAGTCATTTAACCAAACCATTGTATCTGACATTTATTAGAACACCTTGCTGCAGGAGGCAATCTAGACTATGGGACATGGAAAACCCTAAATCGACTGAGATCTGGTGTAGGAAACTGCCGCGACAATAGAGAACGATTGGGCTTCCTACAGGACGAATCCGGAGCGTGTGACTGTGGTGCAGCACAGACTATGCCACACTTGTTGGAGTGTCCATTGTGCCCTGTCACTTGCACTATGGAGGATATTTTTGACGCATCTCCACCTGCTGCGCGTTTTGCGCAGTACTGGAAATCCGTTTGATGGGTTTTTTCTCTGGGTTTCGACACGATAATTAAATTAGGAGTTTACAAGAAGGATGCTTTCCATGCAAATGGAAGATGGCTAGTATTATTCCTTTGCATAAATCTGGCAGCAAATCGGACGTTCGTAACTACAGACCAATTTTAATTCTATCACCTATTTCAAAAATATTTGAGGGTATGGTTCGTGAACAAATTACTTTTTTCCTGAAGCCGTATCTTCTTGTAGAGCAGCATGGATTCATGAGTGGAAGATCGACAGTAACAAATCTGATTTTTTTCTCAGCTATGGACAATCGTATACAGTTGGATGCCATTTATATCGGCTTTCAAAAGGCATTTGATAAAGTAGAACATCGACTTTTTTCAACTAAGGTGGATTGACTCATATATTTCTGATAGATTGATGACAGTTAAACTTAACGGTTACTCATCTGGCAGTGTCAGTGTTACATCTGGTGTCCCTCAGGGGTCTTCTTTGGGTCCTTTACTTTTCACGATATTCATAAACAACATAAAAAAGTGCTTTGACCACTCAGAGCTTCTATTATTTGCGGACGATTTAAAAATATACTGTCAAATTCAATTATTGTTTGACTATGAAATGCTTAACGAGGACTTGGAAAGACTACACGAGTACTGTAAAAGAAATAACTTGCACTTGAATCTGGAGAAGTGTAATCTGATCTCTTTTACCAAAAATAGAAACAAAATTCGATAAATTTACAATATCCATAATCATGATTTAAAAGAAGTAAATAAGATTAGAGATTTAGGTGTGGTGTTTGACTCTGAGCTTCACTTTGATGATCACGTGAACAAAATTATCGAAGAGAGCAATAAAATACTGGGATTTATTCTGAGATCTACAAAGTCATTTAGGTTATATGAATCGTATTTGTACTTGTACTTATCGTTGTTTCGCTCCAAGCTGGAGGACTGTTCCTCTGTATGGAATCCACATTTTAAAAAATATGTCGATCAAGTTGAGAGAACTCAGTCTAAATTCATTCGTTTGGTTAGGAAGAGATTGCATTATCCTGTATTTATTAAAGATTTGCCTAAATTGGAATTGTGAAGAGTTTTGCTGGATGCATGCAACCTGAGAAAAATATGCTTGTCCGAATACGATGTGCCTAATATTTTAGATAGGATTAACTTTAGAATGCTTCCTTTAACAAGATCTTGTTTTCCGTTCTACATTAAAAAAAAACAAAAACGATTGCAGACTCAAGAAACCCTGTTTATAGAATTTTAAAGTGCCAATTACGTCAGGTTTGTGAGAAAGGAGAGTTGAGGGTAGAATAAGATGAAATAAATATAAAAAAAATGTATATGTTTGATAAAATGTGAAGTGTTTGGGATAGTATTAATTTTTAGACTGTTTTTTAAATTTTTGATTTTTCTTTTTTAAGAGTTTTTTTGTATTGTTATTGCATACATTAGTGAAGTGTGAATGTGTTTGTGCGAATGAATGTATTAGGTATGTGTGCGAAATTGGGTGAGCAGCGATTTGTAATAGGAATGGGTGATTGGATGTATTGTGAATTAATACCTATATTATGTGTAAGATTTTCTATAATTGTTTTGTGTGTTATTGCTGAAGTATGCACTGTTTCGATGTAAGACTATTGGAATGTTTTTGTCGCTTACATGTTTATATTTATATGTCTTTCATCTGTTGTGTACCATGTAAATGAAGAAACAAATCAGTAATTCGGTGAAAGTACCGGATACTTACCCGGTACATTGTGGAAAAAGGTACTGCAAGAAAATATTCTTTAAGAAAACCGAGGAGTTTTGGAATATTTCAAATTCCTATACCATTTTCAAGTCAATATTCGCATTCGCATTCGCATTCGCGAATGTCAGCATGAAATATTCGCATTCGCATTCGCATTCGCGAATATCCAAAATCAGACATTCGTTACATCACTAGTATAGATAGATAGATAAATAGACCTATCCTGATTAACACATTTTCCTTTTCGACATGTTCCGACCAATTGTCGGCCGGTGTGGCACGGAGGTAACGCTCTTGCCTTTGAGTCACGAGGTCTCGGGTTCGATTCCCGGCCAGGGCAAAGTGAAGAAAGACCTTTTTCAAATTGTCCTGGGTCTGGGTGTTACATGTATATGTGTTTAGTGCATTGTATATATGTGTATCATCGCGTTAGTACCCATAATACAAGATTCATCTTAGTTTGGGACTAGCTCGATCTGTGTGAACTGTCTATGCATGTTATGTTATGTTATGTTATGTTAATTGATCTTCAGCATTCGTCTGTAGCACCACATGTCTAATGGTGAAGAAAAATATTGCACAGAACATATTAAATATTGATGGAATTAAATTGCCCAAAATAAGCTAATTATTTGGACAATTCAAAGATTGCAATATTATAAAAATAACATGTAGGCACCTAATTCTGTGTGCTGTTAATAAACTGTATAAATTATTGTTATTATTAATTTAAACTATTTATACAATATCATATATTTCATTATCTTATATATTTATCAATCTATTTATTTGCCACGATATTTTAACAATTCAAATGTAAAACAATCGTTCCCAAACTGTAAGTTTAATAAAATACCAACAAAATAGAGTCGCCAATAGCTAAGGCAATTCGATTGATTAATCACGTTTCCCAGAATTTGGACATATTCCAAATAAATAAATAACATACAGTGAATTTGTAAGGAAACTAGAAACACTATTGTAAATATTTGTATTCTCTGGGATCGCATTGGCTGTAATGGTCCCACTAAAATATGATGTCCTTTTAATAATAATAGTAATATTGTTTTGTTAAATAAATGAGATATGAGTCATAATAAATATGTGTAAGTTCAAAGAATCTAATATATTTTTTGTTAATTAAGGATAGAGCAATGTAGCGTTTCGTTTTCTCTATCTGCCCCACTTGGGATACGGCGTAAGAGTATAGATGGAAAACAGATGAAATGTAAATATTATTTTTTGTTAGAAAATTTGAAAAACAAACATTATTTAAATTTTCACTATAGACACTTTAAATACAAACCTATTTAAACGGACAATTTGTAAAGCGCCGTTTACTCATTACATGACCTCAAAGGCGCCGTATACCGCTTCTATCAACCGAAACTCCCAGCAAAAAGGTGCATCTTCAGCCCTCTTTTAAAGCTCTCTTCATTCACCTCCTCTCGCAGACACAGAGGCAGCTTGTTCCAACATCTGGGATACGCAACACTAAACGCTCTATCTCCAAAGCCTGTTCTGCGAGATCGAGATGGCTCAATTAGTCTGCCTTTTGCCTCACTCTGTGCTGAGCATAACATGAGCCGTCTTTCACTGATGGTCTCGATCTCGCACATCTCCGACAAATAACAAGATGGTAATACACCCTTCAGAGCCGAAAACACCATCACACATCTTGTACATTACTTTGGTAATAATTTAAAATGAATGAATAATTAAAAGGTAAATAGGTATGTTAAAAGTTTGAGAGCCATTACAATTAGTTGGGTTTTGTGTTACATTTTGTACATTGTTGAGAAAATTACGAAAGTCATACATATATTATAATATTACACAGTGATTAACGAAACTATATTAATGTTAACACATTCCCGTATTCAACATCGTATATCCCGTATTGGAATGTTTCATACATACATACCATCATGCCGCTTCTCTCGCAAGGTAGGCAGAAAATGATCGAGCGCCACATCCTTCTATCCTTGCATACATCTTTCGCTTTCGTCACTGTCATACAATTCCTCGTGCATGTTCAGTTCAATTTGGCCGCTTGGTGGATTGGATTGTGAGTTCAGGATTGGTGGCTGAACCTTATCGCAGAATTAAGGTGGTTGATCGTCTTAATCGCGACGTTTTATGAATACTTACCTACCTGTCTTTCACAGAACACTCGAAAATGACGTGACATCTATTCTTTACAGGAATCTTTATAATGCGTAAAAATAAATCCCGTATTATGTTATGAATTTTTTGACACAATTGGATGTCGGGAACTGGATTTTAATTACTAGAAGTGTAGATGTTACACATATTTTGAACCACTCCAGATTAGTCATTCCAATTGATCAAACCTACCGACAGTCAACCTATTTGAAAAGGTATTAACTAGGTAGGTATGTTGTATAATATATGATACACATACATATTATGTGAACTTTCTTTAGGAGTGCTTGACATAGAGTCGGTGCGTGTGATCAATTTTATGTAAGTGATTAATCTAGAGTGGTTCAAAATATGATATAAAAATCCCGTATTAGTTTTTTAATTGTACCACCCCTGTTATATATAACAGTACAGGCCCTCTATATACCTACCTCTCATTCACTCTTATCACAAACTTATGTGTATATATGGTTTAAGTTTGACCACATCAATATATGTAGTAAGTATTACCACCAATTGCATGAAAATAATAGGGTAAATCTTATAGAGTCAAACCACACACTGCTTGGTATTTCTTCTGTGCCACATCAGGTCCCCCCCAAATTGGCTATCACTCTGGCGTAGGCTTCTCTGTCCTGTGCTAGCCGGAACAGTTCTACCACCCTCTGGATTCTGGTCTACTCTCGGATATTTCTTAACCAGGATATTTAAAAAATAAAAAGTTTGGTATTTAATAAAACAAAAAGCTTTAGCCGTGATGCATCCGGCAAAGAATCGATATCCCTCTCTTTTCCGTAAGCTTTCAAGTGTTCAGTAAAATACAGGTGTTCGAAAAAATTAAAATATTTTACATTTTAATTTCAGCGATGAGGTTTGCTACCCATCCTGAATGTCTTAATAGATTGTTATAGAAGACAACATGCATCTAAATTACATGCAGCTGGTCGATTGACTATACCCCACAATAAGGTTTTTGCAGTCGCAGGACTCGTCATCTAGAATCGACTACCCGAGAACCTTTTTAAAAACCAATCAATAATAGCGTTTAAGAACAAATTGACGACGTCGCTCTTCCAACATAGTTTCCCGCGCTCTTGAGATGGATGTACCATTAAACGGCGCCGAGTTAATAATTATCTATTGCAACCCGCTTTTCTCAATAGTTTCAAGTTGTTGATTAATTCTGTCTACAGCAGTAAACTATGCGTTATGCAAAAAAGATTATGCATATTATTATTAAGATTCAACATTTCAAACGCCCCTAGGCGATAGCTGTGTTATTTACTCTAAGTATCCAATATTTTATTATACCTTACTTGCATTTGACTTACTTAATATGTACATTTATATGATATTTATATAATTGTATTTTCACTCTTGGACTACCACCTAACTTCAATTGCAACCACTGCTGTACCGTATGGTGGGGTCTTAACTATATATCTCGAGGCTATCTATCCTAATACGATATTGCACTCAGCAGTTTTCATAGTGAAAAGGCTGGTAGCGAAAGTGAAAAGCGAGTTCTTGTTTTGTATTCGAACAACAAGTAGCGTGTTTTCAAATTTTTAATAAATTAATTAGTTCAGAAAACAAATCAACAGAATGATGGTAAGTTACAAATACCATTTAATTATTTTTTTGTTAAGTTTAATCTCGATTTGAAATAGTCCGAAATATTCCCAAGACACCCTCACAGTCTCTCAGTAAGCAGCTTGCCTGTGTCGTGAATTTGAAGTAAATCGGTATCAGATGGAATTGAACCCGGGATTTCTAGACTCAAAGTTAGGGATTTTACTTTCAGCCATTCGACTACCTGAATTGATATTAATTTGAAATTGTTGAAATAAAATAAAAATTCACTTAGAAGACCTTGACTTTATCAGTCGTGAACCGGCTGAAGAGTTCTTCTCTCGTTATCAGGCTAGCATAAAAGCTAGTAGGTTAGCATAGTATGCATAATTGCATACATGTAAAGGTTCAATTCTGGATTTGAAGCAAATCCTATATATCTCAAACATCCATACAATAAATGACATATTTGTCAGCAGTGATAGGATTCGAACGTGGCAAAAAATTGGTCTTCCACTCTTTTTTATTAGTTTTCGAGTCTCCTGTTGAAGGTAGACGTTCGAAAAATAAAGAATGTTATATCTTAAATTCAGCGATGACGTTTGCCACCCATCATGAATGTTTTTATTCTTTTGTCGGCACGGAGAGGACAGCTTGCATGTTTAATGCATGCGGCTGATCTTCTGGCTACCTCACTTGTGATATGCGATGGTATGTAGTATAATAATTAATCAGCTGGCTATGCCAAATGTGGGGTATACCGTGATGGTATGAAAAAAAGAACATCTATAGACCAAACCAATCAGAAACCTCGATTGGAGAACCATGTCTACACAATGCAACATTGTGTAGTATCTAATCACAAGAACGAGAAAGGTGTCCCAACGCTTACGAATTGGCTCAAGGCTGTCTTAAGTGATCATTTTCGGTGTCCATGGACAACGTTCACCAATTCCATCATTCTCACTGTCATGATGTAAGGTCCACCAATCGAGAGACGCTTTATGCAAACCCTAGAAGCGACCATCTTTTTGGGATCTCATTTTTCAGATCTCAAATAGATCGCGATCTCCCGTCTAAATGGCGCCGGAACAATTAAGTTCAATACTTTATCGGCTGCTAGTTTCACCAGTCAGCAACAAATGTTTAGAATATTTACTAATTTTTTTCATTGTTTAACCGGATTTGGGTGCAGATGGATAAAATAATAGGAGATCTATAGACCATACGAGTCATGTGATTATTAATTAAAAAAATAAAATACATGAATAAATATTTCATATCCGCTGGCTGCTTCACTTGTGTGTTCGTGCATTTCGGATCCATGTATCATTTTAATTGAGATATATGTATTGGTGTTTCTCTTCCTAAAGCAGATATTAAAAGTTTTTCAGTGGGTATTTTAGAAGATTCCCACGGAATGAAATTTTGCCGGCCGGCCGTGCAGGCTGCCCACTGTGGCTCGCCCCTGAGGAGAAACATGTTTGTTAGCAAGCGCGGATAAAATAATAGGAGTCCTTGACTCTTGAGATATTCGGGTATGTTGAGGGTCCTTATTGAGGTGAGTGTTGAGGAATATGTGGAGGAATATAGGGATCACGGCATGGCTTCAGCAGTTGGGCCGCAGAAACACTGAGACCCTGATCACATATCTGCCTGTGTGACTGAGTGTGTATGTATGTGCATAAATATATGTGGCGTTATCTGTACATGTGTGTGTGTATATATATATATATATATATATGTATGTATGGGTGTGTATGTATGTATGCATGTATGTGGGTGTGGGTGTATGTGGATGAGTGTGTTTGTGTGTGTGGATGTATGTGTGCGTGCGTGAGCGTGTGTTATGTTATGATTAAATAAAGTAGGTAAAATAACCTTAGTAACTGAAGTAAAGAAAATTGAGCGCTGAGACAATGTAAGGTGAAAACTGGCTCAGTCTACCTTGGTACGGGCTCATGCCCAGTTAGGTAGACATTAGTGACTTATCTTTTAAAATCTGTTTTGTAAATAAAATAAATAAATAAATAAATAAATAAATAAATAAATAAATAAATAAATAAATAAATAAATAAATAAATAAATAAATAAATAAATAAATAAATAAATAAATAAATAAATAAATAAATAAATAAATAAATAAATAAATAAATAAATAAATAAATAAATAAATAAATAAATAAATAAATAAATATAATATGGCTACCACATTTAAAGGATATGCCTTGATGACAAAGAAATATATTTTTTCCAAGATTAAACATGATGATATTATACTTTAAATAACACACAGTTTACTTTTCACTAAGATTTTAGAGGTTAGAATAAATCTTAGTGAAAAGTAAACTGTGTGTTATTTAAAGTATAATATCATCATAATGAATTTTCACTCTGTGAATGTACAAACTTTAGAGTTATCAAGATTAAACAGTTTATCATTTAATTATGGTTTGACGAATACTAATAATATATAAGCAATATAGGTCCGTTTATATAATACCTTTAGTTATGACAGCTACAGGGCTAACTCCGAAATTTTTAATATAAAATTTTCAAAAATTAGATTGAACGGTAAATTTATACATCGAAATTCAAAAATCTATTATAGTAACACTTTCCAATAAATATTATTAGAAAGTTTCTGAACACAGATATTTCAGGCACAATGCTGATATTTTGAACCTGCATGTCGAGCCCAATCTTTTGATATTCCGTATATCTGGATAGGTAATTTTTTCCCAGCATTAGACTGTTAAGTTTTTTTGCAAACATGACTGATCATAATACAGAGACTTATCTGGTTGTATAATGCTGAGAAGTGTGTTTCTTATAAGGGCAATAATATAAAAGAAATTCCGTTAAGTACTTGGTACATATTTGCGACATAAATGCGAATGTCAGCTTGAAAATAATCACATAAAACCGGTTTTTAGTACATAAATAGTAAGTAAATTACAATATAAATTTGTACGAACGTAACACTATGCAGTTGTAACGTAAACGTTTCATAACTTCCTTGGTACTTGATCTAGTTTTCATACTAATATTGAAGGGAAAATAATATCAAATGCTGTATTTATTGCGAAGTGATTTGTTTAGTAATAAAAATAATATATTATTTAGCATAATATTTAAAATATTTGGAAGAAAAACACATTATCAAAGTCATGTTTGATAATGACTTTATAAGTCGAAACCAGTAGGGCTACTCTTGACAAAATCTAAACGCGATCTAAATCTTATTACACGACGGGCGAAGTGACTAATAAGTCAAAAATATGTGCATACCGATCCGCGTTAGTAGTAACGCGATATTTTTGACTGTAGTCCTTTCGTGCGTCGTATGATTAAGATTAAGACTACATTAAGATCTTATTTAGATTGTGACAAGAGAAGCCCTGCTGGTCACTACTCAGTTAATTTTTTTAAGGAAACAAAAATTGAGCTTTTTCCATAATTATATAAACATGGAGTTTTTACAAAATTAACGTCGATTCAATAAATAGTGACTTTGGTGTCATTCCTTACTAACTGCTTTTTATTTTATCAACGAAATACCTTTGCTCTGTTTCCTAAGAATTTGCCTCTAAATTTGGAGGGCCAGAATGGCAAAACAAAATACTCAATATTTTCTTGTCTTTGGTATTACAAGCCTTACTATTACAACAACAAAAAATAATGCGTAACTGCATTGCACATTACAGAGCAGTAGGTACATACATTTGGATATTATTATTAAATAATCACTATATTGCTATTTATATATTGCTATAGTTACAAATAACAATTAGGTATCATTTATATCACTGTGATTTCATAATCATTACTGTTATACAACTATAGATGCAATATTATTATACCAATCGAAGTAATTAAACATTAACATCAATAACACTGGTGTAACTATTTTAATAACCCGTAAGCCAAAAAGAATTTTAGTCTGTTTATAATCGCAAAAAAATATTCACATATCTCTCAACATCTTAGTTGTCCCAGCGTCCTCCACAATTCGAATAGCTGTTTGATTTTTATATAAATTTCTTTGTTTATTAAGCATTATTACATTTGCGCTAATCTATGCCAAGCTCCCCCACCGCGCCCTGTCCTCCACCTGCCTAAACGCCTCACACACTGTACCCCTGCAGCATCTCTCACATGATCTGACCATCTTGTTGCAATACCATCACGAAATATCCCACATATGGGTTAGCTAGTAGAATAATAGAACGCAACAAACATGCAAACTGCCCCAACCGTGCCAATAAGAAAATGAGACATCCAAGACGGGTGGCAAACCTCATCGCCGAATTCAAAATGTTAAATGTATTTATTTTTCGAACAACTGCCTTTTATAGAACAAATAAATAAACTAAGAAGGATCTGCTTAGTGTAACTATTTACGCAAAAGAAAAGATAAGCACAATCATGTGATGTGAGAAATTAAAAATGTATGAGAAGACTGAAGCTTACGGAAAAGGGTAGTAGACCAATCGTTTTCCATATAATTATTATTTTGCACAAATCACTCGTAACGGGTTGATTGCCGGTAATAAATAGAAATTATATTTTATGAAAATCATGAAAAATTTAGTAACGCCACTGGTGATTATTGATGAATCACCATTTGATGAGGCACTGATACGCACTTCTCAGAACAACTGTAATATTATAACTATGTATTTATTATTATCACCATACATATTATCCATATACTTATTATATGTAATTAATTACAGAGTAATGTGATTTCTTTTTGTTTACGTAATTTCCTATATTTATCTATGCACCTAGTATTGCCATAGAGTAAAATATCGACAGTCCAGTTCTATAACTCAGCAAGTAGAAATGCTTATCATATTTTTATCATTTCTAGAGTTGAATTAACTGGAATGTTTAATCTGGACTAGTTAATAATAAAAAATGTGATCTCTACTTATTAACTTAAATCCAGTCTTTACATCCGATTGCGTCAAAAATTCATAAAAAATAATGAGTGGAATTTTCTTTTATTGGGGAAATCGTCATTTTTGAAAATTTGGTATATTTGCATTATACTTTAAAAACACAACAGAAAGTGAAATATACTATATAATAATCCCACTGTTAGAGACATACGTTGGCATTGTTTCGTTTAAAAGTTAAGCAAATCGAAATATTTATTTGTGGAATAGAAAAAAGGTACATTAATATTTTCCATGACGAAATATTTAATATGTAAAGGGAACTGTGTATTTTTTACAGTTATTTGTTAGTGGAATTGGAAGATAGGCTTTGATTGTGTCTATTACCATTAAAAAAAAAGATATATCTGTATTTTTGTTATAAACCCAAATACAGTCTTATACAATATCTTCTACAGAAAGCTAAAAGGTAAAGTGAAAAGAAAGAAAAAAAGTAAAGTAAGAAAAATAATTAAATGAACATTTCCAAATAAATATATCTTAAAAAAAAAAAAATTAAACTTGTCGAGCTATGAAACTGGACTGTTGATATAATAACTTTGTTTAAAGAATGTTACCTACATAATTAATGTCTACAGCACGCATGATATATGCCAAGATGCCTTGTATGGAAAATAAGAGTGAATTCATTTAATTTCTTTTTCAATAATTTTACATATACTAGAAATTCTAATACCTACTAATTTCATACCAACTTACGGTATCTCTCTCAAAGTGATGTAATCAGTAGATTAATTGTGTTTAATGAATGTTCTAAAGAAAGTTAATAAAAAAATACATAATATTTAAGTGATTCTCTTCGTAAAACCACAAAATTAAATAGTTTTTATTTGCATGTAAAACTTTGTGGAAATTCATTATAAAGGATTATTATGATTTGTGCAATCTTTAAATTTACTATTAATTGAAGACCTTGGCAGAAAAACAACAAATGTCACATTTAGTAAATTTTACAGGAGAGCATTAAAACGTCCTAACTTCTAATAAAATACGATTTTCTTTGCTGTTATTGCTGTAAAATATAGGTGATGCAATGAATAGCTAAAGCAAGTTTCATTTTTGTTAATTCCTTTGTTAAAATTGAAAAAAGAACAGAAAATAATGATGTGACATTTGTTGTTTTTCCAAAAAATTGTGCACATTTGTCGTTTTTCCACCAAATCATAAGATGAAAATCATAAAATAAATTAACATATCAGCCGACTTCTCTCCATTGCTTGATAAAAAACCTTTTCAAAACTTTTACATTGGTTTTTATCATGAGCAGCTCAACAACGTTGGCTTTCCATCACCTAGACAATGTAGTTGGTCCATCTCTTTTGAGAACTTCCAACGTCTTTTGCGCGATTTGAAGCACATGTGTTGTTTTCCCATGTTTATAAATTAAACCACCATTAGAGGGTGTGTACTATATCATATTAATGCAATAAAACGATTTCATAAAATTTTGGACAATTGTTGTTTTTCCGCCAATAATTTGAATAATAGATTCTTCTTCTTCTTCCTCATTGATCTGTTGTTTCGGAAGTTGTTCTTCTCATTGGGAAGATGGTAAAGAAAAAAAGAGTCTCATGTGTAAATATAAGTTACTCTTAACATCCTTTTTCGAAGACTATTGTGGTATGAATCGAAATTTAATTTGATAGGTACATTTAGTTATCATTAATAATCGATATGTCGAAGGCCTTCAACAACCTACAAAATTCAATTGATTGATTAACACCTGCAATAAAGGATATTGTCATTACATATTTTATAATATTCTTGTAGTATATCTCAAACTTATGTTATGGGTATGTTGGAAGAGATTGGCTTTAGGCAATATATTTTTATTACTACAATCATAACATATTGTTATAAAATATTTGAGTTAATTTATTTATATGTGTTTGTTTATGTCCTCTATAGATACTTTTATTATAATATGTGATAACAAGTCCCACCTATATATAACGGACGACCGGTGTGGCGCGGAGGCTAATGCACTTGCCTTTGAGTCACGACTGTCACGAGGTCCCGGGTTCGATTCCCGGCCAGGGCAAAATGAAGAATGACCTTTTTCAGATTGTCCTGGGTCTGGGTGTTACATGTATATGTGTTTAGTGCATTGTATATATGTGTATCGCCGTGTTAGTACCCATAATACAAGATTCTTATCTTAGTTTGGGACTAGTTCGGTCTGTGTGAATTGTCTATACGTGTGTTACGTGTTATTGAGAAATTATTCTTATTATACCATCACGGCTTATCCCACGAACGGAGTAGCCAGCAGACCAGCTGCATGTAATAAACATGCAAGCTGTAATATCTGTACCGCCAAAAATTAATTTATCAGGATGGGTGGCAAACGTCATCGCTGAATTAAATAACATGTAAAGTAGTATTAATTTTTCGAACATTTTTTGTCTTTTACTGAACACTCGGAAACTTACGGAAAACAACACGGATACATTTTTTCTCTCTTATTTTTAAACTACATATTTATTTGCAACTTACAAAAGTTAGATAGGTATATTAAAAAAATACAATAACAAAATAAATTCATAAAAATGATAACAATAGAAGGAATTATCAGAACGGGTGCTGTATTGATGTAAATAATACAAAAAATCAATATCATATGTGGAATATTTAAATTTATTGAACTTATGGCCCATCAGACCTTTTAGGGCCTTAGCTACTAAAACAATAGGCCTTCAAGCTTTTCGAACTTGAGCAATGGATAATCGATAACCTCTTTCATTTAAATTCTTCTTCTTCTCCTTGGGCAATTATTAGTCCCACATGGTGGTGGGGTCTGCCTTTCTTGTTTGGTTACGCCACTTGGTTCTGTCGAGCGCATCCTCATGGGAAACATCACAGCTCCTCATGTCTTGTCTCACTACTTCACGCCATCTGCGCTTTGGTCTTCCTCTTGGTCTCTTGCCGGTAACCTCGATACATTGAGCTTAATTGCCTACATACTCAGGTGGTCTCCTGGCCACATGGCCATACCATCGCAATCTGCTCTCTTGTATTTTATCCGAGATATCCCGCACACCCAGGCTCCCTCGGATGTATGAATTTCGGATCTTATCAAGCCTTATGACCCCGCACATCCATTTAAATAACCTGAAATATTCCGGGTAAAAAGCTAGTCATATAAAAACTACGTACATAAATTATAACGGTGTTAGTTCGTCAACATCCTTGTCAAATAGAATTATAAGGACGTGTTTGTTAAATTGTTAAGTCGTCAATTAGCATAATAATAATTGTGTTGGCACAGCACTCTATTAAAATAACTATATAGTGATAAATATTAAAAATATATTGTACCTATGTTTATTGCCTGAGGTTAGTGTAATTACAAAATTGTTAACTTGCTATTTATGACAACACAATTATTGACAAAAGCTCTTTAAATAAAATTAAGCTTTGTCATAGGAACGCATGTCATTTTTTATATGTTCGTTAATGTGGTTTAAGTATATCTATAGTTAGGCAGACCAAGACAAAGATTGTAAGATAACATCAACCGAGATCTAGAGGAGCTAAACGCTAAAGACGACTGGCAGTCCATTGCTCAAGATAGAAAGGTTTAGAGATCTATTGTTTTGGAAGCAAAGGTCCTACAAGGGCTTTTCGGCCAATAATTATAGCTCGGTTAATGATAAATAATATATAAAATACTTCAATCCCTGCACCCACCTCTGTGACCACCTTCAATTTTTGTATGGGACATTTTACTGTTTCAGTACTCTTGAGAATGCCCATTGAAGTGGGCGAAAACGTTAGAGTTTGAATAAATATGGTGAAAATATAACAGTGTTTTGATTGTTTATAAATTATAAAATATATAATATTCTCCATAGAGTTCCGGTAAAAATAGGCTTCTCATTTGTATGTTAGTTTTCGAACGTCATTGCATTATTATTCATTTATATAAAGTACCATCCCCATCCCTTAACGGTATACCCCACAAGAAGGGTAGCCAGCAGACCAACCATGTGCAATAAATATGAAAAATTTCCTCTCTGTGTTAACAAAATATAAGTTTTCTGAATGGGTTACAAACCTCATCACTGAATTCAAGATTGAATATCTTCAACTTTTTGAACACCTGCCTTTAACATTCGAAAACTTAAGGAAAAGATCGAAGAAATTCTTTGCCATATTTTGATAAATTAAAAATAAAATTAATTTACAGTACAATTTATCTCACAAGAAGGTCAAACTCATTTTTAATGTTCTTATTATAAATCCAGATTTATTTGTATTGTTTCAGTACCTCGTTGCTGCCTTAAGTTTGGTCGCCGCTGCTTCCGCATCAGTTTGGGCTCCACATCCAGTAGCATGGGCTCCACACGCTCCAGTACACAAATTCGAACCAGCACCTTTAGCTCACGACGGACAAGTGATCGACACAGCCGATATCGCTCACGCTAAAGCCGAACATTTCGCTGCTCATGCCAAAGCAAAGGCCGCTGTAGCACATGCATCTCATGGTTGGGCGCCAGCTGGTCATGATTGGGCACCAGCCGCTCCTGCTCACGGTTGGGCGCCAGCAGCTCCTGCTCACGGTTGGGCGCCAGCCGCTCACGCTTATGCTCCAGCTGCTCATGGATGGGCTCCCGCTCATGAACAACCCAAATGGCATGGACCTCTCGCTCACATCGAACTGACCCACGACGGAAAATACGTTAAAGATACACCTGAGGTAGCTCACGCAAGAGCCTCTCACTTGGCCGCTCATTCTGAGGCACTCCACAAGGCTCATGCTGCTGACCATTATGCTTATGGACCAGCTTATGGACACGGACATTGGTAAACTTTTTGGAATGAAGAAATTAATGGTTTTTGCTCTAATTATAATTTTGTATACTATGATATATTTTTAAACGTTGCCAACTGTTGTTCTGGAACATTTTCAAACAAAGCTTTTAAATTTTGAAAAACTATGTAAGAATAACTTAATTATTTATTTAAATTTAAATTCA
The DNA here is from genome assembly GCA_947579605.1 of Athripsodes cinereus. NCBI lineage: Eukaryota > Metazoa > Arthropoda > Insecta > Trichoptera > Leptoceridae > Athripsodes > Athripsodes cinereus. The sequence goes on from OX388327.1 coordinate 2,159,477, forward strand.
TTCTGAACCACCATACTGCATGTCAATTCTATCGTGATCAGGTGTTCTTGTGTGTCGCAGTATTTATCTGACAGTTTTGAGATTAAGTATATTTGCAGTTTCACTTAAAGTAAACAAAAAAAAAGACAATATTTATGTTTCGTAAATACGGAAATGAAAATATTTGAGTCATAAATTGGTCGGCGAAGTGGCTGGCGACAAAAAGAAATCAATTAATATGTTCTTAATGTTTTTTTAAGGCCATTTGTCATTGTTTGGACATATAAATCGTGTGCAATATAAAAATGTGTCTACTGGTACTAACCTAGCATACCAGATTTTTTTTTAACAATTCACGAACTTACTTTTTTTCAATGATTTTATCTATTAAAAAAATGGTAGTCGAAAACCTCATGGCACAGTCTTAAGTATTCAATCGAGAGTTTTTTTTTAATTTTTTTTTTAATAAAAATATTTATTTTTATTTATTTAATCACAAAAAAATCTCGGCTTCCATTCCACCCGCTGTCCATCAACCCCTTTTCGACAAAAGCATATTTCTTATTGTCAAGGGGTTCAGTAGTATATTTGGATAAATTGCATACCCAGATTTTATATTTTTTTCAACATTTAGTAAAGGTACTTACCTAACTCCATTTGTGTAGGACATTTTATCAACTGACGTTTTTTGGTGGAAGTTTATTTCATCTTTTGATTTGTATTGAAAATGTTTCATTTCATAAGAAAATGACTGATATTGTATTATAATAATTATTATTGACCTGATTTTATTCTATTTTTCATAATATATTTATTTTATTTCATAATTATTTATATTTTTTATAAATGTATCTAATAATCTCTTTCATCATGATCTCTATCGAAAAAATATATATTAATATAAAAAAATAAACTTTCTACCTCTATATTTCATTTGTACTTCATTTTTATGTATTTATTTTTTCTATATCTTTTTGTATTTTTATTTATTTTTATCTTTTATACTTATCTATATTTTGTATATAAATTATCTTTATATGCGATATGTAATAATGCTAGGTATTGTAGATTTTATTAGTTATGCAATTTTATATAAAAATGAATAAAAAAAAACAAAAGTATTATTTTAAAAGAGAGCTTTTATTGAGACCTTATTTCACCCATCAAATAATGTTTTAACTTGAATATGTGAATCGAAGAAAGCAGATACTGAATTCATGATTGAAAGTTAAATTGAACTTGTCAATAAGTTGGTAATTCCAAAAAAAAATGAGAATGCAGAGTCACTGATTGCCCAGAAGGCTCTGTTGCGAATATCTGTTTTCAATCGACTCAAGAACCCTAAATTTTGAAGTAAAGAAGAATTCTAATATATTATTTTATTTGAGACTGCATGTAGAGAAATTGAGAGTAGTGTTTATGGATGTTATATAATATGTGGATACTGTCAACACCAAGATTAGAAAGGTATATAATAATGTTGTCATTCAGATGACAGACCTCGCCTTTTACTTGTCAAAATGTGTAGAAAGAAGAACAGGATAAATTTTGTAAAATAAGATCAAGTCTTTTTATTTAAAAACACTACACAACAATAGGCAGGTCAAATTAGCGTTTTGTCCTCTCTGCCTTCTCAACCAAAGTTGCGGCTTCAGGGGATAAATTCTTAGTGAGATTTTTTTACCAATATGTACATGAAATGATTGACAATAATTGATACCAACTAAATCTATACATCAAAAAAAATATCCACTACGGTTTCATTCTTCATTACGAGAATAAAATTGGAAAAAGAGAAATTAAATTATCACAAAAGGTGGAAGCGAACTCACAATCCGTTGGATTATCAAACATTCACTCTTAAGGCAAAAAAGTCAAATATTGCCAAAGGAAGATTGAAATAGATAATAAAAAAAATGCTTACTTACCTACTGTGAGAATTTCTAGGGTGTGTTTGGATTAAGTCCGAGGCTATCTTCTTTAGCTTTCGTAACAGTAAGTTTTTATAGGGTGGGGTCGTTGGCCCCACGCCTAACCCCCATCCTGGAGGACCAAGGTTTTTCTGTAGGGGATTTCCTTCCCTTAGCTGGGGAGTTCCGGTTTTATGGCGCCGGAGACTCGCCATCGCCCTCTCTCTATCTGCTATGACACTGATGTTATACAGTGGTCACATTGCCCGGGGTTCGCGGGGCCTGTAGACCACTCGTGGACGCTAGGGAGTAGGACTTGTTGGTGTTGCTGCTGATGGTATGCAGCATTGGCGTTACGCGGTATTTCTAGATATACATCTTCCAGCAAAATGAATATCTCCGCGACCCACCAACCATTGGAACCCCAAGAATATACTCCACAAAGCCCAGTGGCAGAAGAAGCGTCGGGAGGCCAAAGTTGAGATGGATGGGGTGGAAAAGGACCTGCGAGCTTTGGGCGTGACCAATTGGCGACGAGAGGTGATGGATAGGAGGGAGTGGAGGCGACTTCTTGAGGAGGCCAAGACCCACACAGGGTTGTAGCTCCATCGATGATGATGATGATGTTTGGATTAAGTACAAACCCAGATTCATCTTTAAAAATAAAATAAAACGATAGTTCTTATTCCTACATATTATCATCACAGCATTTTCCACATGCGAGGTGGTCAGCAAACTAACTGCGCGTAATAAACATACAAATCGTCATCTCCGTGCCAATGAAATAAAGATATTCCTGATGGACGGCATAAAAGAAAGTAATTTTTATTCTTCTTCCTCGTGTGATCTGTTGTTTCGAAAGTGATTCCCTCTTGTGACACTGATGACCAGCTATCCTTCCATCTTTTTGGTGGTCTTCCTTGTGAACATTAGCCAGCTGGTGTCTTCTTTGTAGCAATGTGGGCGATCTTGTTTTCAGCCATCCTGTCCTCATGATTTCTCCAGATAAAATTGAATTTTTTATTCAATGTATTCAAATAAATAACACGTTATTCTTTTCTAGTCTATAAATTATTCACTAATTGTATTTATTTCACGGCAAATTAAAATAATTTATTATTATTAAGTTTTATATACGGTTCAATCACGCTTTTTATTTTAATTGTAATAAACTTGCAGACAGGCTGAGATTAAGAATGATTCTAACATTATGTATATTATATTTCAAGTTGTATTATTATTGTTTTATTGACATTGAAATAACTTGGAAATCATTTATCAAGTTCACGGCTACAAAATAATAAAATACTCAAATGATATTATAACAAAGGCTTTGTATTAGCCGCATAATATACAAAATAAAGTATGTACCTACCTACTATGTACCTACATATGAATAAACTAAGGTGATTGAGCACGTGGAAGGAATGAATGAGTTTAGAATAGTGCTCAGAGATGTGGCCATTCATTCATTCATTCATGCCATTAAAACATTTTTTTTAAATGACAGCGCTCACCACACACCTCATGCCGTACCTAGAGATATGTTTCTCCTACCATTTACATTCAGAAGCAAGTTGAAGACATAGCTCTTGAGATGGATGCTCCATTAAACGGCGCCGAATAAATCATCCAACATACATACACATGCACTAACAGGATTTAATCTCGCATTGAAGAGAGAAGTACCTACTTATTGCCCCGGAAAAGCACTCTAGATTTGGCCACAAAATTTTGGTGAAAAAATGGAGGGTTTTTTGGACTGCGGCCACCTCACACTTCATGCCGTATCCGGAGATATGTGTCTCCAGAACGACAGAACACGCACAAACAGGATCAGCCCCGAGAGAACGCTTTAGATTTAGCGGCCACACATAATTTTTTTTCCACAAGTGAAATAGCCAGTGGACTAACTAATTGACCAGTGTTTAAACGACCAGAAGACAGTGCCATGGAAATTCATTCTGAATCATCTTCATCGTTATCCCAATTTCCCTCATAAAGTTATTTCATCTTTTTATTTATCTTATTTCATAGAATGAGAATGAGATAGTCGTGGAGCGACCGGCAAACAATTGTTCTCCCACTCTTTTCCATAATTTTTCGAGTGTCATGTAAAAGACAGGTGTTCGAATAATAAACACATTTTACATCTTAAATTCAGCGATGAAGTTTGCCGCCCGTACTGAATGTCTCAAGTTCAATTGGCACGGAGACGACGACTTGCATGTTTATTGAATACGGCTGACCTGCTGGCCACCCCGAATTGGGATATGCCGTGATGGGATAATGGTAGTACATAAATAGATATTTACCCCGTGGAGCACCCGGTAATGAATAGGTGTCCCACTCTTTTTTGTAAGTTTTTCAGTGCCCTAGAAAAGGTAAATGTTTGTAAAATATCACGTTTTTAAAAATTTAACATTTTCAGTTAAGTGATGATATAATATGGCACCTATTCTGAATATATAAAAATTTACAGGCAAATCGAGGACCTTGCATTTTTAATACAAGCAACTGGTTCGCTGGTGACTTCACTTGTGGGACATGGCGTGATAGTATTGACAGAAATATAAAAAAATGATAACATTATACATTCCTTTATGACCTTCCTCTGTCAGACTGTTTGAAATATTAGTAATTATTGACTTAGCAATGCGATAATTAGAATTTAAAGAGCAATATTGCGATCATGCTTATTAAAGCATGAATAATGCAAACTGTAATAAAACAAGCATCAAAAACACAATCTAGTTTATAAAAATATCGCAAAATTATCGAAGCGTCAAATGTGTTATTATTATAATCCTTTCGATATAATTATACCTTGTTGCATGTGATTATGTTAAACCTCAAAAATTAAAGTGAGGTTTATGAAAAAACGAGGCAAATATATTCCGCTCCCGACATATATGGCTTGTTGAGAGATATATGTAAAGATGAAGAAAATGGCATATTTGGGACACGTACTCCGAAATGAGAAATATGGTTTGCTCCAACTCATCTTGAAGGTAAAAATTGAGGATAGCTGTAGTGTGGGAATGTGGCAGATGTCCTGGCTAAGAAACATCAAAAAGTGGAACAGAATCCAGAGAGTGAAAGAGCTGTTTCGGCTAGCACAGGTCAGAGAAGCTTAGGTCAGAGTGATAGCCGACGTCTGGGGGACCTGACAAGATATTAGTGTACAAACACCGTAATAAGACATGTTGAAGGACACCTTCGGTCCACTCGGATACTGCAGATGTCGTGCGACTTCCATTTCTCCAAAATTCTACTTACTTAACAAATCTTGTCCTCACCGAAAGTGGGATATGTAATTTTTGAACTAATGTTTGTTTATCTATATTGTTACAGGCTTTGCCGTTTATGAGATGAAATAAATAAAATGCATTTTTTGAGATATCACTGTTTTTGCAAGCGAACGATATGTGGCGACAAGCTACGTACGTACCTTGAATAATCACTCCAGTCACCTACCCAATTTTATCTTTTGCTGACCAACACGAAAAGAAGAAGAAGACTAGTAATGAATACATAGTGATGTCCAAGGACGGTCAATGGTACTTCCTCAATACCCTTTTATGATCAAAATCAGATTATATCAGATAGATTCATATTTAAGACATATGTATCCTTTCATGCCTATATTGGTCTTTAATATCTGTAAGAAGATTTCTCTTTTAAAGTTTATTATTATCTACTACTAATATTTGTTTGTATATAATTTAGTGAAGCGAGACATTACATTTAATTATTATTTACATATATTGTATTCTTTATTACATTTAATTAATTAATTACATATTTCCTTTGAATAGTAACTACTCCAATATTATTGTTTAAGAGGCTGCTAAGGATATCCTGATTATTAAGAATTTATCTAACATAATACCTATATTTAAGACATCTATTTGTTAATATTTCATTACGGTATCATCCATAGGGAGCTTGCTGTAGAAAATACTATCAATGCGCATGAAGAATAAGACAAGCAAGATAGGTAGCACACTCGATCACTGCTGACACATACAAAGAGTTTGTTCTGCGGAAAATTCTATTTTATCTTGTATTTTTACATGAACCTCCTCGCCAACACTTTTGAAAAGCTCCTCAAGTCTGTGAGTGTGAAAAATATCGTGTCATTATATCAGTCATATTACCACTACTATACCATCACGGTATATCCTACAATTGGGGTAACCAACATAACCTCTGCGTGACAACAAAAAATTAAAATATTCAGGATGGGTGGCAAACCTCATCGCTGAATTTAATGTGTAAAATGTTGTTATTTTTTAACAACTGTCTTTTACATTACACTTGAAAAGTCATGAAAAAGATAGTGAGACCGATTTTTTACCGGATACTCACGGAATATTACATGATCTTCATATTGTTAGCCTGATGTATGTAAAGTTGTTAGTTATTAATGTTAGCCCCATTAATATTACCATCAATTTTGGTACTAACTTTTGGGGTAACTTTTGGTGTAAATAAACAAAATAAAAAAAAAACCTGTGCTGTCACAGTACCTCTATTAGATAGTGTATTCAGAAAACTAATTTATATACATGAATTCTATCCACAACACTTCTCTTGGACCCGCTTTAATATTTATTAATAGAAAATCTGATAAGCCCTCAAAGCACGAGCACTGCTCAATTTCGAGAAAACAAAACTCTCTCTCTCTCTTCTCCTTGGGCAATTATTAATCTCACATGATGGTGGTGTCTGCCTTTCTTGTTTTACTTCGCCACATGGTTCTGTCGAGTGTATCCTCACGGGAAACATTGCAGTTCTGCATTTCTTGTCTCACTACTACTTCACGCCATCTGCGCTTTGGCCTTCCTCTTGGTCTTTTGCCGGTAGCCTCGATACATTGTGGTTTATTCCCTACATGCAATATTTAGGAAACAAAAAAAAATGTATAGTGTAATGTATTTTATTCGTATAAATGTATATGTACCTACCTACATAATGGAGAATATTAATGTATTCATAGTAAAAACTTTTTTAATTAAAAAAAAAATTAATTGGATTAGGATGTACGACGTGATCTACACATTTTATGTCTAGTTTTTAAAGCTTTATTTTTAGCGTCCTCCCCTTACTATCTTAAAGTCAAATTCGAGTATCTAGCGAGTCATGGTTTACCCTTGCGATCTAACAGAGTGCGTCTTCTAGCTATACCAGTACACAGTACAAGCTTTTTATCTAACTCATTCCTTGTTCATGGTGCTCGCAGTTGGAACAATCTTCCTTCGAAAATCAGGATGATAACAACCTTTAATTCTTTCAGACAAGCTGTCAAAAATCATTTTCTCTCATTGAATTTAGCATCTGACTCCTAAATCCTTTTCCCTTTCCCTATGCATGTGCACGCTGCAATTTAATATGTTATACTTTTATTATTATGTGTCCATAAGTGCATTGTTGCTTGCATGTGTTCTTTTTCTTTTCTTTTGTTTACTTTGTGTTGTATTTTTATTTCTTTTATGACTGTTGATATGTAAGGGTGTATATATGTATGCATGTGTTTTTTTAATTTTGTTTAGTTTTAGTTACCGGGTTAGTTGGAAGACATCGCATTTTAGCGATAAACTCGCCCTCTGTACATTGAATTTATAATTGTTATTTTTATGCCACTATTTCACTATGTAATATTGTAACCAATGTACAGTAAAGAATAAAATAAATAAATAAATAAATAAATGTAGGCACAAAAAGCGGCACATGTAAAAAAATATTTATAAATAAACGATTAAATTGAAACATAAAGCTATGCGGATAAAGTTAGTAATAACAAATCGATAATGTCAATTATTTGATGAATATCTGGTATGCTGGCAATGAAATGTATAATACATAATTAATATTAAATGCATATTTACATAATCGAACGAAATGACTTTGAAACTAGAATAATATTTGCATTTGACGTAACTAGCAAATAATACATACATACCTACTGTCCTACACACACCATCACGGAATTACCTCAAGTGTGGTAACTAAAAAAGGTAAAGTTTTATCTTTAGGGTAAAATCTCGCGTGATAGAGTGATAAATGAGGATATAAGGCAGACTAATTTAGACATCTCGATCTCGCAGGACAGGCTTTGGAGATAGAGCAGTCAGTGTTGCGGGTCCCAGATGCTGGAACAAGCTGCCTCTGGGTCTGCAAAAGGAAGCGAATAGAGAGAGCTTCAGAAGAAGGCTGAAGACGCTATTTTTGCTGGGAGTTCCGGGTGATGGACGCGGTATACAGCGCCTTTGAGGTCATATTATGAATATATAGGGAGAATGAGCGGATGCAAAAGGAGAGTTGAAGATAGTATGCGAGTAAATTTATTGCAATAATTTGGACATGTGGAGCTAATGGTTGATTAAGAATGACGAAGAGGATGTATTAATCTAAAAGAGGAGGTGTGAGAAAGCGCGGATATTCAAGCCCTAGTGGCTTGGTAACGTGGATTAAATTCTCAAGAACAGCTGCGTGTTATGTGAAAGAAACTGTGTGAATATAGAGGGAGTGAAAGACGTATGTAAGAATTGAGCTGTAAGGCGTCCCGTCCTCTTAGCCCACCCCTTAATACATCTTCTAAATTTGATCTAAGATTGTGTTTTAGAATAAAACATTATATTTGAATTCATTAGAGTAAACGGTGCACTTCGACCCATTGTCAGCAATGACAGTGTGTCGAACATGGCTAAAATGCTGGTGCACAATACCATTCTGGTACCGTCACTTACGTATGCAAGCGAGACATGGACGTGGTTGAAGAAGGACGAAAGTGGAATAAATGCAGTAGAGATGCGATCGTTGAGAAGAATGGTTGGTAAAACGCTGCGTGATAGAGTGAAGAATGAGGATATTAGAAGAATGAGCGGATGCAAGAAGAGTGTTGTGGACAGAATGCGCGTGAATAAACTACGGTGGTTTGGGCATGTTGAACGAATGAACGAGGTAAGAATGACAAAGAGGATATACTTATCTGAAAGAAAGGGTGTGAGGAAACGCGGGCGTCCAAGAACCACGTGGCTTGATCACGTGGATCAAATTCTCAAGGACGGCCGCGTGTTGAGTAAGAGGAGCCGACGTGCGTGTATGAGGAACTGTATGAATGTGGAGGAAGCGAAGGAAGTGTGTAAGGATAGATCTGTTTGGCGTTCCGTTCTCTCTGCCTACCCCACTTGGGACACGGCGTGAGGGTATAGTATAGTATAGTTTAAATTTATACAGTCAAACGTACACATTATTTAAAAATATAAATTATATTGATAAGAAGTTCTTGAATGTAAAGATTACAACGCCTCTTAATCTGCAAAAATTAAAAAAAAACCTGCGCAAACTAATTTATTTCCTGTTTGTACGATATATTAAACAGTAATTAATAATTATATTAAAATTCTTTTGATTGATTAATAAATTATTCAGTGCCTATATATGCAAATTAAGCTCAACCCATACTTATGCTTTAGAAGTAGATAGAAAAATTAAACAAGTTGTACCTATATCCAATATGTTTATCATTTTTGGGGAGAGTATTTTTACAGAGTCTGTTAATTAAAATATGAAAAATGTATGGCAGACTTCCTTATAATGTAAATTAATAATGATTTGAATGCAGTTTCGTAGAGTTCTCGACAAAAAATAGGCATCTCTTTCTTTTCTACAAGATTTTAAGTGACCTACTGTAAAATACAGGCGAAATTAAAAAAGAAAACAGATGTTTAACCAATCATATATCTCGGTTGGAGAATCATGTTTGCACAACGTAACATTGTGCAAAATGTAATCGGAAGAATTGAGAAAGGCGTCCCAAGGCTTACGAATTGGCTCTAGGCTGGCTTGAGTGATCACTTTCGGTGCCCATGGACAACGTTCACCAACTCCACCATTCTTACTGTCACGATGTAAGGTCCACCAATCGAGAAACGCTTTATGCAAACATTAGAAGCAACCATCTTTTTGGGATCTCATATTATTTTCAGATCTTAAATGGATCGCGATTTCCCTTATAAATGTTTTCTTGTACTTTAAGTTTCTTTTCTGAGAGAGACGTCTTTCGTCTTATAAAGACATTGTAAGTCTTATGAGACAAAATACGTCTCTCTTCTTATATTTATTTATTTACTAGCTGGCCCGGCGAACTTCGTACCGCCTAAGAATCAATGAACGATTTCATGCATACATCTTCTTCCCCTTGTCTTAGTTCGGTCGGGGGCCCATTGCCCCTAAGTATCTCCTCCAGAGATAACTGTCCACCGCTGCTTCCAGGACCTCTGGCCACTCCAAACCAAGCCTTTCAACACATGTTCGACACCTGCCCTATCTTCTGCCCTATCTTCTGCCCTCTCCCACTGACTTGGGATCTTGATTATGGGTACTAACGCGACGATACACACATATACAATGCACTATATACATATATATGTAACACCCAGACCCAGGACAATTTGAAAAAGGTCATTCTTCACTTTGCCCTGTCCGGGAATCGAACCCGGGACCTCGTGACTCAAAGGAAAGAGCTCCGCGCCACACCGGCCGAGATGAACAATTTATGTTGAACAATTATACTTAACTCAGATTTGTTTATAAATTATCTGCAGTACGTAATATAATTATGTAGGTACTATTTTTATTCAGGTAGATTTTACCTATTCATTTAAAATGTATAAAAATTCTTTCCATGATTTTTTAAAAATTGAAATATCAGAACTACAGATGTTAAATTGTATGGATAACGATTCTAATTTGAGAATGTATAGAAAAATTATCGTATAAATAGGCCAATCTATAAAAAAAACTTCATTGTTGATTTTGTATAATTCTCCATATTGCATTTTTTATTGAAATTAAAAATGTATGGCGTAAATAATTTTCTTCGTAATTTTTCTTCTCTGTCTGCAAATTTCACTACACAATCTTGCATCAGAACTACCTACATGAACACATTCTTATTTTCATCTTTAATAGCACAATTTTTGGTTCAATAATAATTTTCCATCTGCAAAAATAAAATACAATTTCAAATATAATCTGTGCACGTCCACATTTATGTGACAGAAGATCTATCGATACATAGATATTAGTCGAATAATTCGGTAGTTACATGGCAATAGGTTGTATCTCGCATTTTTTGCGTTTTCAAGTTTGTTCCATAAAATGCTCAAAATAGTGTAATATTTGATGTGGCAAAAGGATATGTCTCTTTATAGTCAGAATAAAGAGATAAAAGACGTAACTTATTGACATGTAGAAAGATTGTTTTCATCAACATGGCAAAAAAACTCAAATATTTTTAAACTGCAAGAAATTATTTAGTGAATTGTTGAAGGGTGTTTGTGTTCACACTGTGAAAATTCATTTTCAAACATTTATAAATAATCAAAACACTGTTATAATTTTCACTATATTTATTCACACTCTAACGTTTTCGCCCACTTCAATGGGCATTCTCAACAGTACTGAAACAGTAAAATGTCACCTACAAAAATTGAAGGTGGTCACAGAGGGGGGAGATTTAGAGAATGTTACATACATCTTGTAGAAGAAATTATTAAGAGAATGTTACATCTATCTTGTAGAAATAATAATTACCTTCATTTTGATATATAATGCTCGAAATTTGGCTGAAATATCTCTTTTGCAAACTTTGTTTTTGCTCTCCTGTATAATTATGTTTTAGTGAGATACAACCTATTGCCATGTAACTACCGAATTATAGTAAACAAATATAAGTACACATTTCGTTCATATTAGTTATAGTAATTTGGTTCTTAATATAGCAGAACCTACGGATTATTTTAGCACAATGCAACAGGCGACGTGGAGGCGCTAATAGCGCCATAACTCTCCATATTGTTTTTATTTTTGAAATTAAAAATGTATGGCGTAAATAATTTTCTTCATATTGTTTCTTCCCGTGAATTTGTAAGATGTTTTAATAGCCTATAGTTTATTCCGGGCGGAGAAGAATCCAACAAATCAGAGATCATTCAAATCGGTACAGCCATTCTTGAGTTATAAGTGTTGTAACACACACGACTTCCTTTTATATATTAGATTGTATAAATGAAACAATGAACAGCATTACAGAAAAAAAACCTTTTCGCTGTTATTGTACGTAAACATTAAACAATCACGAAACAGACACGACAGACACATAGAAATTCTATGACACAAATATACAAGAAAAAGGAATACCCATTGACCACGTCGAAGCGTATAGTAGAATAAAATTTCAGAACTTCATTATGGAATTCTACAAACTAGGGGTTTTTCCGGGTACTTTGGGTGTAAGGTTGGCCTGGACCTGCGGCTGACTCAGAGGCTAACTAATTACGCCTGTAATAGGGCGCATCTTTGTTTCTAATGTTGTTTTTTTGCTATATGTTTTTGGTGAATCTGTTTGTTTTAATAAATAAAATAAAATAAACACCGACACAGTAAATAAAACACAGGTATTTGTAAAAGATTCATTCCAAACTCATAATGGTCTACGACAGGGAGATGCATTAGCATGCCTCTTGTTCAATATAGCCCTAGAGAAAATTATCAGGGACTCAAATATAGATATCAGAGGCAATATATTTTTCAAGTCAGTTCAGCTGCTTGCATACGCAGATGATATTGATATCATCGGACGATCCCTCGAAGCTACCCGTGAGGCGTTTGTGGCACTGGAACAGAAAGCTAAAATAATGGGACTCACCATCAATGAAGATAAAACAAAGCTGATGGTAGCATGTAACGCAAATGGTCCCATTCTACGAATCTTCACGGCTGGTGGCTATAATTTTGAGGTGAGCAAAGAGTTTACTTGCCTGGGCTCCACAGTAACTAGTAACAACGACATACAGGATGAAATTAGGAGGAGGATAATGGCTGCAAATCGTTGTTACTACGGTCTCCAAAGACAATTAAGGTCAAAACTAGTCAAAAGAAATACCAAAATTGTATTGTACAAAACCCTGATAAAGCCAGTCCTGATATATGCTTCTGAAACATGGGTACTAACAAAAGCTCTAGAGAGATCCATTGCAGCATTTGAGAGAAGGATCCTCAGAACAATCTACGGTCCTGTGAGAGATCATAATGGTTGGCGTCGTCGATACAACAAAGAGCTTTATGACATTTATGGAGAGCCCGATGTGATCAGCTCCATCAAGGTGGGGCGCTTAAGGTGGGCTGGTCACATAATCAGAATGGACGACGATAGCCCTGTAAAACGCCTCACACTCCTCACACCACAAGGACGAAGAAGACCAGGAAGACCCAAACTGCGATGGATGGACTCTGTCAGCGCCGATGCATCCACACTGCAAATAACTAACTGGAAGACAAAAGCAAAGGATAGACGAGAGTGGAAGAGACTACTAGATTCAGCCAAGGCCCACCCAGGGCTGTCGAGCTCATGATGATGATGATGATGATTTGTAAAAGAGACTATTCTCTAAGGTCCAGTTTATAAGATAATAATAAAGCTAGATATAAAATATATTGTCTATAATTACTTCATATAAGCAATTAGTTTGGATATTGTAACAGATACCTAGAAATCTATATTGAGTCTAGCAAAGTAGTTATATTATTAGTTCGTAGATACTCTAAAGAAACTGAGAGTTTATAGAACTGGTCTACATGAACCAATATAAAGAACTTGTTAAGATCATTATTAACAAAGGAAGCGAAGAAAGTTATACAAAGCTGACCTATTTATTTATTCTTCGAGGAATATAATGTTTTTCTTTGTACCATCACAGTTTTTCCACAAGAAAGTATGATTGGAAGGAGATATCAAAAATGCATGGGAAGTGCAGTAGGTTATTCTTAGGATACCATGGTTTGTTGGAATCCGTTTATCCTGAAAAGAAATTACATTGATTTGTGGATTTACATCTGGACATACCCACTGCTGTATCAGTTCATTTGTATAGGATCAGCTTGTTGTAATCTCCCTGTGCGCTTGTAGTACAGAATCTGAATCCATATTATTGTGTTTGAGTGTGAATTGATGAGAAAAAGAGATGATTTTGTTTTGAAGGGAATGGTCGCCCTCCCCATAGGCTTGGCGAGTCTTTTGTGTGATCCAACTGTTGAAATGGCGAGGATTTTGAATAGTTTTTTTAACGTTATTAGTGTGTATTTGTAGATTTTTCTTATTGCGAGGTTATTATGAAATAACATTTAATTTTATTTTATTTTCTCCTAAATTTAATAGTCAGTTTGAATCACACCTGATCAAATTATAACAAAGAGGATATTATGTATTAATTGTGTCGGTGCACACGTAGTAGAATTCCATAATTATGCAATTTGTAACAAGTGTTTCTTTCTACTATAGATTATTAAATTCTGAGAGAGACTTCTTTCCACTTATCAGGTCATTATCAGATTGATAATGACCTGATAAGTAGAAAGACGTCTCTCTCGGAATTTAATAATCTATACTAGAAAGAAACACTTGTTTCAAATTGCATAAGGATATATGTACTTATCTGAAAGCGATGGAGTTTGCTAGTTGTATAAAATGTATAGGTATTTATTGTGCCCTGTCACATGCACTATGGAGGATATTTTTGACGCATTTTCAATACTGGAGATAAGTTTGATTTGTTTTTTCTGGATTTTGATACTATGAATAATAATAAGAAGATGCGAAAGAAAACGTAACGATATATTTATTTGGCGTTCCTTTCTCTTTGCCTACCACATTTAGGATACGGCTTGAAGGTATAGTATGGTATATTTTTGTATATTTATAATGTTTTTAAGTTGATTGGGATCTCAAATGCATCGCGATCTTCTGTCTGAAATATAAGACCCCAAAAGATAGTTGCTTCAAAAAAAATCTGGACATTATCCAGATTTTTTTTGAATTGACATTATATCGTGACAGTGAGAATAGCTGTATTAGTAAACCATGTCTATGGACACAGAAAGTGATCACTTAAGCCAGCCTTGAGCCAATTTGTAAGCGTTGGAACGCCTTTCTTACTTCTTCCGATTAGATTTTGCGCAATGTTACATTGTGTTAACATAGTTCTCCAATCTAGATGTCTGATTGGTTATGTCATTTGCAAGTTGTGCCTAAATCCGGTTAAACAATAAAAAAATAGTAAATATTCTTATATATAATTATATTATTATATGCGGAATTTGATAATTATTAAACCTACCTGATTTACTTTTTTTCTTTAATGTTGTAAGGACATGTATTCAAATTTGGTGTATGAAGACAAAAAAGTTACTTAAGTCATTCAAATAAGGTACTTCTGTCGTACAAAAAAGGAATGCTATAGATGTATAATTGATAATAATCATTGAGTATTTTTAAGAACAAAAAAAATATCTATTTACAATTAGCATGATGTAATATTAAAAAAAAATCCGAATAAAAAGCAAGTTGTTTTAAAACTGAAAAAAAAATCAATAATATATTTATCTCCCACTCTTTTCTGTAATTTTTAAAATATCCTGTAAAAAGAAAATGTTCTTAAAACATCACGTATCAGACGCCAAAGATCTGGAATTCAGCGATGAGTTATGCCACCTGTCCTGAAAGTCTCAAGTTAAATTGGCACGGAGACGACGACTTGGAATTTTTCAACAAAAATAATAGATACATATTTTATCGATTTTTGTGTGTTTTTTTTTTTGGTTGTCAAATTATTTTTAAAATAATTTTTCAGATCTTAAAGGCCCATGCCGCGTATGATGATTCAATGGGGTGGGCTGAGAGGAAAGTCATATTAATCTTACTATTAGACTTAAGTTGGAAGAGATCACGCTTTGCGATAATCTCACCTATTCTATGTTGATTGTATTAAATTTTTATGCATTTTTCTATAAAATTGTATGTATTATGATTAATGTTCAATGAAGTATGAATAAAAAATGAATACATTATTTCTTTTTCTTCCTCTTTCTCACCCATATCTGACGAATGTTTAGAATATTTACTATTTTTTTTATTGTTCAACTGGATTTGGGTGCAGATGATAGAATCTAATCGGAAGAAGTGAGAAAGGTGTCCCATCGCTTACGAATTGGCTCAAGGCTGGCTTAAGTGATCACTTTTGGTGTCCATGGACAACGTTCACCAATTCCACCATTCTCACTGTCACGATGTAAGGTCCACCAATCGAGAGACGCTTTATGCAAACCTTAGAAGCAACCATCTTTTTGGGATCTCATTTTTCAGATCTCAAATAGATCGCGATCTCCTGTCTAAATGGCGCCGGAACAATTAAGTTCAATACATTATCGGCTGCTAGTTCGACCAGTCAGCAACAAATGTTTAGAATATTTACTAATTTTTTTATTGTTTAACCGGATTTGGGTGCAGATGACAAAACCAATCAGAAACCTCGAGCGTTGGGACACCTTTCTCACTTCTTCCGATTAGATTCAACATTGCGTAGACATGGTTCTCCAATCGAGGTTTCTGATCATATCTGACGATTTCTCTCACTCAATTCCTTGAAAATTTGATTCACGTGGTCTAGTCACGTAATTCTTAGCCGACTACGTATCATATTTCTCTTTTTTCAGATGAATATAAATTTTTCGTCATCCTTTTAAAATGCATTCATTCAACATGTTCAAACCATCGCAATGAATAAATAAAGAAGTTTTTTTTAAGAAGATGCTATAAACCCAAATACAACCTTTTACATCTTTCACAGTAAGCTACTAAAAGCTTGTGTCGTGAAAGGAGAGTTTGCCGGCACCTACTGGGATCAGACCACACACTCCCTGTGCACGAAATCGAGACTCTATACCTCCAGGCTACCTACGAACTCACTGTAAAATAGATTGCCAATTTTTTATCTAAAACTTGCATATTTCGAATATTTGTATTGAGTGTGTATTTTCTTATCCTTCTGTATATTTAAATGTCACTTGCTTTAGGTAAACTGTTATTACTGTACTTATCGTACGCAGAAAGGCGTTGTTTGTCAATATAAGTTGGTTACTAGATCTGCATAATAAGTGACAACAATGTTAGATTACTGATAGTGTTGTACTCGTACATTAATGTATAGTAAAGTACTTGCTCACAAAAGTAGCAACAGTCAAATTGAAAACCAGGCAACTATGTAGGTCCAAAACAGCAGAAGTTTTATACCATTGGAAATTATTTTTTTCGGCTTTTATTTTATTCTTTTTCATATAACGTTACTATGTATTTGTCGACGAAACTTTGAGATGACCACTGCGATCAGCTTCCACCGATGTTAAAAAAACTTGTAGAACCCAACTGGGCAAACACTTCCAAATTCGCAGTGAAGAGCTTCAACATTACGGGGCCAACTGCCTGGAACCGATTACCAGCGGATTTAAGACTGAATCAACCCACTGCAACATTCAGGAGTAAGCTGAAAACACTGCTTTTCAAGAAAAGTCACGGCGCCCTTGAGATGGTCACGGATCATTAAACGGCGCCAAATACAAATTGTCTTTATTATTATGCAATGTACAGTGTGCGAAATTATTAAAGTAATAATCTATCTAACTATCTATCTATACCATCACGGCATATCCCACAAGTGGGGTAGCCAGCAGATCAGCTGCATGTAAGAAACATGCAAGCTGTCCTCTCCGTGCCAATATAATATCAAGACATTCAGGATGGGTGGCAAACCTCATCGCTGAATTCAAGATGTGAAGTGTCTTAATTTATTCGAACACCTGCCTTTTACAGGACACTCGAAAACATACGAAGAAGAGTGGGAGACCAATTCTTTGCCGGGTGCTCCACGGGATGTCCTAATTTTGTGTAAATGTCTAAAATGTCTTAATTTTTTTTAAAGTAATAATAGCTTTAAAAATTAAAAGATCGGGCTGTTATTGTCAGAAATGTAACATGGGGGAGAAGGTAAATAGTCTAAGGTCCGGAGAAGCTTAATTCGCAAGTTTACAACTTCTTCTACGAGTATACTGATGATAATAACAAGCGGTCAACTACCTAATACTTCTGAATGTCCTATGTATGATACATTATATTACATAAATATGACAGGTATGTGACTTGTTATCAAAACAATACTACTTTGAGTACACTTTATACTTATAATAATAATATCATATTCAAATAACTGGAACTTAACTATTAACGAGTTCCGAGTAATTAACTACCTTTAAAATTATGAATAATTTTTAATTACCTAGTTAATATCGAAATAAACAATAGTTGTTCCTTGTAATTTCTTATCATACGTAGACCATTGGTTGAGCATTTGAAATCTTCTAATAATTAATTATTAACAATATAGAGTTTCATAAACAATACAATAACTACAAATCACTATGTAAAGAATTTTTAAATTTCATCTATGTTATTTCGAGTGTAAAAGACCCGAAATAGTTTCACGTATATGTGTCTAGAATATGACCTGAGAATGGCAAATGTAAAGGCGATATTGGTGGAGTGACAGATTCTAAAGTCCGGACCCTCAAAGAAAGCAAGTAATATTGAAATTTTTAAACTGGAATATTGAATGCCATTAAAAAACCTTTTATAAAAAAAAAAACTTTAACTTTTTCTATGGGATGTGGGTGCCCAAACAATAAAGGATTTTTAACATATCATCACGTTTACAGAAAATACCGTAAGACTTTTATTGGTTTTAATTCTAAAACTTTTCATACAAGGGAGCTTTTTAATTTTTCAAATTGTTAACTGTAATTTAAACTTTTTGTAATGTTTTTGGTTCATCCAATATGGAGACTATACAAAAATTAACGGAATATATAGAAACTAACTGTAACTTGTATTACATATTCAATTCATTAGAGACTTTACAATTAATAAAGTTAATTTCGTTAACGAATAAACTGATAACTGAGGTAAATTTTTGCTCTGATTATATTATTTATTAATATAAGTATAGGCGTATCTACTTACATAATTATATGAATTAATACCATTATTATTATTATTATATACAAAGACAAGAAACAACAACACTAGGCCGCATACCATTCTCTCAGAACAGGGCCGATATCAGGGATAGAAGTAGAATACCTGTCCATCAAAATGAATCTTCATTCAAAACTACAATTTTTACCTTTTTCTCCCTTGAATATTGTAGAGAAATGAATTTCATCTTATTCGATAAATAATAATGTACCTATTTCTAGGTATTTTTCGTTAGTATTCATTGCTACTTTTATAATAATATATTCTATTTTCATTGTAATAAATCAAATGTTTTTGTGTTAACACTTTGGAAATTCATTATAATTAAAATGAATTTAAAAACACTGTATAATTTCCAAATTAAATTTATTCACCTCAAACGTTTTCGCCAAGGCTTCTACTTGGCATCATCAGGAGGACTTTATTTTCATTGTTATTGTTATTTAAATATGTATGACAATCGAATTGGCTTCTTCTTCTTCTTTTCCTGTCGGTCAGCAAACATCGATGAAATAACAAAAACATAAAAATCCATATCTATATTCCCATATGTTGAAATAGCTTTATTTCTCGGATATTTCAGGAGTCCAAGGACTCCTATATATCCGTTTAGGTGACAATTTATTAATATTTTAACTCTCTATAGTCTAATACCACTATGCCAGTGTTGGCATCTCCGATCCTACCACGTCAGTGGGCGGGGGACCCGGCCGACGTAGCATATCCCATCTTGAGACCCACACATCCACGAATGCCTTAAAGCGTGAAGCGTTTGTGGCATTTAAAAATACTTCCCCAAACCAGATGGGTCGAGGAATGTCAATAGTCATACCCAGAATCATTTCCTCTCTTGCATCCATCATCAAAGAACATTCCCAAAGGATATGTTCCGCATACTGAATTCCTGTCCCACATGTGAACCATGGATAATCAGTCAATGCTAACTCAAAAAGTTTACCTCTTAACTGGCCATGTCCAGTGATAAGCCGTACGGAGAAATGATCAAGGGACAAGAAGCTCATTCTCAGTCTTTCACGGACATCTGGAAAGAACTTGTTGACAAGTCTACCCTTTTCTCCAGTGGTCCATCTGTCTTGCCAAATACTCATTGTCCTTTCACGAATCCTGCCGATATTCCCATATTGGGGTATCAATGCAATGGCTGAGCAACGTAATAGACGGATAAGATTCAAGCAATGGGAGTTGAGAAGTTGATCTGAAGCTCTCGCCATGGTGATAGTACAACGTCGTGGGACCTTATAGAGTACACAGAGCAGAAAAACATAATATTGTATCATAGCTTGTAATTAACTTTTTCCCCCTAAAAGAATTGTACATGTAGGTAAATAATCACATTTATTTAATAGAATTTTTGACATGGTTTTGAATCCTTTCATTTTCGAGCATAATAATTGATTGAAAATGATAGGTTTACGGTCTAGATCTTATCTGCGCTTCTAATAAATTAATATGAAAGACAAGAGTGAGGATTTCTCATGGAACTTTTTCAACTAGAACAGGACAGGGAGGCTTTAGCAGGAGTTTTTGCTAATGTTGGTGAATCCTTACATAGCATAAAAAAGGAAAATAATTTGAACAAATGACTAAGAATCTTCCTTTCGATTTAAAATAGTAAAATAAAAAATCGATTGAATGCAAAATTTATTGAACGCACTCTATGGATTGGATCGTAATGTTTATCTCTCACACCGGCCCATAAAAACGAAACTGCATTTTCCACCGTCAAGTCAAATCCCCACCCAATTTTCCATCATTCAACACCAAGTCCTTGGAAAATTGTCGTATATATATATTAACAAAAGTCCTGGACTCGAAGTCACAAGCACAGCACTTGCGGTAATCCACTGAATAGGCATAGTTCAGTCAAATAAACTAAAGATATACAAAATGAATGCTTTGGTGAGTACAAAGTGAATTTATTAAATAATTTATTAATAAATAATAAATATTAATTTTACTATACATTTAACATCTCCAACTCAGCAGAGGTGAGGTATTGCGCCACATAGACTGAACGTCTTAATTAATTTATTAGCACAGATAGGACGATTTGCATGTTTATTAATTAAGTTTTATCCGTTGACTAACTTACTCTTGGAATAATAATATGTCGAGATGGTATGAATGAACGAATGAATGAATGTTTAGAATATTTACTAATTTTTTTATTGTTTATTAACCGGATTTGGGCGCAGATGACAAAACCAATCAGAAACCTCGATTGGAGAACCATGTCTACACAATGCAACATTGTGTAGAATCTAATCGGAAGAAGTGAGAAAGGATTATATGATAAAATAATATATTACAGTAAGGGGTTGCTGTTAACTCCAAAATAGGGGTATGGCAAAATAATAATTATTTTCTGTAATAGTGCGAAATAATAAGTAGTATGTAGGTTTCATAATCTATTGACTTAATATATACCCGTACTAAACAAACACATACCTATTATTACATCTGTCTGCATGATAATGTCTATGAGATAAAAATTATCCCCGAGGGAATATAAACCTTAATTATAATTTAAAAATGTTTTTTTGGCAGTTGGTAGTCTTCTTGAGCATGGGGGCCCTCGTGTCCGCCCACTGGGATGGCCATGATGATGGCCAGTGGAAGGGAGAAGGACTCGCTGAAAGCCAAGACTGGGGACAGTGGGACCATGGAAATGGACACTGGGATGGAGCCCATGGAGCTCATGGAGCTTGGGGACATGGTGCCTGGGCTGGACATGGATATGCTCACGGATGGGCTCATGGTGCCGCTCCTTTGGGACCCGACGGTCGTGTTGTAGACACACCTGAAGTCGCTCACGCCAAAGCCGCTCACTTTGCCGCCAAGGCTGCCGCTGGTTCTCATGGCGCTTGGGCTCCCGCTCACGGAGCTTGGGCTGGTGCCGCTCACGGAGCCTGGGCTCCAGCTCATGGCGCTTGGGCTGGTGCTCACGGTGCCTGGGCTCATGGTGTTGAACTGACCCATGACGGCAAATACTTGAAAGACACCCCTGAAGTCGCTCACGCTAAAGCCGTTCACTTCGCCGCTGTAGCCGCTGCTTCTCATGGAGGACATCATTATGGACCAGCTTACGCTCATGGACACTGGTGAGCTCTACGGGAGAATCTTAAAACAAGCCCATCGCCCACCATTGTAAATTCGCCCCTCATCATGACTGATCTTGCCACTTAGAGTTAGGAGAGCCGTGAGCTCTGTGTAAATAATCATTACAAAATGTATATATAGAGTCTACCTCTTCAGAATCTTCTTATATTATATATATATTTGTATTTCCTGTTTTCTACTATAATCTTTGACTCTCTTAATCTTTTACTGCCAAAGCATCTGATTGTTTGTTCTTTCTTGTTTTATTTTTTTTTCTCCTGTTCTTTCTCCTTGTATATATATAATTTAACAACTGTTTTATTTTCCTTTTTTATGTATTATTATGTTTTTTTTTCTTCATATTTTTCATGTTATGTATTGTATAAAATATATAAAAATGTTTAGCAGCATCACGAATAAATCGAGTCGTTAAAAAAAAAAAATTTTTTTTTTTCAAACCTTGTGCTCATATATCCAAATATCGTCCCTTTTCTGACTAACTGTCGTACCTGACATTTTTGGCGAAATAGAGTTATGATCACCAATGTGTATTTATATGTGCCCTGCATGTTCTCACTGAAGATCACATCTGTAACTGTTACCGTTATCCCGGAACAGCTTTCTGATTTGTTGTCGTATTTACGAATTATTCTAAATAAAATGTATTGTATCTACTAATTCCTCAAAATTTCATCACAAAAATGATTCTGAGATATATTATAAGAATAGGTACAAATAAAATAATGTAATAAATTTACACTGTATCATATAACTAGGAGAGATGAAAATATGCACGGCAATATACTAAAAACGCTCTCCTGAACAATTTACATTTAGGCAGATACGACTGTTAGTCAGAAGAGGGACGAAATTACAGTTTTTGGATCATTTTAAGTTGCAGACCTTTTGTAGCTATGCTGAAAGTCACATGACAATTGAGTTGACCTAAAATAAACTAATAAACTCCTTTTTGTACCATCACAAATAATGAGGAAGTCAGCAGACTATATATATATATATATTTATGCATAGACAATTCACACAGATCAAGCTAGTCCCAAATTAAGATATGAATCTCGGGGGGGGGGAGATTACTGCGTACCTGCTGATTCATTTAGAAGTGTGGAAGTAAGTTTTTTTTTCATATAGGTACATGTAATACCCAGACCCAGGATAGTTTGAAAAAGGTCATTCTTCAATCTGTCCTGGCCGGGAATCGAACCTGGAACCTTGTGACTCAAAGGCAAGAGCGTTACTTCTACACCACACCGGCCGCCTGATGCATGTAATAAACATGTAAGCTATCCTCTTCTTGCCAATAGATAAGCACATTCAGGATGGATGGCGAACCTCATCGCTGATTTTAAGATGTAAAATGTTTTTACTTATCTACTTCACCGTCCCAGAACAGAGCAATCTAGTGGGACGGTGTAATTTCCCTGTCTTGCGTGAATCAATTAGCGACGAACACGGTCAGGCGGGCCAGGGGTGGCCTGATATGGGACCCTATTTTTTACAAAGACCAACATACCTAATTTATCCATTTTTTGGTCCCTGTGAGGGCTGCCTCTGGCTCGCTCATCTGAGATCCCTATAGGGAGCCCATGATGAGTTTGATAAGAAGAAAGAGTGATAAAACCATATATGTGATGTCCATAATAATATATAATATATTGTGAAAATTGTCAAATGTACCAATTGTAAGAAGGGAAATAAAATATTTTCATTTCATTTCATTTCATTTCACTTATTTAAACCCTCACGCCATATCCCAGATGGGGTAGGCAGAATGAACGGAACGCCACGTTAATCTATCGATTCGCTTCCTCTACATTATTCCAGTTTCTCACACATATACGCCGATTTTTCTTAATTATATGAACAGTAAAAAGATGACGAAGAGGGTGTATTTATCTGAAAGAGGGGGTGTGAGAAAGCGTGGACGTTCAAGAAATACATGGCTGGACCACGTGGTTTAAATTCTCAAGGACGTAATAGAAGTTTATTGTTAAGTCTTACACCAAGAAATAGCAAGCTACAATAATGCAATTAAGGTACCGGGCGACATTCTGTAAGCCCCGAAATTGTAGAAAAGGCTCCAGATACTTTACTTCACAGGATATTTCATGATTTGTTTAATGCGGATTGGTGTGAACGATTCATTATCAGAATGACAGACAAACTGTTGCCACATGGCATAAACGAAAAAGAAAAACATTATCGTGTCAATGTGCGTATATTTCTATCGTTTATTGATTTTTAAGAAAATATGAATGCGAAAAACCATAGCCCTTAATTCAATTTTTTATATCAAAGCTCGTAAATATGGAGGAGGTGGCCGAAAAATTTAATCCAAAGTTCGGAAATCAATAAATCATTTATTAGTGACTCCAACAGAAGAATACTTACTGAACCTTAAACAAACAAACCTTCCTTCATAATTTCAATACAAAACTATAATTAACTTTTGACCAAGTGAATTTTAATTAATAAATATATTCATGTGTCAGTACGGACACTCTGATAATTATACTACTATACTATACCATCACAGCATATCCCACAAGTGGGGTAGCCAGCAGACCAGCTGCATGTAAGAAACATAACACTAAACATAAACACTCTGATAATTAAAGGGCTAAATACAAGAGAAAACGCAGAAGATCGAAAAATTTGGTGATCTATTGTATTGGAGCTTAAAGCTCTAGATGAACTGCTTAGCCATCATTCCTTAGTAAGCAAGTAAAAAAAAAATTTTTTTTAAATGAATGTAAATTGGAAATGTCCAAAACTCTAACATCGAAGTATTTACTGATTACTTCAAAATGCTATTGTTTTATTAGAGCTCTTTGGCTTGGCCTTGGCACAATATTGTTTCATCTTCCAATTGTTTTATTAGAGCTCGTTGGCTTGGCCTTGGCACAATATTGTTTCATCTTCCAAATAAGAGTGTTTCCTGTATCGGATGTTTTTATTATTTATTTCATATAAAAAGTGGATGCTTTTGAGGTCAAACAAACAAAATGTGTATTTTTCATTATAATCATTTATTTTACAATCACTTCTGAAATTTGGTAGGCGTAAAGAAAAGAACTGATACAAGAATTAATCATATCAACATGATACAAAAGATTGAAAATGAATAGTAAAATATATATATGAAATACAAAAAAAGATGAAGAACAAAGATTTATAGATACATTACAATATATTGAAGAGAAAAATGAAAATATATACAGAAGAGGTATGTTTACTCTATATACATATATGATGGATATTTACACAGAGCTCACGGCTCTCCTTATTCTAAGTGGCAAGATCAGTCATGATGAGGGGCGAATTTACAATGGTGGGCGATGGGTATGGTTTTAGGTTTTCCCGTAGGGCTCACCAATGACCATGAGCGTAAGCTGGAGCACCATGAGCCCAGGCGCCATGAGCAGCACCAGCCCAAGCACCATGAGCTGGAGCCCAAGCACCGTGAGCACCAGCCCAGGCACCATGACCAGCCCAACCGTGAGAACCAGCGGCGGCCTTGGCAGCGAAGTGAGCGGCTTTAGCGTGAGCGACTTCAGGGGTGTCTACAACACGTCCGTCAGGTCCCAAAGGAGCGGCACCATGAGCCCATCCGTGACCGTATCCATGTCCAGCCCAGGCACCGTGTCCCCAAGCTCCGTTAGCTCCATGGGCTCCATCCCATTGTCCTTCCCAGTTTCCGTGTCCATGGTCCCACTGTCCCCAGTCTTGGCTTTCAGCGAGTCCTTCTCCTCTCCATTGTCCATCATCATGGCCATCCCAGTGGGCGGACACGAGGGCCCCCATGCTCAAGAATGCTACCAACTGCAATAAAAATCCATGATCAGTTTTTGAGATAACTATGAAAAGGCACAAAAAACAAGTGCTAAAAGTCCGAATTCCAGTAGAAATCTGAATGTTTCAAATATTTCTACACAGTTTGATTTAAATAAATGTTTCAGTATTAAAAATTTTCATTTCTCAATACTTATGAATCTATTCACACTCTCACAGTGCATCTTTTGTGGGGTAGGTAGAGAAAACGAAACACTTATTCAACTTGTTAAAATTACACATTTTCAATAAGTGGGTTAACCAGAGACTAACTGCGTATGTATACTGTACTGCGGACATGTAAGTTCAAATAATTAATTTAATTAAGACATTCATCGGTGAATAAAATGTGAGAAAACGCTTAAATAATTTTCTCCATGGATCAGTCTGACAAAAATATAACATCCACTCTTTTCCGTAAGTTTATTTATGAGACATTTTATCATCATCCATTCATCCGTTTGCCACCAACTCTGAATGTTTTAAATTTTTTTGACACAGAAACCCAGAACACATTGCAAGTTTTTAACTTGTCGTTATTCCGCTGTTTACTCCACTTGTGGCAAATGCTGTGATGATATGAATAAATTAATAAATTTTTGAAAATTATACTTGGTGATCAAATGATATTGATTATTTTATAAGAAATAACTGAACTTACCAAAGCGTTCATTTTGTGTGTTGTGTCTGAATTATGCCTATTCAGTTGAATAATGCAAAACTGCTTATGATTCGATATCCAGGACTAGCTTTGGTATATATACAGAAAATTTCCAAGGATATCAGAATGTAGTTTATTGTATGTGTCCATTTGCCATTTTCATTTTATTATTGTTGTGATTTTTACTAGCTATAAACCCGGTCTAGCTCACAGAATAAATATCAAATTTTCAACAAAAGATACTACTAATACTACTACACCATCACACAGCAGAGCAGCTGCATGTAATACACATGCGAACCATCCTCTCCATGCAATGAAATATCTGCAAAGAGAAAGAAGTTGTTATTTAATATTGACATACATACACTTCAACCCGAAAAATCCTCGAGCTTCTTAGTTTCGAGTGTCCTGTAAAAGGCATTGCAAATAAAGCCTCAGGTGTAAAAAATAAACATGTACAATTTAGCGATGAGGATTGCATAACCTTAAATACCTTATTTTTACTAAAATAAAATAAAGTTATTGGGATAACTTGCATTTTTGTGATAAGCAGTAATATTAGGAGATACCGTGATGGGATAGGTGGGATTTCATTTTAAATATTAATTTCTCTAATGATTATCTTTCATCATAATAATTTTAATTACTGTTTTATATAATTTGCTTTTTAACTAACATTTTATATTATAAATAACATAAGTTTTAATTGGCATTAATTTGCACAATTATACTATACTATACTATACCCTCATGCCGTGTCCCAAGTGGGGTAGGCAGAGAGAACGGAACGCCAAACAGATCTATCTTTACACACTTCCTTCGCTTCCTCCACATTCATACAGTTTCTCATGCACGCACGTCGGTTTCTCTTACTCAATACGCGGCCGTCCTTGAGATTTTGATCCACGTGATCAAGCCACGTGGTTCTCGGACGCCCGCGTTTCCTCACACCCTTTCTTTCAGACAAGTATATCCTCTTTGTCATTCTTACCTCGTTCATTCGTTCAACATGCCCAAACCACCGTAGTTTATTCACGCGCATTCTGTCTACAACACTCTTCTTGCATCCGCTCATTCTTCTAATATCCTCATTCTTCACTCTATCACTCAGCGTTTAACCGACCATTCTTCTCAATGATCGCTTTTCTACTGTATTTATTCCACTTTCGTCTTTCTTCAGCCACGTCCATGTCTCGCTTGCATACGTATCTAAGTGACGGTACCAGAATGGTATTGTGCACCAGCATTTTAGCCATGTTCGACACATTGCCATTGCTGACAATGGGTCGAAGTGCACCGTTTACTCTTGCACAATTATTCCTTTGTTTATTACGTAATATCAGCTGTAACTTGATGCTTGAAAATAATAAATAAATAAAATTAATTATAACACATTAACTAACGAACTAAAATATTAATTCCAGCATAGGTATTCTTACGATATTATTATGAATTTAATAGATACAATAGAAGGAGGGGATAGTAGTGGGTAATGTATTATTGACAGTAGCAAGTTATATAGTAGGCTACAATGTTGTTGACGGAAATGCTGTTTCGTTTTCTGAGCCGGTTCACTTAATATAATTAAACATTTTTTGGTCATTGTAATATGTCCGTTTGTTCATATTTAAAAATGTTTCGTAGGGCTTTTAGTAAAGGTCTTGAATTTCTTACTTTATAAATCAATAAAAATTAAACACTTATTTATTGGTAGCTACTTCTTAAATGACTGGTTTACTAGACTTGCATCGGATGGACGCAAAAGCGCCCTAATTCGTTTGTAATAATATGGTGTATTGTTGTTCATTGTTTATTGTTTTAATTCTAACAATAACTATTTTATTTTAAATTTTGATTTGACATGCATGCTGCAGACATGCTTAATTGGAGGGGTTTGCCTGACCGGATCAATGTAGTTTTTGTTTCTTTCTTTTGTCAGCTAAGTGTCTCTATCAAATAAATAGCTAAATCGTGAGCCGGCTTTCGAGAGCTTCTACTCTCATCATTTATTTATTTATTCATTTATTTATTTATTCATTCTACGGCAAAAAGCCCTTATTACATGATACATATATATAAACAATTTCCACAACAATAAAATTGAAAACACAACACAAACACACTCAAATCTCAATGATATAAAAACATAAAAGACAATGTAATAGAAATTATATAAAAGATATTAAAATTTAAAAATAAAATTACAGAATATAATTTTTTTGATTTAAAACCACAACACAAACAAATCCAATGTCAGACATGAAATTCAAAATTCAAAACACGTGTAAACTATCATCAATTATAGTTACCAATAAAAATAAGAAGACAGACTGGATACAAGAAGATGGATCAATCATAGCTAACAATAAAAACGACATCACAGAACAATCCTTATCACCGAACACTACAGCAATTCACACTTGCAAATTCACATCCTCTGGACTCTCAACATGGCTTCTGTCACATGTGACTTATATTGGACTAATGATGAGTGAAATATGTCAACCTTATCTCAATCATCAGGCTTATTTAAGTAACCACTTTCGGCTTCCATGGACAACGTTCTCCAATATCACCATTTGACCAATATCATATTTGACTAGCTTTATCAACCAGAGACTTAAAAATTGGAGATGAAAACAAAAAAACCAAAACAACATGGGGGTAACTAGTAGACTAAATTCATTAAGACCCTTTTTTAAGCAATGCTGGGTACTAAAATAAGCAGTTAAAATAGTGACCACATAACAATGCAAAAAGACACTTAGAAATATAATTTTACAATTATATGTATAATTGTACATTATATGTGATTGTGTTATTTTTTTTGTGTTATAATATTTCTCGTACGTGTGGACATGAAATAATTGCAGTTTTATAGTACGTTCGATATAAGTTTTTGTTTTTGAATTTGAAATGAGACACTTCACAAAATTGTTTTATAATTTGAAGAGGAAGTATTTTGTTTCTTTTTTTGAGTCAAGATTTATTTTGTAAACTCCATGTTTATATATGGAAGGAAACACAATTGATATTGGTTTTACTTAAAATTTAATTGAATAATGACCTGTTTTCGACTTATAAAGTTTTGACAGTGACTTTATAAGTCGAAATCAGGTCACTATTCAATTAAATATTATGTAAAACTGAAACCAATTGTGTTTCCATCCATATATACCTATTGTAGGTGTTTAGTCAATAAAACCATTCTTGGTAATCACAGTTTAATCCAGTTTTATAATTCTTACATACTTCTTTCAATTCCTCAACACTAATGCAATTTTTCATTCATGCACACCCATTTCCTATAACTCAACATGCGGCCATCCTTGAGTATTCCTGAAAAACAGTTATTATTTTTTTTTTCCTTGGATAAAAGTTTATTATGTAATGCTCCTGGAATGAAAAATTAAAAAGTTTTTAGAAGATAAAAATGGATCTGGGCATTTGGCACAACTTCTTTTACCCTTCAACGATACTTTTGAGAGTGGAAAGAAGTCTTGACAAAAATAATAATTGTATATCATACACATGGCTTCATTTTTTTTTTATAAACCATGACTTGGAATCAAAAAGAGACTATTTTTTCTACTTGCAAACTTATAGCGGACCCACTATAGCGGGTATAAGCTGGAAGTATCGAAGTTTTTGTGGAATTTATTTTGGCGCGTGCAAATAGTAGGTACCTACATATTATGTGTTATTGTGTTGAAAACAATGATCTTTAATATAGACTGGAAAATTTAAGGAAAAATTGGTTATGCGACCAATACAATTTCATATCATGCAGCCTTGGTTCTAAAAGGTATTTTCATATTACCCGCGAGTTGCTTATTGTACATACACTTATAAAAGTATGTTAGGGATTTTTCAGAATATATTAATAATTTATTTTATTTATTCATGAATATACGGCAATATGCCTTTTATTACATAATCATTATAGTTGACAATATCAATGAATTAAAAACCAAAACAAAAATACATACACAAATATAAAAACAATAAAATGACCACAATTACAATACATACTCGATCAAAAATAAAGTGTTCCAAATCCATACAAGTATACACAACAATAGAAAACCAAAAGTTTATATCCAACACAATAAAATGATTCCTGACACATGTTCAAATATTACTTATTCAAATTAATTAATCACATCTAATTTATTTCATTTAGTTTTATCCAAAAAAGTTTATGAATCAAAAACAACACTTGTAAAACAAATCAAACAGCGCATATATAATAAAATTTACGCAAAAATAAAACCGACACCAAATAAACAAACGAAGCATAGAATGATCAGGACAATATACATTTATTGACTATTTACAATTTCAAAATAAGTCTGATTAAAATATTTGATTATTTTATCTTTCATTACGTAATCACCTTCAAAAAACAAATCCAAATTCAATACATCGATAAATCTATTTCCAAGCATGTGCAGACGATTAATGACGGAATGTCTCTGGTAATTGGTTCGAGTATTTGATTCTTTAAATAAAATTTTCTGTCTAGTAGGACGATCAGGGACATGAAAATTGAGCAATGAAAGGAGCTCCGGGCAATCAAAACATGAATTTACAATTTTGTATAAAAGAATCATGTCCAACAGGACACGCCTGTCAAACAATTTAGACATTCGAAGCTCCAGCAAAAGATGTTCATAACAGAAGTCAACATATGGGATGCCTAACCGAAAGTTAATATAACGCATGAATTTGCGTTGAACCGTCTCTATAGTATGTATATGCACACCATAATAAGGGGACCACACTGATGATGCATATTCCAACTGACTTCTAACATAGGCTTGGAAGAGAATCTTAAGGGTATATGTGTTTTTGAAGTCTCTGGAAATGCGTATAATGAAGCCCAACATCCGAAAAGCTCTGTCCGCGACACTTGATATATGCCCGGTGAAGGATAAACCGTCATCAAATAATACACCCAAATCACGCACCTCACTAACGGCCTCAAGAGCGACTCCATAATGTATGTATATGTTAGAATTTCTCCTTTTTATAATAATCAATATAATATGTAGGTAGTTTTTCTGTTGCTGATTTAAGAGACATTCATTGACTGTCTTGTAAGTCTATGGTTTAAAGTAACTATCTCTATATATAGCTGTACCATCATGGCATATCCCACAAGTGAGGTAGTCAGCACACAAACTGCATATAATTAAATTCTCAAATTTAAATCTTAAATTCAACGATGAGTTTTTCCACCATCCCAAAATGCCTTAATTTTCTGTTGGGATGGAAAGAACAGCTAGCTTGTTTATTGCAATCAGATAGTCTACTGTCTAATCCTTTTATGGGATATGTCGTGATGGTATAGTAGTGGTTGTTATTTAAGAATTTTATTGTAATTTATATGTTATTTATATTACATGTTATTTAGAAATAAGCCTTTCACAAAACCCACGAAAATTTATTGAGAAGAGTGAGACACTTAGTTTTTACCGTAGATTTCCTGAAACAAATAGTTCTGTACATAAAGTTGTAACAAAACAGTATTAATTCGTAAATTTTAATTCATTTATATCGACGGTCCCTACGTATATGTGCGTAAGTGACATTTTTGACAAAATCGCTTTTTTTACACTATCTTAAAATATCGTAATTTTTCATTGATGAAATAATTGGGTCAAAATTTTGGATATTTGACCCTTTTTTGAAACGTATATCTGAGTAAGTGACTTTAAGTCGATATACGTTGGACATCCTGATGCATTGTTTGGTGTAAACCAGCGCATGTGCCATACATATATAAAATATTATATACATTGTATGATTTACATACATAAAATATAAAGATGAATGTACCTTAATTCCTCTAACCGTAATAACAATAAGTATTTCATCATAAATAATGCCAATGTTATTGCAACAGACAAAATAATATTGGTATAGTATACATAAATATATTGAAAGGTATTTATTTTCACTGATTGATAAGACGAAATTGTTATTTTTCTAGAAGTCTTGTTATTAATAAAACATTGTACTTTTATCCATGTTTGAAAAAATGTTTCATTATTTTGATCTAACTTTCCTTAGTGAAAAGAATCTGCTAAATATTACTTTGTTATTAAACAAAATCCAATTTCATACACAAAACAAAGGAAGATAACTAGTAATACAGTAATATTATCTACACAAGTGCACAATGCCCACGAAAAGTATAAATTTAATATGAGTACCCATTTGATTTTATTATTACAAATTACATTTATTTTCTTTAAGATATCTGCACATACATATTCACTAAATTGCTAGTGTATGTCACTTACTCACATATACGTCGGACCAAATAAAGGTTTATGAAAATACTAACAAGGAAGAAACTACGTTAATTCTGAGTCCAGAAATAACAACCATTCTTGGTTTATTATAAAATAAGTTCCTATTGTCTTAAATATAAATATTTTAAGTAAATAGTTAGAACCATGTCAATATATGCCTTAAAAACACAATAGTATTATCCCGGCGTATAACAACTCAAGTGGTAGTTAAGCTGGTAGATGTTGTTTTGTTTCCGACGTATATGTGAGTAAGTGCTGAATTTCTAAAAATATTGCATTTG
This sequence comes from Athripsodes cinereus, assembly GCA_947579605.1. Lineage (NCBI taxonomy): Eukaryota > Metazoa > Arthropoda > Insecta > Trichoptera > Leptoceridae > Athripsodes > Athripsodes cinereus. The sequence continues at coordinate 2,192,530 of OX388327.1, forward strand.
TAAATAAATTAAATACGCAGTATTATTACACACATTAATTGAATAATACCTGCCAATTTTCAAGTAAATATGTCGAATAGAAAAAAAGTTATGTCAAAAAAACTACATAGAAACTTTAAATCGCTCTGGTGTAAAATTTAGGTTTGTGCACTTACGCACATATACGTAGGGAGCGTCGATATCATAATGTTTGTCATTGACGTGTTATTATTAATTTGTTCATATTGGGATACATTCATAATTTATTCATTTGTTTCAATGTGTCAAATATTATCCCTGTTCTATATACACATATTATATTTCTTGAATAAAGTATTTTTATTATTAATTTAAACAACAGTTATTATTCCTTGTACGTGAGTACGACTATATATAATTTATTCAGGACGGTTGTTATAATAATTAAATAAAGGAATTTTTACGGAACAGGTAATTTGCTTTCAAAACTGAAATATTTGAACATTAAATCTCTTTACTGCGGTACATAATACATACTGGTACATAATAAATGCATATTTTATTTAATTGTCGGCAATCAAATTAATGAAAATAGCTCAATTAGTTGGTATTTATAATAAAATTACACATACAGTATTATATTATATTCATTATTCGATAATTCGAGTGTTCGCTTCCATAATTCAAAAGACAAAAATTTCGAAATTTATTATTTTATTGGTAATACACACAATCAACACCTTTCATCCAATTACACAAACAAATATCTATAAAAAATACACGGTTCTCTTTATATACTAAATATTTAGTTATGGAAAAAAATTATGTAGATACCCATTTTTAATTCTATAAATAAATTTTTGGAATTGTTTAACTATTGAAAGGAACATAGACAACCTATGTCTTTATCAGTGTGGTTATTGTATAGTACGAGTATATTTCACTTTCTGTTGTATTTTTAAGGCATAAAATAAATGTACCAAAATAACGAAAATGGAGATTTCTCGAATATAAGATATTTTTGCTTGTTGAGTTATGAAACTCGAGAACAATATGATTTATTTGCAAGATTACCTGCAGCCTGGCTTTTTGTGAGCTATTATCCTGCAGCCTGGCTTTTTGTGAGCTATTTTCCTGTAGCCTGGCTTTTTGTGAGCTATTTTCCTGCAGCCTGGCTTTTGTTGTTAGTCAGCTTGCTACCCCACTAATGAGATATGGCGTGATTGCTCCTTGAAAAAAAAATGTTGAAAAAACTTTATTTATCGGATATTTCAGGAGTCCAAGGACTCCATTGAGAATGTCCTTATAAGACGAAAGACGTCTCTCTCATCGAATAAATCATTAGTAGAATAAAACGCTTGTTTTATTTATTTCCTATTTATCCGTTTAGGTGACAATTATTTATATTTCAACTCTCTCTAGTCTGTCACTACTACTATGACAGTGTTGGCATCTTCGACCCTACCACGTCAGTGGGCGGGGGACCCGGCTGACGTAGCAGATCCCATCTTGAGACCCACACATCCACAAATGCCTTGAAGTATGAAGCATTTGTGCCATTTAAAAACACTTCCCCAAACCAGATGGGTCGAGGAGTGTCAACAGTCATACCCAGAATCATTTCATCCATCATCAAAGAACATTTCTTGAAAAAAAAACAGCGGGTACCATAAACAAAAAGTGAGTTTGTAAGAAGTTGGAGCTTTAACCTTATACAATCATTAAGATACATAATATGGAGAAGACGCCGAATACAAACAGTACTAAGTATATAATTAATTATGTATTATGAAAACTTAATATTTATGTCAAGATTATGAGTCTATCAATTAAAAAATCGTAATCGAAAACAGTATGCGGTAAGTTAATCTACAATTAAACACATAACTAATATTGTCTTTAGTAGAACAACGACCTCAAAATCAAATTATTATTATAATAACATAGTTATCGAATGAATTTGTGGTTTGGGGTTTCAGCGTTAACCATATGTGGGTGCGTTGATATCTAATCCATATATATTATATTGTATGTGTCAACATTGCACGTATACAGAGTGTCTACTTGAAGAGATTTCCTCTACCGTGTGTTGGTAGGATAAAATTCAAAACAACTTCTTCATATTTTTTCTTCATTATCTTGTACTGTCTACCTATCTATCTATCTATTCCTCACGCCTTATCCCAAGTGAGGTAGGTAGAGAGAACGGAACGCCATGTAGATCTTTCCCTACATACTTCTTTCGATTCTTCTACATTCATACAATTTCTCATGTACGCACGTCGATTTCTCTTACTCAATACACGACTGTCTTTGAGAATTTGATCTACATGGTCAAGCCATTTAGTTCTCGGACGCCCGCGCTTCTTCACACCCCTCTTTTCAGACAAGTTTATCCTCTTTGTCATTCTTTCCTCAACCATTCGTTCCATATGATCAAACCATCTCAATTTATTTACACGCATTCTATCCACAACACTCTTCTTGCATCCACTCATTCTTCTTATCTTGTACTGTCCTGAATACCAACCGAATCATTAATTATAATAATTAATAGATGATCTGTTGACTTACATTTCGAACTATTTTGAAGAGCTTATGGTTAATATCTCAAAATTTATATCAATAGTTTTTTTTAATGAAATGTAACATCCTTTACTCCTTGGAGTCCCCGGTAAAGAATGAGTCTCCAACTATTTTTTGCTAAGTTTTGAGTGTCCTGCAAAATGTGGATGTTCGTAAAACCTCACGTTAGACAATTAATATCTGCAATTCAGCATTCGAATTCAATTCAAATTCATGTTTAGAATATTTACTAATTTCTCAGGTTTGCATAAAGCATCTCTCGATTGGTGGACCTTAAATCGTGACAGTGAGAATGGTGGAATTGGTGAACGTTTTCCATGGACACTGAAAGTGACCACTTAACAGCCGTTCTTACCTAAGGTACAAATTAGATTTAGCTCTAGTGGTTTCAGGCAACAATTTTTAGTAGGCGCAGAGAAAATTATTCAAATAATTAATGAAATAGCTTTATTAATAAATATAAGACAAAACTTTATATGCAAAAATATTCATGGGTATAAAAAATAGTATGTTATCACAAATAAATAAAATTTAAGTTGTATTTATTCTATAAATTGAATTTATTTATTTCCTAATTCAAAAACAGAGCGAGTGCGGTCTCACGTCCGGCTACTAGGCACGCCGTGGGCCTTCTGAATCTGAAAATTTGTGAAACTCGCTATATTCTTGATTATTGCACATAATAACGTTATATATGTAGTATGCATGGTAAACAACATACCATTTTATTATAAAAATAAAAAAAAATGGTTGAATTATAAACATTTTCTATAATTTTTTGATAATGAAATTTATTTTTGATGTGTATGCAGTTTGTCATAATAATTAAGAAAATCCAAGGGTTGTAAATAAATAACTCAAGGTGTATTATAAAATTCATGATATTTTAAGATTAATCTTGGTTTTAAATTTTTATTAACATTCTTGTATTATTAAGGATAATTTATTTAAAATAGCACCACTCAACGTATCATCTTTGCGACGGTAATCGTCAAAAATTATTTTCACTATATTCCTCGCAGCAAAATTAAACTAAAATGATAAAATCATATTTCTAAATGTTCAAAATATTATATTAATATAAAAAATAATATACATGTGATCCAGAATTTAAAATATTTAAAAAATAAAATGGTTGTAATTTTGCTAATTCGTTTGCATGAAATCACAAAGAAGGGGTGTAGAGCCCTCTTAAGTCAGCCTAGAGCTAATTCGTAAGCGTTGAGACACCTTTCTCACTTCTTCTGATTAGATTTTACACAATTTTACGCATTGTGTAGACATGGTTCTCCAATTGAGGTTTCTGATTGGTCAATTTAAATTCGTTTATTTCCTCAAATACAATCCAGTACAGTTCAGTCTGCATATACCTACAATCCAGTACAATTCTAATATCCATTTGCCAATACAATTTATTCTACTTTACCACCTCACTAGGCATTGGTGAAGTATTCCTTTTTTTATTGACATGGAGACAATAGTCAAGTTTATTATTTGCAGTAAGTCCGATGGTTACACCACTTGTTTGATTTGCCGTGATGGTATAGTTGTGGTTACATCTTTTATCTCCACAAAGTAAGATCGCAGATACAATTTCGATATGTGCTTTTCTGTCAATTTTTGTCTTTTACCCACATACAGAAGAACAAGCTTTTATAGTGAACCCATTATATATATAACATGATAATTACTATGAACGCACTTCCTTGTCATACTTACATATGTCTAACATTGTAGATATATGTAAAAACTATTGATACATATTTTTTATTTCCGTGTGTACTAAAATGGTTTGTTTATATTATTATTAACATGGTTTTTAACATATATATTTTTTAGTTTAAACATTTGACTTATATAAAAAAATTGTCCATGTATTTGACTGTTTAATGCCAACATATTTTTACTGGTTCAAAACCGTCTCATTAGATCAGAACTCCAAAATGGCAATTCTACAGGAAAGCAATTTAAAAGTTTCAAATGTTATTATCTACGGAGTTATTGGTTATATGAATTATATTTTTTACACATGATTAATAACTTGTCATCTGCGTGTTGTGCCAAAATCCAGTCAAACAATAAAAAAGTAGTAAATATTCTAAACATTTGTTGTTGAGTGGTCGAACTAGAAGTCGAAAAAATATTGAATGTAATTGTTCCGGCGCTATTAAAACAAGAGATCTTGATCCATTCGAGATCTGAAATATGAAACCCCATTAAATGGTTACTTTCATGATTTGCACTAAATATTTCTAAATTAGTGGAACTGATATCATGACAGTGAAAATAGCAGAATTGGTGAACGTTGTCCATAGACACCGAAAGTTATCATTTAAGCCAGCCTAGAGCCAATTCGTAATCGTTGTAACACTTTTTTCACTTTTTCAGATTATATTTAGCACAATGATACATTGTGTAAACATGGTTCTCCAATATACTCGTTGATTTTATTTATTTATTTATTTATTTTCTTGAAGGGAACAAACAGTCAACACAACAAGTATTACAACAATTAAAATTAAATGAAATATAGACCACAAGAGTCCCCCTATATTACCACAGTTTAAAAAATTCAAAGCAACTAAGACAAAACTAACAACAAAAACAAAGAAATATAATAATAAGATAAGATAAGACAAGACAAGAGAAAAGTTAAACATAATGATCAATCATATTATAATACAATTAATAAAATTAATAAAATAAAACACATCAATGAACAGTAAAACCACCGATTCAAGCAATATATAAAACAATAAGTAATAACTTTTCTATAATAATATAATGGATAAAGAATATTAATGAAATAATTAGATTTAAGAATATAATAATATAACAAAAAATCATAAATTAATAAATAATGAAATCAATAAGTCAGTAATTCGAATTAAATATACAATAAAAATTAAAAAAATACATAAAATAAAAAATAAATTAAAATTAATGAATATAATACAATACAATACAATATAATATAACACAATATAATATAATATAATATAATACAATACAATATAATATAATATAATAATAAGATAACGGCAGATAGCCAATAAATAATAAATAAACTATAATAATTTAAAAAAATACATAAATTAAAAAATAAATTTAGGTTAAAAATAATGAATATAATAATAAGATTACGGCAGATAACCAATTAACAAATGATACACCAAAAGCGACAGTGAGAATTAAGTAGAATTAGAATCCAGCAACAAGTGGCTCATGGAAGTAAGTGGAGTTGGCATAAGGTCCAAAAGATAAAATTGTAAAACTATAAACTATGAGGGATGTTGCGACAATCTCAGCAGTTGGACAACTCCAGTTCTGAACTGATTTCTACTCAAATAGAAAATGTCCAGGGCCCTGAAGAGTGAATTATATAGCGTGCAACTACGGTGAAGAAAAGAACCCTGCATGTAATTTGTGATACACGGGGGTAATCTAAACAGATAATTAGATCGCGTATTACGCGATGGACAATTAAAACAGATTCCTTCCAACAGAGGCGCGGAGTCGACCTCACCAGAAATAATTTTGAAAAGGAAAAACATATCAATCTGGGTTCTTCTGTTTTCAAGCGAGGACATTTCATGAAATCCAAGAGCCTGACGATAGTTTTCAAAATATTTGCCCCTCAAAAAACTAAGATGCCTTATGAACCTCCTCTGAACGCTCTCTATTCTATCAATATATGTTATATACTGAGGATTCCAGACCACCGCAGAGAACTCCAACAAACTACGCACAAACGCATAGTAAAGTACCTTATAAGTGAAAGGTGATCTAAAAGGCTTAGTCATCCTTAAAACAAAGCCCAGCATCCTCTGAGCTCTATCTATTATGGAGTCAATATGTGATCTGTAAAGCATCTTGGAATCCAGAATAACTCCTAAGTCACGAACATCTTCACGTCGTGATAAAGCTTCCTCATCAATAGTATAAGAGAATGTGACAGGTTGCTTTGCTCTAGTAAATGAAATGATACTACACTTAGAGATGTTTAAATAAAGTTGGTTAGCACTACAATAGTTCATCAGACGATCAAGATCACTCTGTAGCTTCAAACAATCCTGGATAGTATTAATTTTCATAAATATCTTTGTATCGTCTGCAAACATGAGGAACCTGGCATGACGGAAACAGCAACCAATATCGTTAACGTAAAGAATAAAGAGCAACGGTCCCAGATGCGATCCCTGAGGAATTCCAGAAGAACAAGGTCGAAACTGCGACACTGAGCCACTTATCGCTACAGCCTGCGATCTCCCCTCAACATAAGAAGTGAACCATCGATAAAGATCACCATGTATTCCGTAACAATGCAACTTATGTAAGAGGACCTTGTGACTAATCTTATCAAAAGCTTTCGCATAATCTGTGTATACAGCGTCCACCTGTCCACCTCGACCCATCATTCGAGTCACATAATCTGTAAACTCAAGTAGATTCGATTCCACCGACCTTCCACAAACAAAACCATGCTGATTGGGCATTATAAATGACTATACCTCAATAGATAACTGTGATACAACCAATTTCTCCATCAACTTACTGAACAACGATATTTTAGAAATCGGTCTGTAATTAACAATATTGTGTTTGTCACCAGACTTATGAATTGGTGTAATGAAGGATCTCTTCCATACACTCGGGAAAGTTCCCTCAGCAAGAGAGCGTCTGTATATAAGAGAAAGAGGGACAGACAGCTCCTCGGCACAATTCTTTACAAATATTGCAGGAATGCCGTCAGGACCAGAGCCACCCCTAGAATCAAGTTCCCTCATACATTTCAATACAAGACTAGGTGAGATATCAACAGTATGAATGTCCAACACAGAGTCGCACCCAACAGTAGGAAGACTAATGTCACCCTCAACAAAAACAGAATGAAAGTACCGACCAAACATTTCCGAGATAGACTCTACATTAGACGAGGTCACTCCATCAAAGTGCATATGTGCTGGGATAGAAGAAGAGGATCGTTTCGATTTCACATATGACCAAAACTTGTTCGGATCCATCTTAATAAGCTCCTCAGTAGAAGCTATGAAACTCGCGTAGCACTCCTGAGCAACCCTTTTCTGGCGAGATCTCAACAAACTGAATGCTGAGTAACAAGAATTATCACCAGTCTGCTTCCAACGTTTATGGCACTTTCGCTTCTCTCTAATTATATTTATCAATGCCTTGCTGTACCAAGGAGGAAACCTACCACTTGAGTAAACTTTTTTCTTTGGAACAAATTTCTCTATTATTTGATCCAGAACTGAATAAAATTTAGTAGTGGCCTCCTCCACGTTAACACAGTTAAACTCCCTCTCCCAATCACATGAAGACAGCGCACGCCTGATCTCATTATAATCTGCCTTGTGAAACAGAGACACCTCACGCGATGGAGCCACCACAGCCAAATCACCTGCAATCTTCGTTGTCAGAATTAGAGAGGGATGATGCGAATCCTCATGTGTAAGAGGTTCTGGACACAGAGACACCAAAATGTTGATGTCTGATTGGACTTGTCATTTTGGCGTTGTGCACAAATCCAGTTAAATAATTGAAATGTAAAAAATATTCAAAATATTTAATAATTTGTTTGTTACAATAATTCCGTACTAGATAAAACGAAATATAGTGTTTACATTTGCATCAATATTTCCAATAGTTGTAGAAAAATGGAGACAAAGTTTTGTTGGAGGCTTCTCGGAGTAATAAATTTAAGATTATTAATGAAATTAAAACACTGTTTTATTCCACTGCCTTGTTGTGGAATAAGACAGTCTTGTAATTTTAATAATGATCTTTTATAATGCATTTCCACAAAGTTACACTAGAAAATATAGAATAATAATTTATTTTTTTTTACTTTCACTATATTTATTTTCGGCAGAGGCCTTTCGGACTTAGTCCATCTTCAGTGCCTTGTGCTTTAGTTCTTAAGGTATCTGCCAAAAATAAATAATTATAGTGTAAGTAAACAGTGTTTGTGTTGAAATAATTTTTATAATTTATAATATATAAAAAAAAAAATAAACTTTCACAAATTTGACACCGATAAAATAGAATCTCTAATAAATTTAGTTGACTGATCACTTTTTTTGGTGTTAGTGCACAAATTTCATAGGTTTATCTTAATAATAATTACAACGATGAACCAGAATAGCAAATTATTTGTTAACAATAATAGTATTTATTGCAAGGCCGAGGACAGGAAGGTAAATCAATAGGTAATTGTGTAATAAGTCTTTGAAAGTAATTATCAGCATGGAATATACCTAGGAACCTAGATAATGGCAAATTATCCATGAAGCTCGTTATTTGTATCACGCGATAAATTTAAATATTATGGTCAATCAGATATCCTGATCAGAGAACAGTGTTTACACAATGTTTTTACACAATGTAACATTATGAAAAATCTAATCGTGAAATGTAAGAAAGGTTGGCTTAAGTGATCACTTTCGGTGTCCATGAACAACATTCACTATTTCCGCCCTTCCTTTTCACTGCGGCTGATACATAAAAAGACTAACTAAAAAAATAAATGGAAAGCATGTATGGTTGACAGGAATGGGGCTCGGGGGCGTGTCTGTCTTAGTTACAGTTCCGGTACGGGACGGAATGGCGTTAAACATATTGAATAGAAGAGCATGCAAAAAATGGAAAGCATGTATGGTTGACAGGAATGGGGCTCGGGGGCGTGTCTGTCTTAGTTACAGTTCCAGTACGGGACGGAATGGCGTTGAACATATTGAATAGAAGAGCATGCAAAAAATGGAAAGCATGTATGGTTGACAGGAATGGGGCTCGGGGGCGTGTCTGTCTTAGTTACAGTTCCGGTACGGGATGGAATGGCGTTGAACACATTGAATAGAAGAGCATGCATGAGAAGCGAAAAGCGTATGCAAGAATAGAGGTAAGCGGCGTTTGGTCCTTTAATGTTTCCTCAATATCTATATAGGTACTTAAATAAAAATGAGTTGATGATGATGATGATGATGATTTTGGATGATTTTTATTTATTTTATTTATTTAACTTCTTTACACGGCAAAGCCTTTTACATGTTGAACAATAAAATAATAATAACAATTAAAACAATTTGACAGACGAAGACATTATACAGTTACAGTTTCATGCAAATAAATTAATGAAAAAAAAGATATATATTATCTAAAACAACTTCACATGCAGGTACAAAAGATTAATTGAATTTAAAATTGATTAAAATCATTAGACAAACAAAAAAAAATATATATATATACAACAAATGAGTGTGATTTATCAATAAAAACTAAAATATGTATACCTAGGACTAAAAATAAATTGTCAAAAGAAAATATTGTCAATTATAGTTTTAGAATCAAGAAATAAAAAAGTCAATTTCGAAAAAAGTATGGTCAAAATAGAAACACAAAATCTTGAATTAAATTAAACTGAAATTATACTAAATAATTTGGAAAAAAAAAAACAAAAATGTGATCGATAAATTATGAAGAGACGAATAAAAAAACAAATTTCAATATCAATATTTGAATTATTTAAAATTAAGGATATATATATGTAAGTAAAAACAAATTCTGGAATATTTCAAGGTCAACACAATATATGCAATCAAACAATAATGATGTAAATAAATTTTATAAATACGAGTACATACAATGATACAAAAACAACCACATAGCATCATACTAATGATTCGCGACTTGCCCATTGTCAGTTAACATTTGAAAATAGTAATTTATTATGTCAGCTTTATATTTTTGGAAACCGTCAGCAACAATGTCAGTAAAGTCCCCCACCAGATTAGCCAGTCTATGAACGCGAACCATGGGTGAGTGCAACATATAATTGCTTTTTGCGTTGTGCTCTTGAAATAATAATGACTGTCTGGTAAATCTGGTAGGAACATGAAACTGAATGAGCTCTAGAAGGTCAGGAGAATCAATTGCACCATTTATCATTTTGTGTAAGAAGCATAGATCAAACATTTTTCTGCGATTCTGTAAACTTAATAGCCTAAGCTCTCCCATCAAAGCGGCATAGTCTATATCTACCGCCGGAATTCCCATTTTGTAATTGATCAGCCTTAGAAATTTCTTCTGCACTCTTTCGATATTGTTGATATGTATTGCATAATGTGGAGACCATATTACAGAGTTATACTCCACGAGTGGTCTTACCAATGATACAAACAATAACCTATAGGATTGTATCAATCGCATATCAACTGCCAATCTAAAAACAAAACCTAACACTCGCATTGCTTTACTGACAGTCTCCTCAATATGTAAATTAAAAGTTAGGTTCTCAGATAAGGTAACACCGAGGTCCCGTAGGTTTGACACAGCTTCGAGTATCACATCATCAATGGAATATTCAAATTTGAGATGTGACTTAGCCTTATGAAATCGGACGACCTGACATTTCGACGCATTAAGACTGAGACCGTTTGTTTCACACCAATGCACACAAGCCCAAATAGCTATATTAGGACGCCAAAAATATAAAATGGTAACTTATTAGATATTCTTATCAGAATTGTTTATTGTGAGGCTGCTTGATAATCGCCTTAATAAAAAAAGACCTTTTTAGGGTAAATGGGGGTAATACAGGGTATATATATAGGGTAGATGGGGGTAATAGCATTCCGATTAGAAAATGTTTTTTTTTTTTTTTTAATATTTCTGTATTTTTATTACTAAAGTTGTACATTTTTTTATACTAATCTGTATCCTCGTCATCTTCTTCATCGTCAGACTTCTGATCATTATTATTATTAAAATCAGTAGGCTTAGGAAGCCTAAGCATGCTCAGTTGAGTTGTGTTTTATTTTTTTTCGCCTGTCAGATATAATTGGATCAGAAGAAACTAGCATCCAGTTTTGCTTACATATGCTGTGACCACCGCTACCATCTAGACCCCATTTATAGTATACTTCGATAGTATCACAGTTCTCCGAAATGTTCTGTAGTATTACATCAGCCTGCACTTGTACCAAACGTTGTGTGGTATGTATAAGAAGGTCCAACAGTGGCACTACAGCCTCGTTTTACTGATTACTGAACCATAATATTATTGGGATAACACCTCCTCTTAGCCTCTGCTATAACATGATATGAGGGATAGATATTTGCTCCTCTTTCTTTTGCTCCATGTCTCATAGTCATATAACCTTCTTTCGTCAAATTAAGATTCACCACGAAACCTAAAGCTTCTTCAGGACTATACGATATAACAGACGATGATGCATCATGCATCACTTTAATTTTTTTTAAAGTATTTGGTGTAGATTGAATGGCTAGTTTCAAAACTTGAGCTGCAGTTCTCTTGCCTGATTTCACCAAACTTGATTTTGCAGCCAAGCATAGTTTTTCTGGACTAATACTCGTTACTATTGGATTAACCACTCTTTGCTTACTGCGTATTGAACTCTCGTTGAATAATTTTCGTGGCCTCCCTCGACTCTGCTGCTCTGGATGTTTTGCTGGACGTGCTGATGATGAAAGCTGTGATGGCTGTATTTCTGGAAGATTTAGATCAGTATCAAGCCATTTCATATGCTTGTTGTTAAATCGTTTAAACATGTGATTACAATTACGCCATTTCTCGAAACACTTCGTAACTAACACTTTGATAATTATCAATTTTTAATCGTTTTGCACAATCTTTAGAAAGTTCACTAATACCAAACTTGTCCAATATATATTCAAACAATCGTTCATTGCATTTTAATGACGAAAATTTATAAAAAAGTTTATTGTTTAACACTTCAAATAATTCTCTTCTCTTCACCTTAACTTCCTGTAGTGGAGCGTCACCCTCACTACCTGTAAAGATAACATACGATTTAACAAGAGGGGGGAAACGGGGGGACCTGTATTTTACTTTTTTACATAAATTATAAAGTATTTTAACAAACTATAAAAAAATTATTGCGGTACTCTTTGGAACTTTTTGTATAAGTCTAGCTAAAAATAATTTTTCAATATTTTAAAGGACAAAAATAGCATCTTAGAAAACATATTTTATCTACACTACATTCAACCGTTATGCCAAAATAAAAATTACATATTAAAGTACATACCTGTCGCTTCAATATCTATGTTAAAATCTAATAAAAAACAAATGTGGGGAAACAGCACGAACACAACTACTCCGTCAACTATTGGAACTCAACTAACCAATATCGGCCGTGTAGACATTACCTCGACTTTGAACGCATGCGCAGACAATCCTGTTAGATCGGCAACAAAAATTCTTATGAAGAAGGATGGAATGTTTAATCAAGAATTGTTTTAAAAGATTTTTGATTGGTTTCAAGGATATGTTTTTTTTATTTTTGTCGTCCTAATATAGCTCTTTGGGCTTGTGTGCAATGGTTCAAATTTACTAAGTTAGTTTGCAAAACAGTACAGTCTTCAAGGCAATTAATAGTCTTGAATATTTTCAAGTCATCCGCAAATAATAAGACCTCTACGTCTCTGAAAATTCTAACTATGTCATTTATAAAAATATTGAATAGTAATGGTCCCAAGTGCGACCCCTGAGGTACCCCACTATACGCATATATTGGATCAGATGTACAATTCCCGATACTAACCAACAAAGTTCTTTCCCTAAGATAACTCTCCAACCATTGGTAGAAGACTCCGTCGACCCCATATCCACGTAACTTGCGTAGTAACATGTCATGTGACACTTTGTCAAATGCTTTAGAAAAATCTGTGTATATGGAGTCGACTTGACATCTCTTGGAAAGAGCATTCATTATATAATTTTGGTATGTTAATAAGTTGGTAAGAGTTGACCTTTTTGGGACAAATCCATGTTGTAAATCAGAAATAACTCTGTTGATACTATGGCTAATTTTTTTCACTACAATTGATTCAAATAGTTTTGGAATGGCTGATAAAATGCATATGGGTCTATAGTTCGTTACTTGGCTTTTTTCTCCTTTTTTAAATATAGGTTTTATGAAACCAGTTTTCCAGTAATTTGGAAAAACTCCTGACTTTAACGATAAATTAAAGAGTAAATGTAAATGACCTGTCAGGGTATCAATACAATTCTTTAAAAAGACATTTGGGATTCCGTCTGGGCCAGCTGTTTTAGAGCTGTCCAGAGCAAGGATCGCACTTTTGACCTCGTCAGTGGTAATTATAATGCTGGGCAATTCGATAACCATATTGGAAGAGAAATCAGAGTCGGTGGGTGTTGGTAAGGAATCATAAACGCTCTGGAAGAATGAGGCAAAGAGATTAGCCGCGTCTTGGAGTGATTTCGAATGTTGGTTTTTGTATTGAAGATTAATGGGTATTTCGACTTTGTCTTCCCTCAAAGTATTAACAAACTTCCAAAGATCTTTTGAGTTATTAGGTAAATCTTTCTCCATAAGAGCTACATGTTGCGCGTAACATTTCTTAGATAAAGAAGAACATTCGTTACGCAGACTAGAAAAATCATTGTAATCAGCAATGTCTAATGTTTCCTTATACTTTTTATGTGCCAACTTCTTCTTTAAAACCAAACTCTTTAATTCTGTATTAAACCACTTAGGGTAGCAAGAAGGCTTGAAATCCTTCTTTGGGACAAACGTATCAATACATGTGTTTAAAATAGAATAATATCGATCGAGTATACTGTTCAAATTATTTTCAGTCTGTAAAAAAGCAACATCAATATTCTCCAAAAAAGTATTTATTGCAATGTAGTCAGCTCTGTGGAAGTTTCGCTTAGTGGTAATGTCAGTTTTTTGGTTACATAATTCAGATTTAATTTCAATGTCAAGAGGAGGATGGAAGCTATCAACAGGAAGAAGTACAGAAGATGATTTGCTCACAGACGTATTGTTGGGATCACATGAGAAAACCAGATCTAAAGTTTTGCCTTGGTTGTTGGTAATAAAGTTTACTTGAAGAAGACCAAAAAAGTTAGCCATGTCTACAAGTTCAGTAGCTTTATCATTGTTCAAATTATTAGCTATTTGTAAGTTAAAGTAACATTGATCTCCGTCTTTCCCATCCAGTGTTTCCCATCTGCAGTCAGGCAAGTTGAAATCTCCTGTCAAAATAATTTTATTTATGACGTCGTTTTACAGTCTCTAGACCGTCTCAAGGGCGCCAGTGAAGAGTTCAGTCTTTAATTTGCCTCTGAAGCTAGTGACCGTCTGACCATCTCTCAGCAGCACCGGTAGGCGATTCCACGTAACTGGTCCGACAACACCAAAGGCCCTCTCGTAGAAATTGGACTTACCGGCTCTATTGGGCTCAGTAAGTCTATTTACGGCCAGTTCCATAGAGCGCAGAGGTCTTCTAGTGGTCGAGTCAAGGGGACAAAGCTCTGTGAGGCACGATGGTGCCATCATGTATGTTTCCCTATAAATTGAGAACGGCTGAACCGAATTGGTTGATTTTTTTTGTATTCGTAATTATCAGGAGACGGTTTGCATAAAAGAATTTTTTTGGAAAACCCAACGGAAAAGTCGGAAATTCGGATTGTATTTTTGTATGAAAGTGACGTTTGTATGACAGTTTCGCTGTCGCGTGTTGCCATGACGATTTTTTTTTATGAATTTTACCCTGGCGACGCCGGGTAGGAACATTTAGTTGTTAATAAAAGTTCAAACTAAGTTAGCTTTAAAAAAAAGTGTCTTAGAAGGATTCTGATACAAACATATCATAGTAGGGTCGGAGATGCCAATATTGGCATAGTGGTACTAGACTAGAGAGAGTTAAAATGTTAATAAATTGTCACCTAAATGGATAAATAGGAGTCCTTAGACTACTGAAATATCCAATAAATAAAGTTATTTCAACAAATACATATCACAAATGCTAAGTTTACCAGCGCACACGGCAGAAATCTGTTGTCCATGACCTTGAGAGACGATGGTCAGAATGTTCAGTGATAGTTGGCAAAAAAGCACTGTTCTTTCATCCACGAGGGTTCCGACGACCCAGGCGTCCCTCTTTTAACACGTTCGAAGGACAACGACAGTAGAGCGTTAGAAATGTCGAGGAAAGACGTGACTCACTATGGAGGAGGCTAATCCCTGTTTTGTGTTCCCGAGAGGAGCGTGATAATTATTATTACTTGAACATAGGTCCGATGGTCTTGAACTTGTTTAATTGCTTTAGCATTGTGTTATGAAGGAATATTTTGACCTTCTGTAAAATAATTAAATTAATCAGATGATACAGATTGCAACTAGCAAACATTTACTTTGTCCATTACACAGTTTGATTCTTGTCAGTGGGTATTATCGTAGAGGAAGATTAATAAAAAAAACATTTCACAATGGAGAAAGCCAGAATTATATATATTATTTGCCTTTGTATATGCCATCATGGCATTTAACACCATTACCGCTTGCATTAAAAGTGTTCAATAAATTAATTTTGGTGATTCTAAAACATCTATCTTTTACAGACAGGATACTCGACTATCAAGCAAAATAATGGAAGACTTATTCTTTTCTGGAGGCTTTACGAAGTCAATAGGAGGATTAAACTTGTCTTTTATTTTAAGTCCATCAGTTTTTTCTCAATTACTATCTGAATCTTGCTTTCAACTTTATCTTCTTCTTGTTCTGCTTGTAGTAGATCATTGATCTGTTTGTTCATAATTTTTTTCCTCTTGCGACGCTGAAGACCAACTATCCTTCCATCTTTTAGGTGGCCTTCCAGGCAATCTTCGTCCTAGTGGAGTATCGTTCGCGGCGATGTGGACTAATCTATCACTACTCATTCGGTGTCCACATGATCTCTCCAAAACCATCTTCTCTTTCTGTTCCAGCGAACGATATCTTCAGTTTCGCATATTTTTCTTATTTTGATGTTCCTGACTCTGTCTCCGAGGGTTTAGCCCGCGATTGCACGTAGAGTCTTAATTTCAGATGTTCGAAAGACACCTTTATCTTAAGTTTTTTTGATTTTTGTCCTTCTCCAGCAATAATAACAAAGAAAGAAAAGGATTTTATTATGAAGCTGTAAGATTTTTCAATGATTTACCGAAAGAACTTAAAAATGGGAACAGTTATTGTACATTCAAGAGGCAGTAAGAAAGAAAACATTAGAAAGATCAGAAAGTGACTGATTAATTGATTTAAATTAGGAGATATTCTTTTTTGAATATGTTCCAAGATTTAAACAAGACATAAATTATGCTTTTTTAAAGACAAATATAATTGAAGATTTTCAGGCCCCTAATACCAGCTCTAAGGTGCTGTCTGAGGACAAAATTTTATAATTTTTTAGTATTTCGATTGTCATTTTAATGATTCATATTTGATTTGTTGTCTTGTTGATGAATACATTTTATTGTTATTATTATTATTATTATTAAAAAAATTGTCTTTTTGCAATTCCTATTCCGTGACAATTTGTTACCTTTTGTTACAGATTTACAAATCAATTATTCGACATTGAATCATTTAAAATAATCATTCTTTGATAAGAAAAACAACCTTAGTTTGTTACAATTCAATTATTGATAATTTCTTGTAGGTTGGTAGAATGATGATAATAAACTGATGTCTCATCTATATAAAATGAGAAGATGACACAGATTGGTTAGTAGAATTAACTTCTGTACAAAGAATACATCGTGTTCACTATGAAGACTGTGGTAAATATTATTTATTTATTTATTATTACAATATACGGCGTGAGCCTTTTACATGTATAAAATATAATTAAAGAAATTGCATGACAGACAGTACGTTTAAACAAGACAAGGAGTAATCACGAAAAAAGTACAATACATAACAAAAAAACAGTATGATAAATATAATAAATAAAAACCATTCAATAAAACTTTTTAAAAATTAATTGATAAAAGACAATACTAGCAATAAATCATCAAAAATTGGGAAATCATTGGGAAATTCAACATAAGATTTACATAAGATCATTAAAATATATAAGTAATTATAAAATGTTTAACATCACAAACAAATAATCAATATAGATAGAGATCAATAAACAATGAATTTAAGACATATTAACTAGAAGAAATTAATTAAAAATAGAAATAATGTAATAAAGTAATAATGAACAGTAAATAATGTAATAATGAACAACAATATTTTTTAAATAGTAGGGACGTTTTATACTTTAAAAAAATTGATCATTAATTTATTCATTCATAGATCAAACTATTACGGCATCTTCTATGAGTGGGGTAGCCAGCTGGGCAATTGCATGTAAGTAGCCCGCTAGCTAATCCCATTTGTTGGAGTAATTTTCTCTCATCATGCAAGTCACCCTCTTCCTACTGATAAAACAGAATGAGTGTCATACTTCATCGCCAAACTTTAAAAAAGCGTGATAATTTCGAATTCCTATCTACTACACAACACTCAATTAATACAAAGTCCACGAAAAAATAATAAAAATCATTATTAATTATTTAATACTATAAAGTTAGAAAAAAACGGTGACAGGAAAATTATTCGAATTTACAATTATTCGAAAAAACAATTGTTCGAATTTACTTTTTTTCGAATGCCAATTATTCGAAATCACAATTATCAGAAAACACAATTTTTCTAATTTTTATATGTCATATTGGTAACAACAATTATTCGAAATACAATTCTTCGAATTTTTACTTCCTGTCCATGGAAGTATACCTACGTTTACTTTTTATTATCAAGACAAATAATTGCTCCTATTTTTGTCGAAAAGTGAACGTGCTTGGCGAAGAAATATTATGTAATACGACTCAGTTTATTGATTGACTGCAATCGGTTTATTTGAATAGTGTCAAATGATAGTTAAAATAATTTTAATATATTTATAATTAGATATGAAAGCAATCGCCTCATTTTCTTAAGACACTAAAATAACATTTGTTCCTTATGAACTCGTCCACAGTTGGATGAGCTATGACTGGAGTTTTGTACTTATATGAAACGTAATATAATCGTGTCAATATGACCTTCTAAAGATCAAAATTAAATTAATTTAGGTTTATATAAAATGGTTCGAAGAATAGGGTTTTCGAACAAATGTTAGTCGAACAATTCACTTTCTATCAAATGAAGGGTACACGGCAAAAACAGGCTCATTGACAAATTATCATTTTACAGGAGAGCAAATATAAAGTTTGAAACACCATATATTTCATAATTTTTTTTCATCATTTCAATGCAAATTACAAAGAAATGGGCCAGTTTTTTTTACATTTTACTTTTACCATTCTAAAGAGCTCTTTGAGGGGAACAAAACTGCATTTAAATCACGAAAACGAAAAAAATCAATGAGCTTGTTTTTGCCGTGTACCCTTCAAATGTAATTCGAATAATAAATAGTCGAACAAATGTTATTCGAAGATTTGCTAATTCGAATAATTATTTTTTCGAATAAATGTAAATTCGAACAATTGCATTTCGAAAAATCTTCATGTAATCGAAAAAAACACTGTTTAAATTTTTATTCCTTATGTATTTTTTAAAACTCGAAATTTTTGTCTACACCTACGGATATTTCAAGAGCACTAAAAACTAAACCAAAAAATTATAAATATATATTTTTTGGTTTAAAGTACTCATGAAAATGTTCAAGACTGTAGACGAAGAAGTTCGAGTCCTAAAAAATATATAGTGAAAATTAAAACGGTGTATGTTTTTATAATTGTATAATACAAAATTAATTTTAACAGTGCCAACACAAATTATTTTCAACAATTTTTAAATCATTATAATTTTTTTTCTTATAATTTTTTTATCAGCAATTACTACACCTGCGTAAATATTGCGTGTACATAGTTCTTACTTATAAAAACGATAATTTATTTAAGACATTATGTTATCTATTGTAAATGTTGTCGCATTACGAAATATATATGAACTATTGCACAATGGTACAAATATAAACTATAACACAGTTAAATAATTATGAGCGAATTATATTGTTATATGTACTAGTCTATTTTCCACGGCTTCGGTCAAGAAAACAACATTAATGTTTTTTAAAAATCCTACACAAAATTTTCATCTGATTTGGGAAATTTTGAGAAATGTCTTTTCATAACACTGCAGGGTTAATCTTGACACAATCCAAATACGATCTTAATTTTGTCTTGATCTTAATCTTAATCTCGCTACCGCGAGATTGGTATGCACGTATTTTTGACAATAGTCACTTCGCGCGTCGTATGATTAAGATTAAGACAAGATTAAGACGTATTTTGATTGTGTCAAGAGTAGCCTTGCTAGTTTCGGGGATTCTCAGATCTCGCCTTCTAGAAGCCGAACAACAAGTTTCTGGGCACCTGATTTCGACCTCTGGCCCAAAATTGCAAACTGTATAAATTGTATTTTTTTAGTTATTTATTGTAAATCATTGTGTTTGGTATGTTTGTTATTGCATTTAATCCTCCTGAGAGGGGCATCAAAGACGTTAATGTAGCATAAATTATTCCCAAGAGGCGGTATTGACCGACCAGCCCTTTAGGCTGCCCATTAGGGCCCACCCGTGAGGATAAAAGTTTTGCTTAGAGGAGCAGATAAATATAAATCCCTCGAATTCTGCGATATCCGAATATGGGAAATTGGATATCTTCAATGTTTCGTTTGATTTTCGTAAGTACACTTTAATGAAAACTATGTTAAAACATGTATGATGTGCCAACAAAAAAACTTGATTGGTTTTTTAACTATGCAACTCATATTTTGTAATCTATATTGCTGAACTGGTTGTTTGTTAAATATAGAAAATATCATCTAGTAAAACATTTTTTTAACCTCCTGATAAGATTTGATATTATATACACATGAATCCGACGATGATATGCATATATACGAATATAGAATAGATTAAACCCCGATTTTATATTTATTTATTTATTTATTAACAATTCACGGCGCTAGCCTTTTACATGTTGTTATACATTTACATACATAGTTCATATTATGATGTATATACAAGTGTAGAATATTAAGACACAACAATCATAATAAAAAATAAAAAAAAACACAAAAAAAGAACAACACAACTATCAGTATCACAGCATAAGTTATGAATGGAAAAAAAAGTCAATGGATAACAAGTCAATTCGATAGTAGGTTATATTGTCAAATTTTCAGTAAAAGAGTATTTATGAGATTATTTCAAACAAAAATAAATGGGACGAAGAGGACAGTTTGCATGTTTCTTACATGCAGCTGATCTGCTGGCTACCCCACTTGTGGGATATGCCGTGATGGTATAGTATAGTATAGTATTAAACCCCGACATACAGATAAACGAGTTAGTTTATTATTGTTATTTCAGTTTTAATAATAAATTATTGGACCTATTAAACTGTATCGACATATTGTCTACCTACTTACTACCTACAAACTGTTAAAGGTAAAACACAATAATATTGTCATTACAGGGATGTGTTCAAATAACATATATACAAATAAACATTGTGAGATTATTATTTATTATATCTTCAAGCCCTATCTCAAATGGGGTTACCAGAGAGTTTGGGACGACATATGGATTTATCTTTGCACACTTTTTTCGTCTTTTTTCTGGATTCATGCAATGTCGCATGCAAACACGTCGATTTATTAATTATTCATGATAGGTAATTGTTAAATATTATAGATATTAAATTGAAAATTAATGATAGACAAATAAATAAAATGATCACGTCGAGTCTTCGGTAAAGAAAAGGTCTCTTAATCTTTCCATTAAGTTTTCAAATGTCCTATATATTGGACTAGCCACCAGGAATGGTCTAGTTTGTGATAATTTTGAACTCCCCCTGAATGACATTAAGCGTTTTGCCTGGTTCAGGGCTATATCTGATTGGACCAACTATTGGAACGAGATAGGTAGGATAAAGGGATCAGTGTACTGGGGCATCAAAGAGTCTATCTCCAGAAAGCCATGGTCCCATAATTCCAAGTTTTCCAGGTCAGAGATTGTCTCATTGACTCGCATGCGCTTTAATCACCACAGATTAGACAGTCATCTATTTAGGTTAGGTTTGCTCTCGTCCCCTTTTTGCGAGTGCGAGCTCGATGTGATAACTGAAGTCCAGTATCCGATCAACGTCTCTTGCCTCTTGCACACTGATACCCTCTCTGTATATCTCAAGATTTTAAAATCCGCCAAAAGAAATTTTATTATCTTACAAATTAATACCTTAATATTACGTAAATCTTCTAAAAATATTGTACTTGGCACAAATCGTTCCACAAGGGACGGGTTGCCGTAATCTTATAAATAATAATAATAATATTGGACTATGAGAATAGTTGTTTTCAATATTATATAATCAACATGCAAGCAGTCCTCTTCGTGCCAATATAAATCAAGACATTCAGGATGGGTGGCAAACCTCATCGCTGAATTTAAGATGTAAAATGTTTTAATTTTTCGAACACCTGCCTTTTACAGGACGCTCGAAAACTTACGGAGAAGAGTGATGTATTTTATTTCAATGTATATTTGTGTAAATTTGCTTTTAATTAATGTACAGTAAAGAATGAATAAATAAATAAAAATGTCATGAGTAAGCTTGTTGTATCGAGCAGAAAACTCGAAAGCTTGTAGAAAAGGGTAAGAATTTTACAAGGTCTCTTCACAACAAAAAAACATAATTTTCAAAGTAGATTAACCTTTTTATTATTGATGTTGCGAGATTATCATTACTAGCCCTAACGGTTTATCAAATTTAGTTACTAATAATAGTAGGCAATTTATCTGTCTAAATCTTGATCCGTGAAACAGGTTTCCACAGACCTAATTATCATACAGGTCTAAATAATATTCAATAATAATATTGTTATGTACAAAGGTACAAGCTATTATTTTCTGCAACTACCTGCAAAAAATTGCGAACTCCTTCTACATAACATAGATACAATACCACTCCCTATAACAAACATCTTTTAGCGCCTTATTTTATTTTGTTAAATATATAAATTATTGAATATTTTAATAAAATATTTTAAGACTTATTATTCCAATAAGGTTTTCTAATTTCTACTCTCAATCATTCTCAATATGTATGATGCTCATTGCTAGAACAATCTCCCTTCTTTTCATAGAATATATCAATCTTTTAATGAATTTAAATACGCCGTCATGAAGTATTTATTGTCTCCTAACTCAGCATCCGTCCTCTTACTTCTTCCTATGGTTCCCGGTCCCATTGACCCGATGACCGGAGTGTTAGGTACCTTTATTTTTTAAATTAATTGTGGTGCATGGTGTTGGATGATAGCTGATCTCTGAAACATTTACCTTTTTCCTGTACTTTATATATGTAGTTATTGTTTGTTTTGTGCTTTAAATGAAATAATAAATATTTTTTTGCGTGCTGATAATAGTTAAGGTATACAGGATGTGTGGCACACCTTTTCGCTGAATTGAAAAAAATGTCGAATGTCTTAAAATTTATGTTTAATTAAAAAATACATAATTAACAAAGACTCGTTGGAATTTTTTTAAATTTTTTCATGCTCATCTTTTTTTGTATTTATTTTTACAGACCGTCGTCATATTTTTGGCACTGGCTGTTATGGCCAAAGCCATGCCACACGAAGAACTTCATGATCCTGAAATAAACGAAGAAGTAGAAACAGCTCTTGAAGCCCCAGCATTGGAACGCACTTCCATGCTTACACCACCCGATTCAATAAGTAACAAACTGGACGAACCACTGATGCCAGAGGAAATGACCAGAAAAATGCATGGAAGGTTTTTCCCATATATGCACTACATGGGACACATGGGGTTTGGATACCCAGGCTATGGGTACCACCATTACCGGCCTTTTATGCGCCCCGAATTTATGTAAATTTTAGCCCCCGAATACCAATATATAAAAAATACTATTTAAATACATATTATCCCTATTATTAGTGAAAATAAATAGTTTTTTATACATAGTTTATTATAAATAAAAAACAAGTAAGAAAAAAATAAATTGAAAATATTGAAAAATTGGATAATTGTTGACTACTAAAAAAATGATATTAACATACTCAAAAGTGGAGTAGCCAGCAGACCAGCAGTATGTAATAAACATGCATGCTATCCTCTCCGTCCAAACAAATATTGGCCAAAATGATATTATGAAATTTTTTATGGTTTGAAATTATTATTTTAAAGATATATACAATTTGGTGAAAACGGAAAGCCAAGTTGGAGTGCAATACCAGAGACATGCAATATAAGAATTTTCCAAGTTTGTGTATTTTTTTTTACAATTAAAGTTTTGGAATACTTTTGTATTTTTAGAATTTTTTACTTGTTTAAATAAAATATTTATAATTTAATTTGTTTCTGAAATAAGATTTTCTTCTCTTTTCCCAATTTTTTTCGCTAAAATGCGATGTGCGCTTTTTGTTCTTTAAAATATAGAAAAAGAACAAAAATGGCAATTTAACAAATATAACATTTCTATGTAAAACTTTAAAAAATCAGCCAATAACGAGCTAACTGGATCGGCCAAAACATCAGGCACCCAGGACTGCTCATCGCCATCGCGGAAGGTAGGACCGAAGGCACAAATGGCAGAGGCCGATCAAGAGACGCTTATATGAACCAACTGAAGAACGACATGAACTACTGTGTCACATACGTAGAGCTGAAGCGACTGGCTGAAAATAGGGAGGAATGGAGAAGATTATCTCGTTGCAGACCAATTCAATAGATTGTAACCCATTATATTTAACATTTCTACTTGTTGAACTGTACTGTTCATATGTAAAATATTTTATTAAGAAAGCAAAACTTTTAATGAACAGTTTATTTACATTTTTTAACCATACGACATATTTCATTTGGAATCTGGTTGGCCTTGTCATGTCATCTAATAGTGATCAATTAAAACTTTTATACATAAATACTTTGTATATAAATAAATATATAGTGAAAGTGACTGAAGCTTAACCTGCGAATAAATTTTGCTGATTTTACTACTACTACTATACCATCACGGCATATCCCACAAGTGGGGTAACCAGCAGACCAGCTGCATGTAAGAAACATGCAAGCTGTCCTCTTCGTGCCAACATAAAATCAAGATTTTATGTTGATTTTAGGCTGATTTTAACAATATCATTTATTTTAGAAGGATTAACTATGTAACAGTTTCGAGATATTTTGAATGTTTTTAGTATTCTTCAATACACTTCCTTGATACTTGATTATTTAAATCGCGATCGCTTTCGGTAAACCTTTACCATTGCCTAGCGATACAATGTTATATACTTATTTAAATAATCGTATTTAAAAAATCAAGTAACGGAAGTGCGTCGTAGAATATTAAAAATATTCAAAATTTGCTGATTTTCTTTAGTATTATTTTAAATTATACATATTTTTAATGAAAATTTCGACACAATCGGATGTCGGGGACAGGACTAAGAAGTGGAAATGCTTATCATATTTTTAATTTAGTTTTTGATTTTAAAATAATTTGATAATACTCTTCTAAACCAAGCCTTGAGTCGATTCATTAGCGTAGAAACCCTGTGTCATACACTCCTTAAGGAAGTTCACATAATTATGTATGTGTATCATATACAACATACCTACCTAGTTAATACCTATTCAAATAGGTTGACTATCGGTGAGTGTAATCAATTGGAATGATAAATCTAGAGGGATTTAAAAATCAAAAATATTATTAATATTATTTTAAAGGCAAAACCTCCGTTGAAACCACATCGATTGAAACATTTGAATTAAGTTATATCGTCAGTGAATTCATGAAATCTTCTGTGTGCATTAATCAAGATTTTAAAGGAGATCAAAAAGATGTTCTACTAGATTACATTTTATATGAAGCTGATTCCTTATGTGGAAGGAGTATTACAAATTCTAGGCATTTTTTGAGAAATTTTACAGAATCAATTATGAAGTATGTTTAAGTTTTCACGAAGTATCCAAAAAAAGCTGCACGTAAGAGGTTTAATTTCTCCCATCAACTTTTCCGTGAAAACCTCTATTCTATTCTATTTTTAAAGGCCATCTACTCGTTTACGAATGATCAAAAACTAGCGTTTAGGTAATTTCATTGGTAGATCCAGCTTGATTAGACGAACAATTTGGTATCAATATCTCATTTCTGAAAAAAAAAATACTCTTTGGAGAATCCATGGATCCAAAGGTCGTATGTTATGATATTTTCTACAAAGAAGCAACCAGTGATTGACTGCTTATTACCCATATTAACTGTATTTTGCTTTATAATTCAGCTTTTTAAATCAACGGCGTACTTTATCGCTACTGAATAAAAGATGACAAATGTATATTACTTACACGTGATTATCTATGAATTACTACTGCTTATTACAGGACGCTAGAATACTAACAAAAAGCTAGGATAACTTTTAACACTAACCCTTTTATTCTGTTGAGATTACAGATTAATATTACATACATAATACACAAAGGTTTGTGTTTCGATTGCCCTTAATGTCGTATAATATCAATTCTTTTCATGTTTAGTATTTGTTCTATATGGTATTGCATGTTTTGTTTTATAAATGGTAACTAATCTCTTGCATGTGTTGGATAATATTATTCCTATTTGCTTATGACGAATTTTACTATTGAATTTTAAATAATGTTAAATTTTGAATTTCAAATTTTGAGAGATTTTATATGATGTTATTAATTTATTTTTCATGACTCATTGTATTGTTTTTATTGCTTGTTGTTTTATTGTTTAATCCTTAGATTATTGCTTTGTGAGCATTACGCTAATAATTTTGTTAACATAATTTACTCTATTCTATTGTAATTGTTGTTTGTTGATTTTATCTGTTGTGTTTGGTTATGTATGTTTTGTGGGGCACATAAGGGTAATATAGGGATCTTCACTGGTTTGCTTATTGCTAAATATGTTATAGACCATTGTATTTTTTGTATCAACTGTATGTATCCTGTAAAATTGAAATAAATAAATAAAAAGATAATAATCAAGTAATTTAATTTTTTTGAATTGATGAGTCTCTTTTTATTGTAACATAACTTGAGGTAGTTGAAAGAAAGCGTGCTTTTAGCGATTAAAAGCTTACTTCTGGTTATGGTTCCATTTAATATGAATAAATATTTGAGAAAAAAATACGTGTTTATCAATGATACAATAAAGAATAAATAAACAATTATCTACATTTTTATGACAGCGGAGTATTATTACATTTTTGGAGTGTCCTGTTAAAGGATGTGTTCGACATTTCACATCATGAATTCATTGATGAAGTTTGCCATCCATCCTGAGTGTCTTAAATTTTAGTTGGAACGGAGAGGATGGCTTGCATGTTTGTTACATGCCGCTGGTCTGCTGACAAATCCACTTGTGGGATATGCTATGATGCTTTAGCAGTAGTTGTAGTAGTAGTAAATTGAGAAGAAAAATGGTTAAACGATTGACTAGAAAGTTGAATAAAATAAAATTTGAAATATCGTAGATAGAAACAAACTGATATGTATAATATTACTGTAGATATGTATATTTATGTCTGTTTTGTTTTTTTTATTTTAATAACCGGGTTAGTTGGAAGACATCGCATTTTAGCGATAAACTCGCCCTCTGTACATTGAATTGTATGAATGATATTTTCTATGTTAATTTGTATTTTTGTAAACAATGTAGAATGAAGAATAAAATAAATAAATATGTTTTCAAAATAAATGGATATCTTACATCTTAAAAAGTTATTTAAAAAATTTGGATCTTCCATTATTCTAAAATATTTACTAAAGCAAAACTACATACCAAACTAAATAAAAAAAAACGTTTAAAATAACAAAAAACTGATCCAATCATTGTGTATGGAATAAAAAATATTTAGGTAATATATAAAAAAAAATGCTAGTAACAAAATGGAAGAAATCACTACATAGTGGTAATCTCGCCACTGCATAATTATCATCACATTTTTTCTTATGTAAACTAATTTGTTGATTTTGTTACGTGAATGATGATGTTCAAAAAGAATATAATAAAAAAATAAATGAAATTGCCACACATATAGGAATTTGAAAACAATAATATAATAGCGACTATGAGAAAATATTGACTTAGCTATCGCGAAAAGTTCTGGAATAAATGATAATATTATGACACGAACAAAACTGCTAAATGAATGCTACAATAAACACACTAATTGTTAAAAAAAAAAAACAACAAACTAAAAACGATCATTAAGAAACAAATTAATTAAGGTATGAAGAAAAAAGAATGCGTAAAATTTAAACGCACCACTCGGACGGCAGCGCAAAAACAAAATAAAGTCATTTTTGTTTTCATTAACTCTCGTCTGCAATACTGATAACTGTATGGGGTAAATGACCTTCGCACAATATCTCCTTTTCTTCTACAATCAAAACTAGATCGAACTCGATTAAATTGAAACGTTTTATCAAAAGCTTTAATCAACTATATGTTGTGGATAAAATGAATGCTTCGTACAATTGAACATTGTTGCAAAATCACTATTAGCTTATTGTAAAACTTGTTCTGAAAACTCTGATCTTCATTTCTAGGTTATGTATCTAGGACTTGCTGTATGATTGTTATTATTATTATTGTCAATATCCAGAGGAACTTTGTAAACTTTGAAACCTTTTTTATGTCTGTCTTATTATATTTCGTTATCCTTTTTGTATTGGGGTGTATTTTAGTTTACTTTTTTTGGTAAACGTAAGCTGTATTATGTATTGTTTTTACCCCTCCAATTTGAAATAATTTCATTAATATATAAGTCGAATTTTATCCTTACAAAATCATAAGCAGTTTTCTACATAGAAAAGGCTAGTTTTATATTATCACAACAATGAATCCAATTGTAAGTTGATAAATATATTTTTTTTGTCATTATTTAATACTATCATTAATTTTATATTTCCATCACAAAATAAACTAACAAACTATTAAAAAAATCTTTAAAAAATATTTGATTATCAAAAATAAACTTAAATAAATAAATAAAAAAATGAATTTATCGAAATAATCAACATTGATTTTTTATTGCAATTTTGAAACAGTTTTTTTTCATAAATTTGTTATAATATTGTTCAAAAATCGATCTTTTATTATGGCTTTTTCAAAAGCCTGAAAGGTAAAAACTTTGCTCTAAAATGTTTGATAATAAACGATTTAAAGTTAAGATAAGTTTTCGCTGTATACCAATAATCTTTAATATAACAAGGAAATAGTTATATCCTATGGAGGTTTTCCACTCTTTTTAGTTATTTTTCGAGTGTCCTGTGCGATTTTGAGACAGGTTTTCGTAAAACATCACGTTTGAGATATTTGACATCTTCGGTTCAGCAATGAGGTATGCCACCCATTCTGAACGTCTCAATTTTTATTAACACGAAGAGGACAATTTGTATGCTTATTACAAGCAGTTAATCCGCTGGCTACCCCACTTGTGGGAAAAGATGGATGCATCTTTTCCCACAACGAACCCAAATACGAGTACATCCCCATACAGCTTCACATAAAGCTTATTCCAACTTGTATCGTAATGGTGGAGTCAGTCGTAAAATATATCATTTAATTTTATTCTATTTTCATAAATCTACTAATTGTCGCAATAATTTGTAATATTTGCTAAGATAATTAATATTGTTTTAGCTTTGAACCTGTAGTAAATAATATAATGATGCAATTTCGATACTATGTTACAAAGACAATCATACTCTCTTACAATAACATTCCTATAAAGATTTTAATTTTGTAATATTAATTATAATTAATCTTAATATTTCAAAACAATTAACAGTAGTTCAAGTTTAACTATTTTATTTTGGTACTAATTAGCTTGCACATTTAAAAAAAATTCTAATAATATGCTTAACACGGACCCAACACACAAGAATAAAATTATTTATATTCAGTCGGGTGACGAACAATGTTGTACCTAATATATTATAAAGATTCACATTTTGCGAACAATTATTTATCCCTATAATTTACCTCACCAATCAATAGTAACTTACCAGAATACATTCACTAACGCCTATATTAATTTTAAAATCCTTTTCATTCCAGTTCTTCGCCGCTTTCCTCAGCTTCGGAGTCCTGGTCTCCGGCAGCGCGTGGGATGATGGACAATGGAAGGGAGAAGGTCTTGCTGAAAGCCAAGACTGGGGACAGTGGGATCACGGAAGCTGGGCAGGAAACTGGGCTGGTGCTGCCCCATGGGGACATTACGCCGGAGCCTGGGCTCATGGTGCCGCTCCTTTGGGACCAGACGGACGTGTTGTAGACACCCCTGAAGTCGCTCACGCTAAAGCCGCTCACTTAGCCGCTAAGGCCGCCGCTGGTGGACATGGCGCTTGGGCTCCAGCTGCCGCATGGGCTCCTGCCGCTTATGGTGCCTGGGGACACGCCGCTTGGGCTCCAGCTGCCGCTTGGGCTCATGGTGCCGCTCCCTTGGGACCAGACGGTCGTGTTGTAGACACCCCTGAAGTCGCTCACGCTAAAGCCGCTCACTTGGCTGCCAAAGCTGCTGCCGGTGCCCATGCATGGTAACTCTTACAAGGAGAACTAAACAAACATTCCGACTGATCTAAATGCCTTAGAAGATATTATTATTAAAATAATTAAAATGTAAAAAAAAATACAAAACAAATGGTGCAAAAAATGACAATGAAATTTGATAACAAAAAAATATATCTAAAAAACAATACACGGTCGCAGAAAACTGACAAAACAATTTTTCGACCCCCATCCATCAGATCGTGCCACATTCATTTTTCTTTGTTTTTCTTTGCACCATTTTGTAATCAATCGTGTATATATGTATATTCATTAGTCGAATATATAGTAGAACCCTAGTACCTACCTACTATCTCTTCAAAATCAATTTATCATTTTTTTAAATGATAAATTGATTTCTTTTACTTTTGTCTTTCTCTCATTGTATTTTTACTTCAATGCCTTACTCTGTTTCTCTGTTCCTTACTTTTTCTTTTCTTGTATATATATTTTATTTTTATTTTTATGCCAAAAGTTGTGATATAAATAAAATAATATGCAATATAAATATAAAATAAGTTGTTTCATTTCATATCAAGTAAAAATTATATTTAAAAATATATCTTTCCATTACATTTCATCGGCATATCACACAAGGGGCAGCAAGTAGACATGGTATAAATACTACTACTATATTATTACTATACCCTCACGTCATGTCCTAGGAGGGGTAGGCAGAGAGAACGGAACGCCATATAGATCTATCCTTACATACTTCTTTCGCTTCCTCTACATTCATCCAGTTTCTCATACATGCACGCCGATTTCTCTTACTCAGCACACCTTAAGAATTTGGTCCACGTGATCAAGCCACGTGGTTCTTGGACGTCCGCGTTTCCTCACACCCCTTCTTTCAGATAAATACATCCTCTTCGTCATCCTTTCATCTTGCATTCGCTCAACATGTCCAAAACATCTCAACTTGTTTACACGCATTCTGTCCACAACACTCCTCTCGCATCCGCTCATTCTCCTGATATACTCATTCTTCACTCTATCTCGCAACGTTTTACCAACCATGTTATAAATACAGTACATATATCTCCAAAATTTAGTAACCAGCTGTCCTCTACGTACCAAAAAATAAATTAAGACATTTAGGATGGGTGACAAACCTCATCAATCAAGATTGACAACGTCTTTAAAAGACGAAAGACGTCTCTCTCCATTAAAATCTATATACTTACTTACTTCCGATGGCCAAACAGCCCTTGTAGAACCTTTGCCTCCGAAACAATAGATCTCCAAGCCTTTCTATCTTGAGCAATGGACTGCCAGTCGTCTTTAGCATTGAGCTCCTCTAGATCTCGGTTGATGTTATCCAACAATCTTTGTCTTGGTATGCCTGACGGTCTTCTGCCCTCGGGTATAACCTGCAGAATACCTTTAGTCGCCCTTTCTTCTCCGGATCTAACGACGTGGCCAATCCATGCCAATCTTCGGGATCTGATCTCACTTGTGATGAAAGGTTGATTAATTGTGGAGCGAATTTCTTGTATATTTAATAAAAAAAATTTTTTTTTTTGATTTCATTATGTAATTTTACTACTTAAACACCGACACAGTGAATATTTAAAATGTCTTTGTTTAATCATCTAAATTTGAATAATTAATTATTATGTTACAGTTTCGAGGCATTTTGAATGTTTTGAAGAGGTATTCTGCAATGCTCTTCCGTTACTTGATTGGACATAAATAGCGATCGATTTCAGCAAACTGTTGCCATTTGATGAGCAAAACAATCGATTCAAGCTATAATATTGTTTTGCTCATCAATGAAAACAGTTTGCTGAAATCGATCGCGATTTATATACACTCAAGTATCAGGAGTCCATTATAGGATACACCATTAAAAACATTAATAAATTCTTTACTTTTTCCAACACCTGCCTTTTACAGGACACATGAAAACTAAGGTAAAAGAGAGGGGGAACAGCTCTTTCTTGGGTGCTCCACATATTCAATTTTCTGTGTTGTTAAAATATAAAGATATTCAGAGTTCGTCGGTACCAGCCTAGAGGTAGAGTCTCAGCCTCGTGAACAGGGGTCCGTGGTTCGATCCCAGATGCTGGCAAGCCCCCCTTTCACGGTACAAGCTTTTAGCTTGTGAAAGGTGTATAAGGTTGTATTTGGGTTTAAGTATATCAAAACCCAGATAAAGCTTTCTAAAAGAAATTGTAGGTGTTTTGCCTTAATGCTTTCTGAAAAATGTTTAATATCTTTTACCGTGGAGCAACCGGCAACGAACTGGTATCCCATTCTTTTTTTTCTAGGTTTGCATCAAAGCTAAAAGCAATGATATACTCGTAGAACCAAAAAATTATAATAAATAAAGATAGATGTCGGTAGAGAAATAACTAATAAAGTATGTACATCTATTAGTAGTGAAGTATGATGAGTGCAATTCTATCTACCAACATTAATAAGTATCCAGCATGCGGTACCCATACTTGGTGTCCCAGAACAATACATACATACACATGAAGCTGTCTTTTGCGTTTGATAATTGGAAGAGAGTAATCAGTATGTCGCCCGGTAGCTTAGTTCGATAAAGCACACCTCACGAAAAGGATGGGTTACGGGTTCAAGTTTCATGCGGGGCTCGGCCAAATAAGGTGACGCTGTCTTTTCTAAGCCTTATAATAATGATAGTTCTTCTTCTTCTTCTTTTGCTTCAGTTAGGACTATGTCCCGTGATTCTCAGAGCCTGCTCCTGGAAGGTGGATATCCAACTGTCCCTCCATCGTTTAGGTGGTCTTCCTGGGGGTCTGTTTCCTGTCATGCGTTCATCTGCTGCTATTCTGACCACTCGATCTGAGCTCGCCCTCCCCACATGATCTCTCCAGAAACGTCTTCTTGTACTGCCCCATCGCACAATATCTTCGACATTACAGAGTCCTCCTGAAGGAGTCCTCCTGAAGGAATGATAGTTTCATGTGTTAAATTTACAAAAAATACTATACTATGCCAACACGACATACCCAACAAGTGGGGTAGCCAGCAGACCGTCTTCTCTGTGCCAACAAAATAATAGGACATTCAGGATGGGGGGTAAGCCTCATCGCTGAATTTGAGATGAAAAATGTCATTTTACAAAAACACCTGCCTGTTTACAAAAAATGCTTATTCAATATTGTCACGAATCATGGGAGGATTAAACAGCGCTCAAACGTATCATTAAAAATTCAATGGAATGCGCAGAACAGGGACAAGTTCGCCGAGGTGATCGCCAACGTCGGGGGGACCCGATAAAGCACTTTGAAGAAGAAGAAGATTGAACATTCGACAGTAAGAACATCGAGTGTCTTATAAAAGGCAGGTATCCGTAAAACATACATACATACATACATCTTCTTCCCCTTGTCCTAGTTGGGTCGGGGGCCCATTGCGCCTAGGTACCTCCTCCAGAGATCCCTGTCCACCGCTGCTTCCAGGACCTCTGGCCACTCCAAATCAAGTCTTTCAACACACAAGTAAAACATAGCGTTTGACATAATTATTTAACATCTACAGTTCAGCATTGATGAGGTATGCCACCCAACCTGAATGTCTTTACTTTTATTAGCACGACTACTTAAGCATGTTTATAACGTGTCTAGTTGGTTTGGTTTGTTGGATAATCCATGCGTGATAAATGGCGTGATGGTATGTATGATTGATTAAATTAGTTAATCCTCGAGTAGTTAATTATTTTTTAAATGTCCCACAAATTCCAGTTAATTGTTACATTGAAGAACCCACCGACTACCCGAAAAATATAGGAACTTCCATTTGTCCGATTTCTTTGTAGCAGATATTTTCACATGTTGGCCAATGTACTGGCTGGCAAAACCATCTTTGATGACATGTTATACGTGGTTTTTGCATTTTTACTGGATTTTTCACACCTGCATCAGTGAAGATGGTTAGATGGAAGAAATCACTATTGATAGTGATAACTTTGGCACTGCATATCGTCCTAGTATTTAAAGTTATATTATGAAAATATGCCAAAAAAATTAAATAAAGATATTAAGAATATTACTCAACAACCAGCTCATCCACACAACCAACAAATAGTAAAACTCTCTTTTGTAGAAAACAGGGAAGGTGTCGTGGCACATAAGAATCGGCCTAAGCTGGCTTAAGGACACTTTGCCCAAGATGGTACGTTAGCAAATCCACCAATTTCTGTTTCAAACCATTACGTTCGACATCTGTTGAACGCATATGTCAACTTACAGCAGTTACTTTTATTATTGTGTTCAAGGCTGTTGATAATATAATCTATCGTTGATTGTCAACCTGAAACACTAGATGGTGCTAGAAAATGACACTGCAGGGTTGATCTTGACAAAACTAAACACGTTCTTAATCTATTCTTAATCTTGATCATACGACGCATGAAGGGACTATGGTCAAAAACACCGCGCTACCGCTAACGCGCGATCGGTTTGCGTGTATTTTTGGCCAATAGTCACTTCGTGCGTCGTATGATCAAGATCAAGACTAGATTAAGATCGTGTTTAGTTTTGTCAAGAGTAGCCCTGCTGTTCTCCTATTTACAGCGTCGTTTTGACCAATGGCATTTGGTATGAAGTATATTTTTCACATTTAACTGGGAAACACTCCTTTAATCTTCTTCTTCAAGTACCTTGTTGGGTCATCACAACGTTGGCAATCACCTGGGCGAACTTGTCCCTGTCCTGCGCTACTCGGAACAGCTCCTCCACACTTCGGTTGCAGCCAGTCTACTCCCAAATGTTTCGCAGCCATGACATCTATTTCCTACCGGGCCCTCAGCGTCCTTCAATTTTCCTCTTTAATATCAGTTGGAGAAGGTGGTACTTTCCCCACGCAGAACATGACCCAGATGTGAAACCTTCCGAACCTTGATGATTGAAAACAGCTACCTGTCAACTCTAGCTCGCCTCAGAACTTCGGTATTGGTAACCATGTCTGTCCAGGGATATTTGAGCATTCGGCGATGGAGACACATTTCGAATTTATCCTTTTACAACCGCGTTTCAAATAAGGTTCTTCGAGAATGAAAAAATGTGGTGATATACCTACTTTTAATCTTTTATTTACAATAATAACTTAAACACAAGTCTGAGTGTCACGTTCCACTACTACGAAGAAGTATCTACCCAAAGACGAGTACTTGTGTCTAGTCGAAAGGAATGTAGATATTAAAAAACCTCGATCCTTAGTCTAATGCCTATATATTATATATACCTAGACGGCTGGTGTGGCGCAGAGGTAACGCTCTTGCCTTTGAGTCACGAGGTCCCGGGTTCGATTCCTAGCCAGGGCAAAGTGAAGAATGACCTTTTTCAAATTGTTTTGGGTCTGGGTGTTACATGTATGTATATGTGTTCAGTGCATTATATATGTGTGTCGTCGCGTAAGTACCCACAGTACAAGATTCATATCTTAATTTGGGACTAGCTCGCTCTGTGTGAATTGTCTATGCATTTTATGTTACATTACATAACCTTCTACTTATGGAGAAAATCATTCACTACACAAATGATCACAAAGAGTCGTAAGTTTTAAAAATAGTCTCCAATGCGAAAAAGCTGGAAGCAAAAAGAATACAAATAGGTCTTCTATTAAAAAAGCGAGCAACGAGCTAACTGGATTGGCCACAACATAAGGCACCCAGGACTACTCATCGCTATCGCGGAGGGTAAGAACGAGGGGACAAATGGCAGAGGTCGACCAAGAGACGCGTATATGGACCAACTGAAGAGGGACATGAACTGTGGCTCATACGTAGAGCTGAAAAGACTGGCTGAGAATAGAGACGAATGTAGAAGAAAAACCAAACTCGTTGCAGACCAATCCAATGGATTGTTACTCATTATATATGTATATATTAAAAAAGCCAGTACCAGTGATGAAAAATTATTGAAAAAGCTCCAATCTGGAAAATGTAAAAGACTGAATTTAACGGAAGCTTTTAATATTAATAAAAGATTAATTATGAAAATTGAAAAAATGGGAATCCGAGGTATTGAGTTAAACTGGATGAAGAGCTATATGAGCGAAAGAAAGCAGTTTACTGTGTTTAGAAACAGTCTATCTGATGAGATGCCAACAAATAGAGGTGTACCGCAAGGTTCAGTATTGGGACCGTTGTTATTTGTTCTGTACATGAATGACATTGTTGGATGTGTGGAAAATAGTCATATGAAACTTTTTGCTGATTATTCTCTTGTTTTCTTAGAATGTAAGGATTTAGATGAGGTTATAATAAAAATGCAGAGGGATTTGACTTTGATTTCGAATTGGCTAAATTGTAATAGGTTAAAACTGAATGTTAGTAAAACAAAATTTATGATAATGGGAAACTGTAACAGAGATCACACAGGGTTAACTTTAGATGGGGAAAATTTGGAGAAAGTGGAAGAAATAAAATATTTGGGGGTATTATTGGATTGAAAGTTGTCATTTGCATCGAATATAAATTGTGTCTTAAAAAAAGTAAATAAAAAAATTGGATTTATGAATAGAATAAGAAATTCTTTGGATAGTGAATCGCGTAGGTTAGTGTATAATTCCATAGTTGTACCACATTTTAATTATTGTTCATCGGTCTTGTTCTTATCGAACAGGACTGATTTAAATAAATTACAGATTGCACAGAACAGGGCCATGAGAACTATTTTGGGATGTAATAGGTATGCTAGAATTAATGATATGTTGTCAAGATTAAAATTTTTAAATGTTAGAAGGATGTTATGCTTGAATGTTTTTGTCCTAATTTATAAGATTAAAAATAAAATGGTGCCACGATACCTGTTGAATAGTGTTAGATATAATTTTGAAATACATGAATACCCCACGAGAGGGCGTGACTTGTTCAGAATAAAGGTGCCGAGACGTGCGAGTACAGAGAGAAGTCTCTTTTACAGAGGCTTCAGACTCTTCAACGATTTGCCGTCACATATAAGATCTGCACCGAATGTACCGACCTTTCGTGGTGGGTGCATAAAATTTTTGTTAGAAAAAAATAATTTTGATGATTGGGTATCGTGACACCCTGTATGACTGTAATGTATGAATGTTGGGAATGGAAGGCGACTGAGCGAGTGTATTGTTGTAAGTTTAGTAAGTAAGTTAGACTAAAATTTATGTTTGTTATAAGTTATTTTTAAGGTATAATTATAACTTTATAAAATAAATAAAATAAAATAAATAAATAAATAGCTGTTGAGTATATATATATATATTTTTTTTATTGTTTTACTGGATTTGGGCACAACGTACAGATGACAAAACCAATCAAATATCTCGACTGGAGAACCATGTTTACACAATGTAACATTGTGTAAACATGGCTCTCCAGTCGAGATATCTTATTGAAATGATCTAGAGTTTGTGTGTTCACATTGTGAAAAGACATTTTAAACGTATTTGATATCAATAAAACACTGTTTTACTTTTCACTATTGATTTATTATTACTCAAGCGCTTTCGTCAAGTTAGCTTGAC
Organism: Athripsodes cinereus; assembly: GCA_947579605.1. Taxonomy (NCBI): domain Eukaryota; kingdom Metazoa; phylum Arthropoda; class Insecta; order Trichoptera; family Leptoceridae; genus Athripsodes; species Athripsodes cinereus. The sequence continues at coordinate 2,230,061 of OX388327.1, forward strand.
ATTTTCAAGAGAACTAATTACAAGAAATTTTTTTCTTAAAGTCACATGCAACAACAATATTTTTTATATGTAGGATATGTTCTTTGATACGAGTGTTGATCGATAGACACTCGTATCAAAGAATATTCCAGAGCACATAGGGGTTTATCTAATTGTTCGGAGATGGCGGATCATTGCATTAGTCATAATCACAATTTTGATGTGAATAGTGTAAGGGTCCTACATTCAGAAAACCGGTATAGAAAATTAATTGCTTTGGAAACATTGGAAATATGTACATAGAAATATTAAAAATATAGTAAATATTCAAATACCCCATTCATCACCATTGTTGAAACCAATTGTTCATCCACCATTGTCTTAACTACTCCTACTTCCTTACCCCTTCTTTTCTGTTTTTAGGTACCTACATATAAAAAATATTGTTGTTGCATGTGACTTTAAGAAAAAAATTACTTGTAATTAGTTCTCCTGAAAATGTCAAGCTAACTTGACGAAAGCGCTTGAGTAATAATAAATCAATAGTGAAAAGTAAAACAGTGTTTTATTGATATCAAATATATCTTATTGACTTAATATAATAGTTAAAATTCTGAGATAAACATTATTTAACGGTTTGATATGATTCAATATGTTTTATTTATATTTTTTGATTTGACATGATGAATGTGCTGTAATTTTATTCTATAATTTGACATGACAGTGTGTTTTATTTTAATTTTAAAATTCGATGTTATGCAGTGTATTGTAACTTTATTTTATGGTTAGATATGATACAGTTTTTTTTTATGATTTGACATGATGCTGTTGATATGTTGTAATTTTATTCTGTAGTTTATGTGACACAATGTGTTTAATTTTTTTTTATACGCGGCGGCAGAATTGCCATCCACACTTCTCAGCATTATACAACCAGATAAGTCTCCATATTATGATCAGTCATGGTCACACAAAAACTTAACAGTCTAATGCCGGGAAAAATTCACCTAACCAGATATACAGGATATCAAAGGATTAGGCTCAGAACGCGGGTTCAAAATACCAGCATTGTGCCTGAAATATCTGTGTTCATAAACATTTTTTACAATATTACAAGTGTTTATTATAATAGATTTTTGAATTTTAATGTACAAATTAACCGGTAAATCTAATTTTTGTAAATTATTTATTAAAGATTTCGGAGTTACCCCTGTAGCTGACATGACTAAAGGTATTATACGAGTATAAACGGACCTAGAATGCCAAATATTTTTTATTTCTCCTGCTAGTTCTGTATATTTATGTATTTTTTCTGCGATTTTTATAATATTTGAAGTGATGCAGTATATTTTATTTTAAGTTTTAATTTGATACGATGGTGGTGTTGTACAATTATTGTTTGTAACTATGTATTAAAGGCGTAAGCCGTATGTATTATTATAAATTAATTAATAAATCCTCAGCTTTAACAAAGATAATAGGTTTGGGAGCACGGTCATAAAACTACATATTTCAAGGTTTGAAAGTACACTATTGTTTTAATTATGTAAAAATATTGATTTGCTACATTATTAAATAATTCCTTTTTATTATATAATCGTAAAATAATTACATAATAATGTAATAATTTATATGAATAATAATTAAATATAAAATGTTGTATTAAAACAATCACCGATAAAGAATTTATGTTAAAATTTAACGATTACTTAAAATATATATGAAATCGCTTGAGGGGTTAATGACATATTATCGTTTTCCGATCTTCGTCTTCTTCTTTTTATGAGCCGATAGACTTGAATCTCGAAGGATGAGGTTCACGTTTCTGCGTCTTCTAATACATTTACATTAAGAGAGGCGTTCCCAACACTTAGCACTGGATGTTTCAAGAAAATCATTTCTCATGTCATCCAGTAAGTCTAGAGTAAAAGTTTTTTTTTATTTTTATCAAAGAGTGGGGTTAAGGTTGTTCTTATGGGATTCCCTCTGCAAAACCCACTATAGAATTAAAATAGTCTTCTAGTACAGGTGGATGCCATTCATAATTATCTTCTAGGGATGATCACAATGGTCAGTTATTTGTTCCATTGTTTGGATTTCTTCACAGTTACATACCACGAAATTGGAAAATCTTGCTCGATGTAAGCGGTACTTGTGCCTCAAAAGTCCTCAAAAGGAAGAATCCTTGTTGATGTTAGAATGCGTCGTTAATTAATTCGTGACTTTTGATTGTTCTTAATGTGATTTTTTTTTAGAACAATGGTTCACAAATAACCTAACTCTTGTGTCGTTCCATTATCACATATTTTGATAACTTATTTTTAATATTTCTTCTGATTTGTCAAGCACTCCTCTAAGGAGTATAGGATATAAACATTACTCATCCATTGGGAGTTTATTTCCGGCATTTAAGCTACTAATTTCTTCCACTTTCCTAATCCTTAGGTGTTGTCATAGAAAAGGTTTATTATGGAAGTAGAAGAGACGACAACGAAGCAGGCTGGTCTCTGGCCTGTTCTTCCGAAAGGTGCATAAAACAGCAATTGGATTGTATTGGATTTGTGAAACAACGTACTCGTATAAGATGTTTAGCGTCTTCTATTCTCTTTTGACACTGGCGTGCATGTATTTGCTGCACAATCTTCCATCTAACATTGTTAGTCGGCATTTGATAAGTACAATTCATAGTTCAACATCCTTTACACGCCCACATGAAGGGTACGTATATATTATTATACTTTTAACATAGTTTCTGCACGCAAATAATTATAATTAATTGTTTATACTAGGGATGAAATGTATAGCCTTTTGGCCAGATACCAAATAACGGATATTCTGTAGAATTTTACATTATAATATGTTGAGGACACAATGATGAAAAATATGACATATCATAATGATAAGGACCGGATGACAAAGAGGACAATCTTAATTATTTTATTTATTCCATTCTTTCTTTACTGTACATGGATTACAATTCATTAGGGACTGCGAAGAGTTGCAATTAGACTTAGATAGACTCGCTAGCTACTGCCTAAAAAATCAACTTTACCTCAATGTCTCAAAATGTAACTGTATCACCTTTACAAGATCAAAGAAGCCAATTGCTAAGGGATACGTTCTGAATGGCGCGCAGTTGGCAAGAGTAAACGAAGTTAAAGACCTAGGAGTATTACTTGACAGCAAAATGACGTATAAAAATCACATAGACCGAATAGTAGATGGGGCATTCAAACAGTTGGGTTTTATATTGAGGGTATCTAAGCCATTCAAGTCTATCAATACCTTGAAAGCGTTGTATTTCTGTTACGTGCGGAGTAGTTTGGAATTTGCATCAGTTGTATGGAACCCACAATATATAACATACATAGATCGCATTAAAAGGGTTCAAAACAAATTTTTAAAACATATAAATTACAGATGTAGGTTATCTTTCGACGACTATAAACTTTCTGCCCGTCACCATAGGGTTGCAACTTTGGAAAATAGGCGAACTGTAAGTGACATGATGTACTTATATAAACTCCTGAATGGTGTCATCGACTCGACTGAACTTATCCATAAAATACACTTTAACTGCCCCCCAAGACGAACGAGAACTGGTTCTACATTTAGACTTCCACAGTGTACCACAAATTATTGCCAAAACTCGTATATACAACGAGCTTGTGGTAGTTACGACTCATTTTTTGGCGCGGTGGATATCCACCAACAAACTAAGACCAAATTTAAGTCTCAAATATTTGAGACTTTAATAAGAGGATGACTCTGCTGTAATGGTTTTCTTTCCCTTCCCTTTTCCTCCTTCATGAGCGCTCCATTGTAATTTTAATTTTTCTCTACAAATATAAGATACTTAGTCTTGTTAAGAATCATACATACTAACTTTAAATAATAGCACTTTTCTATTTTTAGAATTTGTATTTTTATGTCAACTAAAAACTTGTAATATTACTGCAAACTGTTTTGGTTTATTTATTATGTAACTTATATCTTGTAATGTATTCTGTTTAACTGTTTGTTTGCTTAAAATAAAATAAAATAAAAATAAAATAAAATAAAATAAAATAAAATAAAATTTAATTGACAAATGCATTAAAATTAGATATAATCAAATAACAGGGCGAGTTTATCGCAGAGGCGTGATCTCTTCTAACTAATCTTAAATAATATAATAAAAACACTTTTTTGATAAAAAAATTATGTGCAATAGAACGGAGCGCCATAAAGATCTATACCTTCACACATCCTTCGTTTCCTATACATTCATCCAGTTTCTCATACATGCAGGCGGTTTCTCTTACTCAATACGCGCCCATCCTTTAGAATTCGTTCCACGAGCTCAAGCCACGTAGTTCTTGGACGTCCGCGCTTCCTTACACCCTTTCTTTCAGATAAATACATTCTCTTTATCATCATTTCGTCGTGCATTTGCTCAACATATTATCCAAACTAGCTTAATTACACGCATTCTGTCCAAAACACTCTTCTCGCATCCGCTCATTCTCTTGATATCCTCATTCTTCACTTTATTTCACAACGTTTTACTAACCATTTTTCTCAGTGAACGCATCTCCACAGTATTTATTCCATTTTCGTCTTTCTTCAACCACGTCCAAGTTTCGCTTGCATACATAAGGATTAAGGCACGGGAAGAAAATATTATATTCAGCCGGTAATCAAAACATCTAAACCGAATAATCCGTTTCGTCCCTATCTCTTACATTGTACTTATCAATATAAGTAGCAGGGGTACCAACATAGGCACATACAATTAAGTATTAAATATAATAATGATTTGTTATTTACTCCATTTAAACTATTTAATATACTTACCTAGATACTTCTGGAAGGTTGACAGACAAATAATAACACGTAACAAACAAATAAACTAAAATAACACTCAATGACATGGGTGTTAATTATTTTTTCGTCGTATTTGATATCTTAGATCAGTGGTCGGCAAAGTGCGGCTCCGGAGCCGCATGTGGCTCTTTTGCCCCGTAAGTGCGGCTCTCACGGCCTAGCCTAGAGTCAAATTAGTTAGAGAACGAAAAATTTAAAAACGTGTAATTAGAAAATAAATTTTAAAAAATTCGTTACAATAAAAAAGGATTTCACCATACATAATTCCTAATTTCCCTAAATTAGTTAAAGTCTAAAATTATAATAAAGGTTTACTAAATTAATGAACAGATTTGGCTCACAATTTTTTTTTGATCAGTGTAATGTACATATTCGGCTCTTTGGCGAATAAGTTTGCCGATCACTGTCTTACTTGATAAAAATAAAACACTCGCATTTATTACTCCATTCTAAATTTTCGAGTTTAGCTTAATTTGTAGAAATTCATTGTTGAAGATAATTATTGTTGTTATAATATTATGTTATAATATTAAGTGATGCAGTATATTTTGTTTTTGTTTTGATTTTAATTTGATACGATGGTGGTGTTGTACAATTGTTGTTTATAACTATGTATTAAAGGCGTAAGCCGTATGTATTGTTATAAATAAATAAATAAATAAATAAATAAATGTTAACACAATATTTTAGGATGCGCCCTTGAAATTGATTTATTCCACAAAACGGCGCCTTTAAATTGTCTATTATTGTAATTATTATTATTATTATAATAAATAAAATATATAAAAGAAGATAATTAGGTAATCCCATGGAATCCCAGTAAAGAATAGGTCTTCTATAAGAATTTAAAAAAATACATATTAAATTCAGACAAGTAATTTGCCATCCATAGTGATTGTCTTGATTTTTGTTGGCACGGTGAGGCCGGCTTGCATGTTTATTGCCTGAAGTTAGTCCACTGGCTACCATATTTGTGAGAAATGCCGTGATGGTATAGCAGTAGTAGTAGTAAGATAATTTCAAACGCGTGTCATGAAGTGTTAACCTATTACATGCATACCACTAAGAGCTTGACAAACAAATAAAATTAATTATATTCAGTTTTGCATATCGATAAATATATTATATACAATATCATTATCAGAGTAATATGCATACAAAATATTGATACAAAGTAAGTTAATATTTAAATTCGTGACCGAAAAACCAAATAATGAACTGACTTTAATACTATTTGTCCGACAAAAATGTTAAATTCGCGATAAGTATGGAAAGCCAAAAAACATCTCAGCCAAGTAACAAACAATGAGCGACCATTATTCTAGGTGAGCGACTGAAAATATCATACGGGCGAAGAGAAATACTAACTGAGCGACTACATACCTTTATCAAATGATTGACTAAAAATACCAAGAGAAATTAAATAAAACTAATTTCAATTTTTATTCCTTAACTATCCCAAAAAAATTAAAGGATATCTTTATTAATGGCCTCTTTTTATTGCTTTTTTTGGATAGCAAATTTAATCTCATCGCCTAGTTACTAAAGATGTAAAATGTCTTTATTTTTCGAACGCTTTCCTAACAATAAACAAATTAAACAATACACTCGAAAACTTACAGCAAAGAGTGTGACACCAATCCTTTACCAGGTCCACGGAACACCCTGAATTTATAAGCACATTATCTTAAATAAAATGCATATTATTTTAAGCATAATATTGTCAGCCGATTTTCAATTTATTTGTTATGAGGTGTTCACATTTGGCGAATACCGCCGGGCGAATTTCAAAATATATCGCCAGGCGAAAAAACAAAATTCGCCGGATATCCATTGATCGTCACACCTGTTCACACAGTCCACCGATATAGAAACGATCTGTCAGATGCGATTTGATTTTGACACTCTTTTCAAAATGGCGGACGTCGAGATGGAGATCGCGTAATATTTATTTTTAGTCGAAAATGTTATAGTTGAGGTTATAAGGCGCCTTTTAATTAAGGAAACAAACGCCACAAACCAACAACAAAGATAACAGCTGTCATGAAGCGGGAAACATTATAAAATTTATAGGTTATAAAGTTTTTACCATACATACGAACGCCGCGCAAATCTGAGCTTGCGCAAATCGTTCAATCGGGCGAAAAAGTTGGAAGGTGGTCAACTCGAGACGATATCGTTTCTACTGGTTTTTATCGTTTCAGACTAGCTGTCATTTTGTTCACACAGTTCAAATGGCTGGCGATATTTTGGTGCTCTGGCGATATTCGCCAAAGTGAGAACACCACATTAGCTACAATTTTGCTACCTAAATGATTATAATTATGGTCGCACAAACTATAACAAGTGGTCGCATTTACTTAAGTATTTTTTCGTCGTTCACATGAAGTCATAATAATTCTGTATGCTTTGTATTTTTTGTAAGCTACCATTTGAATTTTTTGTCACTCGTTCAAATTAATTCTATCCGTCATTAATAACTTATTACTTATTACAGTGTTTTGAGTTGCACTACTTTACAGCAGTATATTGTATAATATATCGATTCTCATAATAATTTTATCGATCACTCAAAAAAGCACTTTACTACCTATGAACTATGTTATTAAATATATTTATAATGGACAGACAATTAATTTAATTCAATTGTGATAATTATTTTTGTTGATTGTTTGTTTGTATGTGTGTTGCATTATTTCTTACTTACTTTACTTTTCGTATGGCCCGGTGTTGAAAAATCTTAACGATGTGGGCTGCGTCGTGTCCTCTACAGTCTTGGCTCCAGTGCTGAGAGCCAGTTCACCGCCTCCGGTCCTGCTTTATGAATGTCCTGCAGATCCCCGCTGAATTTTTTGAGATGGCAGTCCTGCTCTGTGTCTCACCGTCTGCACATCTCACATCTTATTGCAAGTATATTTTATTGGGTTGTAAAACGTTGCGTTATAGAGTGAGGAATGAGGATATTAGAAGAGCGAACGGATGCAAGAGAAGTGTCGTGGATAGAATGCGTTTAAATAATTTACAATGGTTTGGACATATGGAAAGAAGGGATGAAGACAGGATGATAAAGAGGATTAGCCATATTGGTATCAGAAAGAAGGGTTTAAGGAATCGCGTGCATCCGAGAACCACGTGGCTTGACCACGTAGACCAAATTCTCAAGCACGACCGTGTGTCGAGTAGTAAAAATCAACGTGCATGTATGAGAAATTGAAAAAAAAGTAGTTTTATGTTATAAAATCAATCATTTGTGTCTTGTATAGGTACATTCTGGTAAAAGGATTCAATCGTCAGATGTCTAGTTTTTATAGAAAAAGAATATTTTCTTATCTAGACTTGATCATATTGAATATGATTAAGGACTCAAACAGCATGAGTTTCATTCTAACACTAAAAAAAATCGTCCAGATATAATTTTACGGCAAGGTAAAAGGCATCAAACCGCATAATCTCAAATATGCAACTCTTTTACATGTTGCTAGAGTCTATCAGTACAAAGGATAATCAATATTTTTTTGTAAATTTTGTTTATAACTTGATAATTTCTGCATATTTTCTCTTGAATTTTTATGACATAATAAAGAAACTACATAACAATAAGATGATAAAATAATAATGTCAATAATTGGACATTTTCTATATCCTACAATATTTTACTTCTCCTACAAAAATTTACTAATTTAAATTTCACGAATTTAAATCTGTTTGTTTGTATTTCAGACAACGCCGGGTGATTATCTATTAAATAATTTGAATAATGCGATATATTTTCGCCTGTGTAACTTTATCAACACGACAAAACGCAACATGCTTCCTTATTCGTACATAAGAATATTGTATATTAAAAAAATATTTATTTCAAACAATGTGTACATTTAATAAACAACATGGACAGGTATATAGCAGTGGCGTAACTATTTTTTTTATATAACACAAACAATTATTTAACAACTTTAGTCCACTTACTGATAGCACATTCCGTTAACAAAGGACAATGGGCGAAATTGGCCCAAGAGCCTTCAATGATAAGACCTAATGGAAATGAAATTACACACTTGTCATATCATTCTGGCAAAATTTTACTAAATTCTGTCTTGAGAGAGTCTCATTAAAGTCACTTTTATTCCAGGTCCCAGCAACAAATAATACGATTTTACATTAAACTTCGATTGCATTTTGTAGTTATATGGGTCGATTTCAAAATTTTATACTATCCATTTTTACTTCGTTTTAACGTCGAATCATATTATTTATGGGGAAAAAATGGCGATATATCCTGGGACAGAATTCAATAGTATTTTATTAGAATAGTAAGTATGTACTATCATTTACCTGAGTCAGTGGAGGCCCTTGGGCCAAATTCCTAATTCCAAAAAAATATTATTTTACAGCCGTGTCACTCATCCTGATATCAGAACAGAGAGAACGACTAGTTTATTTGTTACTTGCGCTGGCTACCCCGCTTATGGGAATTTTCATAATGTTATTCATGCAAATTTTAAGCCATGTGTTAGTATTTTTTAAATATAGAAAATACGTCAATGCATTTAAGTACCAGCATGCTAACATACGCAAGCAAGTAGATTTGGCTCTAATATCAAATAATTATTATTTTAATATGTCCTTAATCATGAAAAAGTATCATAAGTTTGTGCTTTGTACTTACTGTGTATGTATTATATTAAATATATTATCTATTTTATCGAAATCTTTTGTTAAAAAACAAATGAGAGACAGTGTCAGGTTCGGGTTATTTAGGACACTGCTTTAAGTGATAAAATTATTTTATAATTAGTCTAAAAAACTTGATTAAATAAATTGTCAAAGATTATCATCATCATCATCATCAATTGCTCTACATCCCGTTGTGAGCCTTGGCCTCCTCCAACATTCGCCTCCATCTCCCCCTATGTTAAAGATGGTACACAATACTAATTAAACTTTCTGAATTGTCCAGAGTTGCATGGTTTAGTGAACTTACGCGTCCCGAGTCGTAGCACCAGAAGTCAGAGCCCCTAGACAAACACGCACTTGGCGATCGACTACAAACGAATTTTCGTCAATAACTGCAACAATAACGTATAATTATACGGTACATGTAGGTAGATTGTCGAAAAGTTCGCCAGTAGTCGATCCTTAAGTACGATTTGTCTACGGCCCCAGAAGTCAGGTATTGTTCTATGCTACGGGATCATCGTCCAACTATAGCTATTATTCATCAATGAATCGACTCCATGTAATAGGGAATAATTACCGTGAAATCGATATCTTCAACGATTCGGAGTACACCGTGAGGAAATGTGCTATGAGCGAGTTTCTTCGAAGGTACATGGATTCTGTTGAGGGTCCCGTGTAGCTTTTATTGTCATGTTTTTGTATTCATTGCCTCTTATGTGTTGATTGTGTTTGTATCGAGTATGATTTTTTAAGTTATTGTACTGTAAAGGCTATTTAATCTATTGTATTAATTTGGATTAATAAAACCTTTTCGGCTATAATGAAATCATCATCAGTAACATATTAAGACTGTTACTAAGGATGTCTACATATTAATTTCTTCTTCTAATATATAAAATTTTCGTGTCACGGTGTTTGTTACCATTACGTTACCGTTACGAAACGGCTAGACCAATTTCAATGAAATTTCGTGTGCTTATCGGGTAGGTCTGAGAATCGGCCAATATTTATTTTTCATACCCCTAAAATTTAAGGGTGGTCAACCCTGATTTTTTTTAAACAAACATTTTTATTTTTTTATGGTGAGGCATTAAAAAATACATACAGCCCTAAATTTTCACCATTCTGCCATCAACACCTTTTTTTTAATAGCAATAATAGAATGTGGCAAATTTATATGGCAAAATGTATATGGCAAAACAACGTTTGCCGGGTCAGCTAGTAATGTTATAAAAAAATTGAAAAACTCACTGACCACTAAGATAGTCTAGAAGTCTGGGGACTTCTTTTTATTTATGTAAGTATGCGATTCTGATTTCTACACAAACTGAATGTAATAAACATACAAGTCGCCAACGTGGCAACGTAAAAATAAATAAAGATATTCAGGATAGTATAGGGTTTGTGCGTAATCTAAAATGGGGGTGTGTCCTAATTTGGCACAAGCAATACAAAATCGCCTCTGTCAACAACAGGTTATTACAGTTTGATACAAAAACAATAAAAAAATATCCCCACCCAGTTTATGTCATAAAAAATTAAATGTATCAATAAACTTTGAAGTTTCTTTGTGTGTCTGCTTTTACTAAACCATTTATATTATACAGTGTGTTTGGTAGCTCATCAGCTAGGACATGGCTAAAGAAATATTAAAGTGGCATAAATGCAGTAGAAATGAGATCGTTGATAAGGATGTGTGGTAAAAGTCTGAGAGATCTTGTTTGTATCAGTTTTATACGAGAGGAATGTGGAATGAAAGTTGATGTTACAACAAAGATGAGTGTAAATAAGCTTCGATTGTTAGAGCATGTGGAAAGAATGAATGAGGACAGAATTACCAAGCAAATATATTTGGCACTGAGAGGAATGGTGCTCGGAGACGCCACCGTTTGAGGATCGAATGGCAAGGTCGTATTAACCAGATCCTACAGGACAGTCCGTCCGCAGGGGTTCCGTCGGCCCGGGCGTCCCTCTTTCACAATACACCGTTCCTATGGCAACGATATCAGAGCGCAAGGAATGTCGTGGAAAGAGGTGACGCAATTGGCACAGAGACGCTCTGAATGGAGGAGGCTGGTTTCTGCCCCGTTAAGGGCGATGATGATGATGATGATTAACAATATGAAATACCCTGTATTTCAATATTGGCATTTTTGTATAAACAATGTTATAACTGATATTTTTTTCGCTTAATGGTAGAACTTGTAGCAAGTAAGTAATAACATTGTGTGTGTTATACTTAGGAAATCAAGGTTGCACCTATCAAGCGCCTGTATTTAGTTTTACTATATAAGGCTGTCGTTATCAACAAATCGATATCATTTGCAGTTTTCATACAAGAAAAGCAACGCAAACAATAATCAAAATGAACTCTCTGGTAAGTTTTAATCGATTATTTTTAATTATAATTAATATTTAGTACAAACTTAAAGTCGACCAAGCCCCTCCTTCATTTCAAAAAGGGGTTTTAAAAATAATTAGTACAGATAACAAGTTGAACAAAACCCTCCTTTATTTCAAAATGAGGTTTAGAGTTCACTCCTTTTCATTCTCATATTGTTTTACCTACATATTTTTATAACCTCCTGGTAGTTTCAACACACAGTACAAGTTTATTCTGGACCATTTTGTGGTGCTCGTTGCTTGGATAATCTTCATTCTTCCAATGGAATCATTCACTGTTTCAATGGATTTTAATCCTACATTAAGAAATATTAAATTTTGTCTTCTAACTCAATATTTGCCTCCAAACCTCTTCCAATAATTTATCGTCCCTTTGAAGTATGGGGTGTGTGCGTTCATCAGAAGCTTTGGTTATTAAATGGAAAAAAGTGGTCGATAGATTAAAAGTAGAGTTTCGGGCTTTCAATCGAGACATACTGGGTTCCAATCCACCCTCTACCAACCCACTTTACCTTCACGACACAAGCATATACTTTGTAGTATATTTTAATACCCAGAACGTTATTTACAAAGCGTGAAAAAACACCCTCGTTTTTGTAGAGTTGTGATATTTTTTAATATTGAATGAAAAAGATTTTGATTTAAATATTCTGTTTAATAAAATAAAGTGTCTTTTTTCAAACATGTGCATAATACATATAACTTATATCTGAAATCAAGTGGTTTGTTAGTATTACTAATTACTAATTTTGATTAATTAGAGTTATTACTATACTATACTATACTATACTATACCATCACGGCATATCCCACAAGTGGGGTAGCCAGCAGATCAGCTGTATGTAAGAAACATACAAACTGTCCTCTTCGTGCCAGTATAAAATCAAGACATTCAGGATGGGTGGCAAACCTCAACGCTGAATTTAAGATGTAAAATGTCTATTTTTTTCGAACACCTGCCTTTTACAGGACACTCGAAAACTTACGCAGAAGAGTGGGAGACCAATTCTTTACCGGGTGCTCCACTATTAGAGTTATTCAAGTGGTAATTTGTAAAAGAATTTGTCTTTGAATCCAAAAGTTACATCCTATGTAATAATAACATATTTTAGATTATAACAGCGCATTTTCGTATTTCTTCTTCTATCGTATTAGATCCCTTCAATGTACGCAACTTTCTTGGATAGGCCTTCTTGTCCTGTGCTATTTTCAAAAGTTCTTTCGCTCTCTGGAGTCGTGTCAACTCCCTTATATTTCCCAGTCAGGACACTCGTCTTCTTCCCACATTACACCTGTCTTCTATATTACATTATAACTTTAGATTTAACTATTTCAAATGCAGATATTGTACTACATATTGTTTGTCCCGTAGAGTTCTGGTTAAAAACATAGCCCTCCCAAGCTTCCTTAAGCTTTTTAGTCTCCTCCTGTGAGAAGCAGATATTCAAATTGGTATTGATAAAGTAGCCACCCATCCTAAATAATTCCGGGCCGCACAAAAATATACTCCAAATATGAAACATTTAATAATATAACTTCACCTTAAAATCTACCCACCCCCGTCGCCAAATTTTCAAAATGGTAAAGGAATTGTGTGTATCGTCGCGTTAGTACCCATAATACAAGATTCATCTTAGTTTGGGACTAGCTCGATCTGTGTGAATTGTCTAAAAAAAAAAAATTGAAATGCTTCAAAACTCCTCAGTTTTCTTTAAGAATATTTTCTTGAAATACCTCTTTCCAAAAAGAAACGGGTACTTGTACTGACTGTTATTAAAAAGAGGTGTCGAATGTTTGAAAGTGTTTTTTTATAATCATCTGTCTTTTACAGAACACTCGAAACTATGTTACTAATTTCATGTTATGAAATGGATTAAATTTACACACATATCAAACTATTTAAACAAACACAAATGTTTAATTAATGTAAATTCTAGTGAATCATTCAACCATTTTATTACCTGATCAATTATTGCTGGATTTACCAGATTATTCAATTACCTACTGTTTTACAAATATTGTTTTTAATATGTTATAACACTACCAACTGTTGTTTCCTTTGCGTTTTAATGTTCCATTTAATGTTACATGATTTCGAATATTTTGTTCATTTACTTGTACTTATTTTCAATATTAAATATACTCCAAGGAGTCTACTATAAAGAAAAGGTATCCCACTTTTTTCTGTAAGTTTTTGAGTGTCCAACTGTAATAGGTGTTCGTAAAAACTCACGTATAAAACAGTGAACAATGCAGTAATAATTTATTACGAAATAAAGAAATTTTAAATCTAAGATTCAATGATGAGATTTGCCACCTATCCTGAAAGTCTTGACTTTTTGTTGGCACGGAGAGAATGGTTTGCATATTAATTATGTCCAACTCGTCTGCTAGCTGCTATACTTGTGGTAAACAATGCCGTGATGGTAAAGTAGAAGTAAATAATATTTTTAAATTGTATGTTAATTTTTTAATATTTTTTATTCGCAGTTCGTCGCCACTTTCCTCTGCTTGGCAGCTTTCTCCTCTGCCCACTACGTGCCATTGGCTTATGGCCACCATGATGTCCACCATCACGGAGGTGCTCCATTGGGACATGACGGAAACGTCATCGACACTGCCGCTGTTGTTCACGCCAAGGCTGCCCACCATGCCGCTTACCATAACGCCGCTCACGGTGCCCGTGGATCAGTCTACGACAATATCCACGACCATCACGGTTATGCTCACGGATATGCCCATCACGGATTAGCCCACGTTGCCCCACTCGCCCATCACGGTGTTGCTCATCTTGGATACGCTCATGTTGCTCCATTGGCTCACTACGGATATGCCCATCATGGTGCCCCAATCGGTCATCACGGACAAGTTGTTGACACCCCTGAGGTAGCTCACGCTAAGGCTGCTCACTTTGCCGCTCACGCTCACGCCGCTCACGGTGTCCACCATTACGATCATCATCATGGCCATCATTATTGAATTACTTCTGCTAAATAAATCAACTCCTCTCCCCATCGCATTGTATAGACCTCATTGTTCTTATCAACATTGATTTTTATTGTGTTCAACTTGTATCATAATGTAGTAAAAGTTTTTTTTTATTATTATTTGTTTGTATATAGCAATGAAAATATTTACATAATTATATTTATTGTCATTTGAGAAAATATTAGATCAAAAAGCATGACGATCATTAAATCGATCAAAATATAATATAAACATTTTTTTTATTTAATCCATCTTTCTTCCTTTTAGCCATGGAGCACCAGATAAAGAATTGATCTCCTAATCAATTCAGCAAGTTTATTTATTAATTTTAGTTTTTTATTATTTTTTTTATTTACATAAATCCATGGCAAGCCTTTTACATGTTATATTATGCATAAAACAAAATATCAAAATTCTCATTCGCAACACAGTTAGAGAAAGACAAGTGAACGACAATTTACGAAGAATAAAATAGAATTGGGAATCAAATCATAGCATTTATAAAATAAGTCAAATCAAATAGGTACATAAATAATAATTAGAAATAATGCAACTCCTCAACGCACGAGTCAAACTTTTTTCGAGGTTGAATAAAATAATTTATTATTTGTGTAAGATCTTAAAGAATTTAAATAAATAAAAAAGAAAAATTGTAAAATGACTAAAAAAATTAATCAAATAAAATCATGTCATTCACTGTTAAATCATCATCTCGCCCTCAACGCTCTTCTCGGGAGCACAGGGCAGAAACCAGCCTTCTCCATTCAGAGCGTCTCTGCGCCAATTGCGTCACCTCTTTCCACGACATTCCCTGCGCTCTGATATCGTTGTCATAGGAACGGTGTATTGTGAAAGAGGGACGCCCGGGCCGACGGAACCCCTGCGGACGGAAGAACAGTGCTCTTTTTGGCCAACTATCATTGGGCATTCTCAAAACATGTCCCAGCCAGGACCATCGTCTCTCCTGTATTACGGAGATTACAGGTCTCTGCTGGGTGCGCCGGCGCACAACATCATTTGTGACATGTTCATACCATTTGACATCCGAAATCCTTCTAAGACACTTGTTTTCAAAGCCAAGTATCTGCCGCTCCTGAGCCTTGGTTAAGTGCCAAGACTCACATCCATATAGAAGGATGGGGATGATGCACGCACTGTTAAATCAGTTGTCTAATAATAATAATAACTAGACAATTTATAGTGCGCCGTTTTGTGGAATATATTTATTCACTTCAAGGGCACATCCTAAAATATTGTGTTTATACCCGTGATTCAAGCCTAATACATATAATACATATATTTATAAGCATAATTATTATAAAATTCAACATGTATGGTTGTTGAATTTTGAGCGGAGTGTTGGTGTTTGT
This sequence comes from Athripsodes cinereus, assembly GCA_947579605.1. NCBI lineage: Eukaryota > Metazoa > Arthropoda > Insecta > Trichoptera > Leptoceridae > Athripsodes > Athripsodes cinereus. The sequence continues at coordinate 2,246,344 of OX388327.1, forward strand.
GTGTATTTGTTTTTCGATTATTGTTGCAAGTTCGGGAGTATTGATTGATTGATGTTTACGCATACTATGATACTGCTTGGTTATACATACTACTATTATGTGATTTATTTTGTTTTATTTTACTGTACCTACCTATTTATTTGTGATACCTAATTGAAATGTTTTAAATGATTAATATTTTTATTTTTGATTTGTTATGTTATTGTGTATACTTACACTTGCTCACACCAATTTTACTGTTTTTTTATTTGATAGGGTTTTTTTTTTATTTTGTTACCATCTTTTCGATAATATTTATGTCTAAACTAATTTGTATAGTTAAGAAAAGTTTATTATTGTTATGTTTTGTATTGTGCCAACCTTACTTTTAAAAGGCCTGTTGGCCGTTGATGTATCAATAAATAAATAAATAAATAAATAAATAAATAACAATAAATTGTACTATTTATATCATTTATATGATATGCCAAACAAGTGTGTTTTCAATCTGAACAGAGCAAGAGACTGTGTCTTACGCACTTTATTTATTTATTTATTTATTAATTCTTTACTGTACATTGATTAAAAACAATTACATAAAAGGTATACATTCTTACTGCCTACCTAAGACCTAGAGGCAAACAAATCCAGAACTTGGGACCGGTATAGTAATGAGTATAATCTCTACGAACAGTTTTAAAAACCTATAACCAATCTACAATCAATCGATGCTTTATAGCATTATATGGACTATATTTGGTTCAGTTTATAATGTTTGCTTATATAGAAAAATATGCATGTAAGGTAAACATATGATAGATCTACTTCAAACAAATCTATTTTAATAATATTCAAACATAAACCTGAAAATAAAGAACTTTTGTTGTATAATTTTAATTCAACAATATTGTAAACGATATATGTAGAAATATTTCATACTAGAGTCGTTTTATATGGCTTCGTCTAAGAAATACATAAATGTCAAATTGACAAATCAACACTTGTAGAAAGCATACGTATTTTCCTAAGACAAGGAAAATTATATTAAAATTATATTATAACTGGCAACAACATGATTCAAATACTTTTGACAGCTTATGTATAATGATATTCATTCATTCATTCATCGCCCTCAACGCTCCTCTCGGGAGCACAGGGCAGACACCAGCCTCCTCCATTCAGAGCGTCTCTGCGCCAATTGCGTCACCTCTTTTCACGACATTCCCTGCGCTCTGATATCGTTGCCATAGGAACGGTGTATTGTGAAAGAGGGATGAAATGATATAATCGTACAATCCGTTATGCGTGTATGGTACCCCTATACTGGTGTTAACTGATATCACGCACCATGTGCATTGTTTTAAAATACATATATATTTAATATACATATATAAGTAAGTATTTGTAAATAAATAAAATAAATAAATTATGATCGGGGTGTTTCTCGCATTGTGCTCGGTGAGTGTGTAATGTTTTTTTTTGTTTTTTTTTAATGCTTTTTATATTGTTAACATGTATCGGCGAAAAGGCTTTCTAGCTGTCATGCCAATATATGGTTATTATAGCTATAAATAAATAAACAGTTAATTTCAATATAAAATTGCTAACACTTGTATTGTTTTAACAGCCGTCACGCGCTTGCATCACTCCTGAATATATACTCATTTTTACCGTTCTTATTGGTCCTTGGTCTTTGTATGTGTTCTTACAGAACAAATTCGCGCAGTTTGTATGCATTATTAATGTGTACCATATCCTTATTTTAATCAAATTTGTGTTAGAATTTATAATCTGCTGTATCGACAACTTTATAAACTGTATAATTATATTCCGTGTTACACTCACCGCTTCTATTGCCCAAAAATGTGTTAAACCCGATCGTTTCTAAGCATTACTGTCTTGTTTATACATAGCGGGTGAAAGTGACAACAAAACTACTGAATGCGGGTGCCGTCGATGAATATTTTGAATGAATATGTATATCTATGTATATTTGAGTGATATAAACAATGAAATTAACATTCAGGAGCAAACTGAACACATCGCTCTTCCAACAGAGCTTCCCACGCCGTTGAGATGGATAATTTAGTTCATTAAACAGCACCGAAGAAATCATCATCATTCTCATTAATTATTGTAACATAAATAAAACATTTCTAGCCTAAAGCCTTCCCTGTTGATGAGACCTATAGAATGAATTATTTTTTCTCCTTCATTCTTATTAACGGATTCTATCAAGGATAGCGAGTTCGTTTAAAAGTACATGCTTTCCACATGGATCGTCTGCAACGTGTTTTTGTTTTTAATTTTCTGTTATTATTTTTTGATTTTTTCTGTTATTACTGGGGTTGTAGAAGGGAGGAGGGAAAGGGGCGCAAAGTGCCAATAAGATGGAGCGACCAAATTAAGGAGGCCACACAGAGATCACTACACGGGGCCTTGCACATGGCGGAGGATCGCTCAACATGGAGACAGATGGTCTCCAGAACGAAGCATGATGGTCACGATCCTTAGGATTGAGGGACCGACGGAGATGATGATTTTTTGATTGTTTTTCTTTCAAGTATAATTTTTTATTGTAGATTAAAGGATGTTTTGGCTGCATATTTTAGTGATAAATAAAAAGAACATATTTACAAACGTACAAAAATATTTATACGTGGATTATCATATTGTGTAGATACTATGTACAGGATGGTCTCTGTACGTATGTGAACAAAGTTATTGTTATTGTACATATCGTTAAGCATACATAAATATTTAAATTTTGCAATTTTTGATTGACAGGGTATTTGTGTATGATTTTGCATAACACGATATTTGGACCTACCAGCTACCAGTGAAAGGATCCAATACAAACTGTGCCTTGTGGTCTACAAGTTCTTAAATAATATGGCACCTCACCTATGTCACTTTCAGAGCTTGTTCTCTCTCACCTGCAAGTAGACCTCTATGCTAAGCAAAGACATCCACTAAGAGCCAACAATACCTGTTTCAACGACAGGGCTTTTAGTGAGCAATTGAAGACATCACTCTTCTCACACAGTTTCTTGTGTCCATGAGATGGATGCTCCATTAAACAGCACCCAATAAATCATCCGACATATATACATTTAAATTCTACATAAGATAAAATAATAATGTTTTAAATATTGACAGAGAAGCTTTCTCAAGAGTGATCGTCAATGTCGGGGGGAACTGATGCGGCACTGATGGTAAAAGATGAAAAATATTGACACCTGTATATTAAAACCAATTAAACATACATACATACATACATACATACCATCACGCCGCTTCCCTCGCGGGGTAGGCAGAAAGGATCGATCGCCACTTCCTTCTATCCTTGCATACATCTTTCGCTTCCGTCACTGTCATACAATTCCTCATGCATGCTCTTCTGTTCAATGTGCTCAACACGTGACCGTCCTGTAGGATTTGATTTAAATGATCTTGTCATTTAATCCTCGGACGTCCGCGTCTCCGAGCATCATTCCTCTCAGCCAAATATATCTTCTTAGTCATTCTGTCCTCATTCATTCTTTCCACGTGCCCAAACCATCTTGAATTATTTACATTCATCCTTGTTATTACACCAACTTTCATTCCACATTCCTTTCGTATATCACTGTTACGCACACGATCTCTCAGACTTTTACCACACATCCTTCTCAACGATCTCATTTCAACTGCATTTATGCCATTTTCATCCTTCTTTAACCATGTCCACGTCTCACTTGCATACATAAGTGTTGGCACTAAGATATCAGAGTGCACCAACCTTTTAGCTGTGGTGGATATGTTTCTATTTGCAATTATTGGTCGGATTGCATCATTTACCTTATTGCCAGCAACTTTTTCCTTTCAATATCGCTTTCACATTTCCCATCTCTCGTGAACAAACTACCTATGTAAGTAAACACATTCGTCAACCAATTAAAGTATGTAAACAATATGTAAGAAATGTTTCTATGAATCAAGAAATTTGAGTGAATCTGTAACCATCTCGGCTCTTCTCCTTCCTATTGCCTGATAGCCGTTTCCACGTTTTTCTGAATGTATATTTTTAGATCCTCCAAAAATGGACAAATTTTCCAGCGAGAGATTGATCCAATCTTGACCAAAATAAATAAAAAAAAACTTTACAGGAATATCGGATGCATAGGAGAGCTGATTCAAGTGGTATTGCAAAGATATCAAGCAAGAATTCTGTAATATGGAGAGCCAATTTTTATGTTCAGTACAGAGTACAAAAATTAGAAAACTACAATAGGCAGGGAATAATGTATTTGCATAAACAATATGCTAAATAATTCATTTTTAAATTATGGAATTGATTATATAACTACCTATATACTATCGGGTATATTATATGTTAGGAAAATAGGTCGCTTCTGAAGAGTACCTAGGTATATTTTAACTATATAAAGCTGATATTTTCAATAATTCCATATCATTTGGTGTTTTCATTCAAGAATAGCAACTGAAATAATAATAAAAATGAACTCTTTGGTAAGTTTTTTTTATTTTTTATTAATTAATTACATACTTATTGTTTACTTTGATATTAAAATAAAAAAAAAACAAACAAATTGTTTGATTTATATCAAAAAAGGTTCATGATTATCTAACTATGGCATCTTCCACAAGCAGCCAGTACAGTAACTTACTGCTTGTTTACTGTGTCGGTGTTTAGGTAGTAGAATTCCATAATGAAATTAATAAAACATATAATGTTCTTTATTGGTTGCGTCCAGACAGCTGGATGAAAACGTCAATCAAGCATCAATCTTCAATCATTCGTTGACGATTCGGAGCATTACCCGATGAAATATTCGAATGAATGCCTCCTTTACCCGCCTATATACCCGTACATGGACGGGTAACGAAGGCATTCATTGGAATACTTATTAAAAACAATTAAGAATGATTTCTCAAACAAATGTTAAAAATAAATTAATTAAATTCTTGTGAACGCACAATAGCGCGTCAGATTTGTTTATGATTTAAATAATCGATACCTAGTTATTCATTCATATAGAAAGAAAAAACAAAAAATAGGGAAAATTTCTCACAGTGAATGGAACTACCATCGAAAATATTTCGAATGGTATCGGTTTCATTCGTAATACATACATACATACATACCATCACGCCGCTTCCCTCGCGGGGTAGGCAGAAAGGATCGAGCGCCACTTCCTTCTATCCTTGCACACATCTTTCGCTTCCGTCACTGTCATACAATTCCTCATGCATGCTCTCCTGTTCAACGTGCTCATCACGTGACCGTCCTGTAGGATTTGATTTAAATGATCTTGCCATTTAATCCTCGGACGTCCACGTCTCCGAGCACCATTCCTCACAGACAAATATATCTTCTTAGTCATTCATTCGTAATTCCGTATGATAATTGAGGATTAAAGGTTCGTTCCTACTTTTTACATTCGCCGATTCTGGATGAGCAGAGTGATAAATGTGAATGCCCATTGGGGCTAATGAACTACCGCGCCCGGATTATTCAGAGAGGTAGGCTAATGGAATAAATCCAGACGAGGCCTTAATCTATTTATTACCTTAGATGTTTTTTATTGGTGTTATCTAGTAAAACCGATGGAAATAAATCTTTAACACAAAAAGGAAGGTACAAAAAAATCAACACAAATTCTACATTTCAACTTGCCCAATCACCTGTCATTCGTCCTTCGTCCAACGTTCGTGTAATCTCTCTGTTTCTTTTTTTTCAATTTCCATTGTTTTGTCTCGCTTTTGATACCTCACTGCTTTGTATTCTTTTTATGTTGTTCTTTTTTTCCTGTATAATTATGATTAACCCAAGTGTCCCGTAAGGGGCATATGGGGAATATTTGCAATAAACCACCAATAAATTATGGATCATGTATTTGCTTATTCTCTGTTCGCAGCTCTTCGCCGTTTTCTTCTGCTTGGCAGCCCTCTCTTCTGCCCACTATATACCATTGGATCATCATGTGCCCCATCACGCCCCATTGGTACATCACACAATCGCTCACGTTCCTTCATACATCCTTCACGGTCATCCGCATCACGAATATGCTCATCTCATCCATCACGGCCATCCTCATCACGAATATGGTCATCTCATCCATCACGGCCTTCCACATCACGGAATACATCATCTAGCTCCACTCGTACATCATGCTCACCATCATCATGGACTTACTCACGTTTCCCCACTCATCCATCATGGATATCCCCACTTTTCTCCACTTGTTCACCATGGATAATTTTACGTTGTACCACTCGTCCATTTCGGAGTCGATACATCAACTATTCACCATGAATTGATTGATTATTAACACCCTCAAGGTAGCTCACGCCAAAGCAGTTTACCACGCTGCGCCGCTCACACCTATGCCGCTCATCTCATTTACCCTGTTCACTTCCTCATCATTTCTGTAGACATCATTATCAATCTAACTACTGCTAACTGAATCAATATTGGCACAGGATTTTATATTTTTCAAATCAATGATTGTAAATTTTTTGACATTTTATTTGAAATATCACGATTATTAAATCGATAATAATATAAAAAATACGTTTTTTTTACTAACCTAAGTGTTCCTTGTTTAACGTAACATTTTTAGGTATGCCAAAATGAAAAGGATTAATTTCACTATTTGAAGTACCAAATACTGAGATGCTTTTTACCATTGCTTCATATAAATATCTATTACTAAGCGAGAAGAGTCCCAGATTCAATTAGTTCACGTTCATTTTTTTTATGTGTAATATTTTGTGATTCCATCTGACATCATTTTATTTTTATGCAAGCATTGAAGATCGTCAAGTATGAAGTAAGAATGAAAGAACAAAAATATTTCATGTAATTAATTGTCAGATATCTCGATTCGAGAGCCATGTTTACACAATTTAATATTCTGTTAAACCTAATCGAAAGAAGTGAAAAAGCGTCCCAACGCTTACTTATTGGCTCTAGGGTAACATTAGTGATCACTTTCGGTGTCCTCGAAAATTGAGAAGATATCTTTGGAATGTATACATATTTCCCTAGGTCTCAAAAGGCTAATTTAAAATATTAATTATATTAAAAGGAATATAGAATAATACAGTTATAATTCAATTAATTTTTATTTTGAAATACCCGAACGTTTTTGCCCATATTTCACGTTGGGTTAGTTGTAAGAGATCACGCCTTTGCGATAAAAAAGTTCTCTGTTTATTGATTGTATTCAATTTGAATACATTTCTTCTATAAAGTTGTGTGTATTGTGATCAATGTACAGTAAAGAATGAATAAATAAATAAATAAATATACTTGAAAATATTCGGATTTGAAAATCTTACTTAGCGGAAATATGCTATCAAAATTTATTATAAATAAAAATGTACTGTATTTCAAAAACAATTGATTTAAAAAGGATAAATTTTTCAATTGAACTAAAAATTTATCGACTGATCGATAAATATGGGTAGTTAATGAAGAATTTCTAAATTTGCAATAATATTTTAAGTGTGCACCAGTAGATGGCGTACTTAAAAAATATTATTTTTTATAATATCTTACATAGGTACTTCATAGCATATTTATAATATTAGGTATACATAATTCAGATTGATCTTCATAAAACAATCACGATTACACATGCTAATTACACATGCATAAAGATGGATTGATGACATTGTCCAAATGATAGGAAATAAGTAGGTTTTGTTCCTTGAATTAGAAAATGATTATTTTTTGAAGAGGCAGTAGTATTCAACACTAGAGAAATGAGCGCTAAAATAACTAAATGTGATCTTATATAAACTTTGCATTCAATCTATCTATCTTTGCATTCAATCTATCTATCTATTTGCACGCCGTATCCAAAGTGGGGATGGGAGAAAGAACGGAACACTATATTAACCTATCTTTATACACTTCTTTCTCTTCCTCCGCAATCAAACACGCTAATTTCTTAAGCCACTTTGTTTACGGATCTCCGCGCTTTCTCACAACTTCTTTTTCAGATAAATACATCCTCATCTTCATCCATTTGCGCCACGTGTCCAAACTAATTTACACGCATTCTTTGCATTCCTATGAGTAGAAAAAATTACGGATTCAAGTTTCACAGAGGATTTTTAAAAAAAATCATGTGATTCATACATAAAAGGAACAATGTTTAAATGAGTCAGAACAAATAATAATTGTATCTTTTTGATAAGGTAATAAAAAATACATTATTCCGTACAAAGTTGGTAAAAAGATAATAATGTATTGGATTAATAATTTAAAATCTGATATATAAAACAAATTGTTTTTTCTTTTCATTTTTGGTTTGCTTATGTCGATAAACTGTGAAGGACACTTAGTTTTTTGTGGTAGTTTTTAGAACCATTATACATCTTTTGATATAAACTATTTGGAAATAATTCAACCACAAAACCATGTTATAATAGTCAATAAATAGATAAGGATGTAATCTAGGTAGGTTTATACAAATAGGTTTCATTCGAAGATCCTGTTAGGTGGTTTCAATTTTTTTTTTATCTTCAGTTATGGAAAAACTGTTGTCTTTTGACTCAGTATTCCTTCCCTAGTCCCCCTTCCAATCTATAATCTCTAAAACGTGTTGGGTCTTTAAATATTATTTTAAATTTTGTTTTTTTTTTCTGTTAGTATTTATTATTGATAATACTATTATGTATAGATATGTTTGTTTTAATTGGATATGTATCAATGTGTCGTGGTTAGATGGAAGAAATCACTTCAAAGCGATAATCTCGCTAATGCATATCGTCCTAGTATGTTAAATTTTCTATTGTTTTGTTAACACTGTTATATGTAATTATAATGTGTAATTGTTTGTAATCAATGTGCAGCAAAGAATGAATAAATAAAATAAATGAAAAAAATAATTTGAAAATTCGTTTTTGAATTTGTTTTTGAAGTTGTTCTTTTGTTTCACTTGTCGATTTAATGGTAAATAGAGTTTAAGGTATCGAGTAGACTAACTGAATATTAAAAAGAAGACTTGGTATTTATTTTTTTTCATACAGGTGCAAGATTTGGCAGACTTTGAAAGGACAACGCATTCCTTATGAATCTAGAACCACTTTTTGTTCATACATTTTATTCTTGTCCATGTACCTACTTCTCTTATGTTCATTAGCATTGATTGTTGCCTGGGTAAGTTATTTAATACTATACGCTAGGTTCTATTATTAGATACGGTGACACAGCATAAAAAAAGACAAGCCATATTTTTTAAGGTTGATTTTGTTTAATGCAATACCAGACTATTGTAACAATGACTCAGTACATTTGTGGAATCTTAAAGAAGTAATAAGTATTTTAGAGTATTTAGTAATGGTGGGCTCCAGCGGCGGCCTTGGCGGCGAAGTGAGCGGCCTTGGCGTGGGCTACTTCAGGGGTGTCCACAACACGTCCATCATGACCGATTGGGGCGGCTCCATGAGCGTAGTGGGTAGCGTAGGCAACTGGGGCAGCGGAGTAGATGGCTGGGGCATAGGATTCGTGAGCACCGGCGGCAGCCTTGGCGGCGAGGTGAGCGGCCTTAGCGTGGGCTACTTCAGGGGTGTCGATGACGCGTCCGTCATGTCCAAGGGGAGCTGGTCCGTAAGCGTGAGCGGAGGCAATGTAAGCTGGGGCAGCGGCATAGACAGCTGGGGCATAGATGGCTGGGGCAGCAGCATAGACGGAGTGAGAACCAGCGGCAGCCTTAGCGGCGAAGTGAGCGGCTTTAGCGTGAGCGACTTCAGGGGTGTCTACAACACGTCCATCATGACCGATTGGGGCAGCTCCATGAGCGTAGTGGGCATAAGCAACTGGGGCAGCGGCGTAGATGGCTGGGGCGTAGATTCCATGAGAACCGGCGGCGGCCTTGGCGGCAAGGTGGGCGGCCTTAGCGTGGGCTACTTCAGGTGTGTCGATGACACGGCCATCTGGTCCCAATGGAGCGGCTCCGTGGATGTAGGAGTGAGCATAGCCGGAGCACATGACTCCCAAGCTCAGGAAGGTGACGAAGAACTGCAAAAAATATGAATTTGTTAGAATTAATAAGGTATAAATCTCTCTCCTACATATGGAGTAGCCAGCGTTCAAAAAAGTATTTTAAAGTTTAATAAAAAATGTTTGAAAATATGTATACAATGCTTTGAATTAGACATAAAAAATGAAAATAAAAAAAACATTAACAAAAGAATATGTCTCGATTGCATAAAGATAAATACTGATTATGAAAAAAAAAATATTTATTAAATTCTTAACTGTACATTGGTTACAACATTGATCATAACAAACTATCATAAAATAATCAGTTATGCAATTCAATGCACAGAGGGCGAGTTTATCGCTAGATTGCGATATCTCCAATTTGACCCGGACACCGATTCTAGTGTTTATGTTTTAAACATATTTTTTATTTATTTTTTTATTTAAATTGTTTAATATTATATTGAAGTCAATATATGTTAACAGTTTGAGCTTTTGAGAAGATCAAAATTTATAGAAGTCTAAATATTTACATTTTGAAAAAAAATAATGATGTTTTGATATACATTTCGAAATTTTTACAGTAATCGAATATTTTTCAAATAAAGAACAAGACATGGAATAATATTCGAATGTCAGTACGATTCAAAATTCAAAAAAATATTCGAATATTTTTCAAATTAAGAACAAGACTTACGAATGAGTTCATTGTAGATGTGTTTGTAGTGGTAAGCCTATTCTGAATCGAAAACTGCTTCTAACGAGAAAAACTTCGATAGCTCGCTTATATATTCGAACTAATGGGTCGGTACACAAAATAAAATAAAAAATAGCGACGCCAACAAAATCACGGCACATAGTAATCGAATATCTTTTATTGAAATTAGTTTTCTCGAATTGGTCTGACATTTCGAGGAGGTTGTTAACGAAATTCTATGATCTGTTTAATTATTTTACCTTTAAGGTCATCTATATTTTTTTCTCTGCATAGCTCAGGTGTTGATGCAAATTTTGTACACGCCTTAACACACATTTGGTGATCGAATTTATTGGAACACATTTTGTGAATTAATAACATATAACATGTAGAAAGATCGACTAATTTCGTACGTTAACTTTTTTGATTTTGATATTTAGTTTAAGTTCTTTATTATGTTCTTATTTTATCTAAAGGAGCATTCACATCTTATACTTTCACTGCCATGTCAACACTCACGGTCATGTTGAATGTAATAATAATGGAATAAATAAAAAAAATTAAAAATAACACAATATTAAAAATTAACTGGGGTGGGTGGCTTACTCTAAAGCAGGAATGCACAAACTTTAGGGAACAGGGATCACTCGGGAAGATTATGAGCCAAGGACGGGCCGCTATAAGAAAATTAATACTTAAAGTTTTAATTTCTAGAAATGATCACTTATTAAAATTTCTACCCCCCCCCCGTCACCGAATTTTCAAAATGGTATAGAAATTTGAAGTATTTTAAAAACTCCTCAGTTTTCTTAAACAATATTTTCTCGCAGTACTTTTTTTGTACACCAATTGTTTGTGTCAATACCGAATACTAAAAATGTTATGTGTTTGAATTTCTACCCCCCCCCCCGTCGCCGAATTTCCAAATTGGTATAGGAAGTTGAAATATTTCAAAAACTCCTCAGTTTTCTTAGAAAATATTTACTCGAATTATAAAGTATCCGGTACTTTTACCGAATATCAGATAATTTATCACTGGTATTAATAATTATTTTTAATAATTCGCTGGCGGGCCGCAGATATACCGTCCAAGGGCCGCGGTTTGTGCTTCGCTGCTCTAAAAGCTACGGTCCGCTGGAATTGGTTGATGCTCCAGAGAGGCGCAGTCGAGATTGGGCTGAAACGAAAGTTCCGGTCGCATCCTTCACGACTAAGGGCGTCGCCTTCATTAATTTGTATTGATTTGAAATATTGTAACCTATGTACAGTAAAGAATAAAAAAAAAACAAAAATTTCGAAAAATAAATAAATAAGTCGAAACCTGGTCACTAATTTTATAAATAAAATATATTAAAACTTAAAAAAAATGTTTTTGTTACTTCTTCTTCTTCTTAGTCAGCCATCTCTCCACTGATGGATATAGGCCTCTTCCAAACTTTTCCAATCGTCGCGGTCCTGTGCTCTCTGTATCCACTTCCTTTTCCTTTTTTTGTTACATGAAATTCAAATTCAAATATTTTTATATAAATAAAATTTACAAATTAATAATATTACATACACACCTTATTACTAAAAAAACACATTTATTACATATTTGCCCCTCAAAATAGTGCTCGTGCTTTGGGGGTTTAAACATATTTCATATAATTTACATAAAACAATAGAGCTTACCAAATAATAATAAAAACAAACACATATCTACAATACAATGAAATGAAAATGTATTTCAATAGGTATCTAACTTACTATAGGTATTTATGCAGCTATTTCTGTCCACTGCTGACCATAAGCCTCCCCCATGTCTCCAGGCATCTCTGTCATGAGCTTTCTGCAACTTTTAATTAGATACCAACTAGTTTTGAATTCAAAAATTCAAACACAGTCCCGAAATTATCATCACAAAGTGTATTTAAACAAAATATTTCATTATGTGTCTTAATTATGTTAATAAAAATATATGAACACCATACCAGCTATAGCGTATGTATATATTATTATGTATGTGTGTGTGATTGATAGATAGATCATACATCATTTTCAATTCATAGATCTATATTATTATTACTGTACTGACTAGTTAAAAAACCCGGTACGCTCAAGGAATATTATTATTAAATAAAAAAAAAACTTCAAATTGAAACAAGCATTTCGTTCTAAAAAAATAGATTGAAACAAGAAATAGATTAAAGAATGTGAGAGAGACATTTTTCCACATCTTAGGTGACAAAATCAAAAAATAATTAGCCTATAATATAATAAAACATAATCAAATAAATTAATTATTCATTACTATTATTCAATGTTACAATTAAGTATGATTTACTTCGAGTTCGCATCATCAGGTGCTGAGCTATACTGAATAAAACAAAAACAAATATAAAAGTTCGTTAAGATTTCCAGTGAAGGTGTAGGGGTAGGTGAGGTCGTGCTGGTTTCAGGTATGGAGTTCATGGAATTTGAACGTAGTAACGGAAACGAATTCGGAAGATTATTAATAAAACATTTTTTAACGTCAAAAATAAGCAATAACTAAACTTTTATCATTGTCTAATCATAACCAAATGTAACTTTGGCCATTTGTTTGTCTCAATCTTTCCCAAAATAAAAGTTGCAATGTATATAATCATATTTTTTAAGAACAGTTTGTAAAGATTTTATTAGTCGAAACCAGGTGAATAATATATTATTAAAATAAGAAAAAAATAATTTAAAATTCAATAGGAAAAAACTTAATCATGTCTATTTCTTCACATTTAACTTAATTTCAAACTCAGTCAACTAATATGATTGAGTTAGAATTCCTTATATCTGTGAAAAGACTGTTTCAAACTGTTGGCAGCATGGACGTTGAAAGGTAATGTAACTATAGAAATTTGTTGAGTGAGGAAGAATTGCCAAGAGTCTATTATTTGGGAATGTTACTGCAAGTCGGTGGGTGTTAGATAAACGTAGATAAATACATATTAACGAACATGTTAAAATAATGAGATGATTATAAAAAGAGGAGGTACCTACCGACGTATTTTTTTAATATAATATATGAAGTGATTATATACTTTAAACTGGTGCATTTTTTATACGTAGGACTTGTCGCCGATACAAATTTGTGCAAGTCATTATATTTTTTTGCTTTTCCTTTCGTTGAGGTTATTTCAACACTTTCATTTTTCGATCATAAGCTTTCTTAATATTAGCTTTTTTTACATCCTATTTTTTTGTCAGATGTTTCGCAATTTTTTACTGCTTTTAATAAATTCTTCTTCTTCTTCTCAACCTATGTACTCCCAACCACACCTGGACGAAGGCATTCTCCATTACCTTCCACGTCATTCGATTCTGCGCCGTCTGCATCCAGTTGAACCCAAAGTCAACAATTTGTTTTATGATTTTTTTTTGTAGAATTTGTTTTTTTTTCTTTTTTGCTTCTCCATTCCTCCCTATTTTTTGCTAGTTTCCTTGAACTGAGAGCTTTTGTTTTTTTATTCATGATTTGCAATTGTTTTTATAATAATCAAATTAATGTTTTTCTCTTGGGTTCTTATTGTTTTGAATTATGTATGACAATTTAATGGACCACTATGGAATAATATTAAAACACTTACAAATTAAACATTACATTGTAGGTATATTTATTGTCCGTGTATGTATAATTGTATTAAAAATAATATGTGTATTATCTATATTGTTTTGTTGGCTTAAATAAATAAAGTGAAACAAAATATGATCAAATCCTGAAAAAATATAAATTTCAGACTGTATTTTACATAGTATGTGATAACATTATATCCTCCTGAGAAAAGTATTGAAGACGTTAATCTATCATAAAAGATTCCCACGAGGTTGTTTTAGCCAACCAGCCATTCTTCAGGCTGACCAATAGGGCCCGCCCCTGAGGACAAAGGTTTTGCCTAGAAGAGCTGATAAACAGAAGTCCCTCAACTTCTGTGCTACCCAGATATGGGATATTAGCTGCAAAGGAAGAGGAGGGGTTTAGCCGGTAGAAGTCCGGGACTACCCGGTCTGAAAGGCCGGGTGTACATGATGGATTTCCCCTCCACTAAAAAAAAAAAAAAAGATATGGGATATTGCGAGTTTTCAACGTTTTTTGCATAAGTATAATTATATCTAAAAATAAACTTATTTTGAAATAAATAAAACAAGTGTTTTATTCTACTAATGATTTAATTTGTAAGAGAGACGTCTTTCGTCTTATGAGGACATTGTCAATCAGATTGACAATGTCCTCATAAGACGAAAGACGTCTCTCTCACAAATTAAATCATTAGTAGAATAAAACACTTATTTATTTCGATATGGAATTCTACTACCTAAACACCGACACAGTGAATAAACTTATTTTGAGTAAGTGATCCGTGAAAATACATACTAATAATAATCGTAGGAACAAAAATCATACTGGGATTTTACACGCGTTAGACATGTGTGCGTATTAGAGATAACGAACGGCCTACCTCTGTAGAGTTGTAACCAAGGTTTATTAGTTTTAATAGACACTAAGTATCTCTAATTGATGATTGAATTACTATCATTTTAATATATTTTCAACTGTCAAGACCCACTCAAGAATGTTTTCATTTAATACTTTGTGTCTAACTACATCCTGTACATAATTTAAATATAGTCAATTTTAACGAGTTTATTTGTGAATGTGAACAGTGTAGAGGACAAACATTTTTATGAACCAATAGATTTAAGACGAAGACAGGCTCTCAGCTTTCTGTTTAAGATGTAAAGGTATTCCAGTTTTTCGAACATGTCATAAAATGAGAGACAAGATGAAAAAAAACGTCTCTATCTTATTAGATAATTAGATCAAAGATAGACTCTCATCGATCTACTTGAGACGTATTGGTAGATGCTCCAATTTTTCGGACATAAAAAGAAAGGCATGGAAAATGCATTTTCAGATAAATAAAAAGTCCTCTCTGACTATCTAAGGTATCAGGATGGTTGTTGGGTTTCCTTCAATGTTTAGGTCTGGGTGTTATATGGGTTTGGTGCATTGTTTATAATATTGTGCATCGTCATATTAGTACCCATAATTAGTGTTGTGGAATTCTCAAGAAATAATAAGAAGTAGAGAATTTTTGGATTTTTTTTTTAAATTTTTTATTTAACAGTATAATAATAATAAATACTTTATTCAATCAATCAATAACAATGTACCTACAAATGTTGAAACAATTTATCAACAATATGGCTACAATTAATTATGGAAACAAAAAAATGTTAGGTACCTATATAGAAAAAAGTGCTAATAACTTATGAAAATCTTGATGTTTGACACCCCACATGCCCATATTTAAGTTAAAAATAAAATTGCAGGTACGTACATGGAAAAAAAAGTGTTAATAACCGCTGATTTGGGCCTCAATCAGCCCCACAAATTTTTCGATCAATCAGGTTGGCGGCTGCGAAGTGTACTGGGCGAAAGGTCATAATAACACTAAGAATAATTATGGAGAGAAATTTCTCTTCCATCAGAGGAGAAATTCTCGGAGAAATTTCTCGAGAACGAGAAATTTCTTTGGAGAATTTTCTCTTCTCACATCACTACCCATAATACAAGATTCATATTATTTAGTTATTTAATTATTTATTTGCGTATTGCGTAACGGCCTAAAAGCCTTTTTTTACAATGATTCACACACAAATAATAAAATATGCAATATTTTCCCAAAAACGTATTTTTTTTCTTTCGCAATCATACAGTTTTGACTTAATTAATAATATACAACTAAATCAATAAAAATAAAATAGCAAACCAGCAAATGAAAAAGTATGATCTTAGTTTGGGAATAGCTAGATCTGTGAGAATAATTGTCTATGCCTGTTATGTTAATTATGTTAAAGGCGAACTTATTGCTAGTGTGTGATACAAAATAATCAAATGTAGATTAAATATTTGATAATTATTTATAATATGAACTAATATTACATAAAATGAGCTCGGTAATGTATGTATGTACTGTGTAATATATCGTCCCTCTTCTGACTAACAGTCGTATCTGCCTAAATGTAAATTGTTCAGGAGAGCGTTTTTTGTGTTTTACCGTGCATATTTTCATCTCTCCTAGTTATATGATACAGTGTAAATATATTACATTATTTGATTTGTACCTATTCTTATATATCTCAGAATCATTTCTGTGATAAAATTTTGAGGAATTAGTAGATACAACACATTTTATTTTGAATAATTCATAAATACGATAACAAATCAGAAAGCTATTCCAGAATAACGGTAACAGTTACAGGCGTGATCTTCAGTGAGAACATGCAGGGCACATATAAATACACATTGGTGATCATAACTCGATTTTGCCAAAAATGTCAGATACGATAGTTAGTCAGAAGAGGGACGATATATGTAATATACATACTAATAATTGTGTCATCGAGTTTCAAAATCGACTATAACATGTGTTTTTACATATTTTTTATTGTCATTTTCCTAAATTTTTTTTAAATTGTTTATGTGTGTTTTAGCATTTTTTTTTCTTCATCTTATTATTCAATAAAGTAGGTAGCTCAAATTTATGTATATATGTGTATTAATATTTCTAGCTGATTCTTATATTATGTGTGTTAATGTTATAATTGAAATCCGACCCTCCGCACAAGCATTTAGTTGCTTATGGAGGGAGCATTTTTAATGTGTGTTATATTGTTTTATTAATGTAATATCAATATATACTGTGTATTTATGAATAAAATAAATATTAAAAAAAAAAAAATAGTTTGAAAAATAGGGATCTGAATTGGTTTGCCCATTGTTGTAATTAATTGTTATTGTATTTTTGTATTGTTTTTATTGTTATTGTTGTAATAAATATTTATTGTTACAACTGTATGATCCATATAGAATGAATAAAATAAAGACACTTTTTCACGAATATTGAATCACATATAATGTTGTTGAATTCGTAGTTAAATATTCTATAACCGTGGAAAATTGTTTCTTTCAAAATACACCCCATTTGTACAAAAATAAATTAAAATAAAATGATGAGATAAGAATCCTGCTACATCCCTTTGTGTGTCTTTTAATATCCTCAATTATAACTCAACCGACCAATAAAAGTATTTTTTTGTTATAACCCTAAATACAACCTTATTCACTTTTCACAGTAAGCTAAAAGCTTGTGTCGTGAAAGGGATGTTTGCCGGCACCTGGGATCGAACCGCGAACCTCATGTGCGTGAGGCCGAGACTCTACCTCCAGGCTACTGACGAACTTATTTTTATGTATACGAAATGAACAGTTTATTTTTATTCAATAGCAAAATATATTTTAAAATTGAACTGTTAACAAACTTGTTTGACTTCAGGAAAGTAGGTATATACCTACTTGTATCAGAGATAGAATTAGAAATACTGAGATTAGAAGGATATGCGACACGGAGGACATAGTGAGATGGAGTAGGAAGAGGAGACGATTCTGGAGAGACCATATAGACAGGATGGCTGAAAACAGGATCGCCCACATTGCTGCAAAGAAGACACCGGCTGGCTCACGTTTGCGAGGAAGACCACCAAAGAGATGGAAAGATAGCTGGTCCTCAGGGTCACAAGAGGGAATCACTTCCGAAACAACAGATCGATGATCTATCACACGAGGAAGAAGAAGAAGAAGAAGTATAATATTATTTTATCTAATTTTTCTGAATCGCAAAAATGTATTATAGCGGATTTTGAAATTCAGCGACACAATATCACGTGTAATATGTGTAGAGAACACAGCTGGTAATTATAAACTATAAAACGGTTAAAGGTATTACACCTAATACTATAGGATACATGGTTTCTATAATAATTAGGAAGTTAATAAAATTACTGTAGAAATATTTTATTGTATATACTTAACGATCTGATACAGATACCTATGATAAAATAACACCTAGTAGTTCGATTTTCTTACGATGAATCAATCTTATATCAAGATACAATTTTTTTAATGTGTCGTTACGTTTTTATTAAATTCATATTTAAAACAACACAGTTATACAATATTACAAGAATATGAATTGGATTATCCAATTTCTTCTCCTTTCTTCTTCCTAGAACTATCCCAACTTATTGACGCTGAAGTATATTGTTGTAAGGCTATGGTTGCTAAAATTGTATATCGATGATTTAGCACAGAAGACATATGTCCACATTTTACAGTTTCAAGAAAACAGGTTTTCAAAGTTTGAGATTCTCAATTTATTAACTAGTTTTAAATTAATTCAGAAGGTGTCAAATATCTTATGTCACAACACAACATATGTGCACGAAACAATGTTCATTTATGGATGTGTGACATCTGGTTTTTATTGAATATTTCGATAATGATGTAAATATTATTGGTAATCGGTTATTAGGACATAGATGACCTAATAACCGATCTTGTACATAATATATCAACTCATTTTATCTTAATAGTGGACATGAGTTTTTTGTGCTTTAAATCATCGTTATTATTTTGCTCCGTATGCCATCGTCATCCAAACCATTTCTCCGCAGGATCCTATTGCATGGTATTATCCAGGTATTCTTTGGTCTCTCTCTTGATGGATGTCGAGGGAGATTTGTTGACATGACTTTGTTAACGATCTGTTCTGGTGTTCTCTGCTTTATGTGCCCGTACCATCTTAGTTACCTCTCTTCTAGCTTATTATTAATTATATCATTATAAATAAATCAATATTTTATTGAGATACATGTTGTTTCTTTTTTACAGATTATTTGATAATGCACATATAATTTCATCGAAATGAACCTTGACAGTCTATCAATTAAACACTAATGAATAAATCTGAATAAGTAAAAAGGTTCATTTTTCTGCATACCAATATTTTAATTAATCTTTTAAAATAGGTTGCTAACCAAAAATATTATACATATCTATACAGTAAAATATTTTTATCGATATTTTAAAAAAAAAGAACAAATATTGTTTTAGAATATTAACTAATTATTTATTGATGGCTGAAAGTGAAAGTGATCTACAGCGAATGATGACGTGTGTGTACGAAAATTGTTCGATGAATGGATTGACAATGAATGCAAAAAAGACAAAAATCATGGTGTTTGAAAGAGGAAGTGAGAGAACAGTATGCCAGGTATTGATTGACAACGAAGTGTTAGAGCAAGTTGACGAATGTGTATACTTAGGTAGTTTGTTCACAAGAGATGGGAAGAGTGTGAAAGCGATAGTGAAAGGAGAAAAGTTGCTGGCAATAAGGTAAATGGTGCAATCCGACCAATAATTGCAAATAGAAACATATCTACAACAGCTAAAAGGTTGATGCACTCTGCTATCTTAGTGCCAACACTTATGTATGCAAGTGAGACGTGGACATGGTTAAAGAAGGATGAAAGTGACATAAATGCAGTTGAAATGAGATCGTTGAGAAGGATGTGTGGTAAAAGTCGGAGAGATCGTGTGCGTAACAGTGATATACGAAAGGAATGTGGAGTGAAAGTTGGTGTAATAACAAGGATGAATGTAAATAAGTTAAGATGGTTTGGGCACATGGAAAGAATGAATGAGGACAGAATGACTAAGAAGATATATTTGGCTGAGAGGAATGGTGCTCGGAGACGTGGACGTCTGAGGATTAAATGGCAAGATCATTTAAATCAAATCCTACAGGACGGTCACGTGTTGAGCACATTGAACAGGAGAGCATGCATGAGGAATTGTATGACAGTGACGAAAGAGAAAGATGTATGCAAGGATAGAAGGAAGTGGCGCTCGATCCTTTCTGCCTACCCCGCGAGGGAAGCGGCGTGATGGTATGTATGTACTAATTATTTATTGTGCAGATGGCAAAACCGATCAGATATCTCGATTGGAGAACCATGTTTTTGCTTCTATGGTTTGCAAAGAGCGTTTCTCGATTGATGAATCTTTCATTGTTTTTTGTAGGTATGAATATTGTTGTATTTTCAAAATCAGATTGACAATGTCCTAACAAGAGGAAAGACGTCTCTCTCGTCAAATAAACAAAAAGTATAATAAAACATTTGTTTTATTTATTTCGCGATAAAAATAGGACATTCTGGATGGTTGTCAAATCTCAGTGCTGTATACTACTACTACTACTACTTCCGATGGCCGAACAGCCCTTGTAGGAACTTTGCCTCCGAAACAATAGATGTCCAAGCCTTTCTATCTTGAGCAATGGAGTGCCAGTCGTCTTTAGCATTAAGCTCCTCTAGATCTCGGTTGATGTTGTATAATAATCTTTGTCTTGGTCTGCCTAACGGTCTTCTGCCCTCGGGTATACCCTGCAGAATACATTAGTCGCCCTTTCTTCTCCTTTTATTCATTGCTGTATTAGAGATATAAAATCTCTTTATTTATTTTTCAACAAGTGTGAAAATTGTGTATTCGAATGGTGATAAAAGCCTTAAAAATGCACTTTTAAAAATATAAAATGCACCGTATTTTTTCTAATTTTCTGTACTATTTTTTTAATTGATTTTTTTTGTGAAAGTTCCCCATAAAAATCGTACCATATTTTTGATCTTGTTAAAATATCGTTTACTGTATCCAGTTCGCAGGAACATTTCTTCACGTACTCAACTTCAACACGAATCTATTAAATTCTAATAAGATTTTTATTAATAAGATTATGATTACTATATGTCATACTTACTGTATAACATTGTTATTAAGATTAGTTTGGCATCTGTAGGTTAAATAAATAAACATACTTATTCATATTATAATATGTACATATTTATTGTGTGGATTAATAATAATTTATCATATTATTAAGTACCTTTAATATTTTGATCGAACTATTTATCATTTACTTTCAAATATGACATTATCAGATGTTATGAAAGATAATGAGAATTATGTCATTGATTTATTATATCTTTTATTTAAAAAAAAATATATGAGTATATAATGTTAAATTACGTTCTTCGTATCGAGGAAGGGGTTCTAATTCCAACCACTTTCCCCTGGATGTTTCAAGAACATCAGTTCTCATGTGATCCAAGCAGTCTACATAGAGTAAAAGTATTTTTCAATTTGATCCAAGAGTGGGTTTCTGGTTGACCTTATGGGTTTTTATCTGCAAAGCTCACTCGATAATTAATACTCCCTTGATGTATGACACACACAACATTATCATATATTATGTAGAAAATTACATATCCTTTTTAAAATATATCTTACAGTTAAGGACTTAAATTATTACAAAATATATAATGTGCGTGTATATTTATTGCCAGGATAGGGATTCTCTTTTGAGTTGTTTCTTTTGTGATTTTTTCTGTCTTGCTTTTTTTTGGATTTCCTTTTTTATCTGAGACCGCCTTGACCAAAAGCTGTTATAGTCTCAGACTAAAACAAAAAGAAAAGTACTCCGTATATCAGAAAGAAGGTTCCCAATAGGGTTTTTCGAAGATGGAGGAGTAAATTTGTTTTTTTTTTAACTGGTTCTGGTTTAACTGGCTAGTTCAAAAATATTGCTAATTATAGAAGTTCGTAAAAAATAGAATAAAATCTTATGAAACAACATAAAAAGGCTGCAGTGGCTCAGGCATGTAGAAGGAATGGATGATAAAAGAAAGACCTGAATCTTGTA
Organism: Athripsodes cinereus; assembly: GCA_947579605.1. Classification (NCBI taxonomy): domain Eukaryota; kingdom Metazoa; phylum Arthropoda; class Insecta; order Trichoptera; family Leptoceridae; genus Athripsodes; species Athripsodes cinereus. The sequence goes on from OX388327.1 coordinate 2,268,632, forward strand.
CTCCCGCAAGATCGTATCTAAGTGGTATAATTGCTAAGCAATGTGTTTTGTCCTAACATTATTTAAAAACTAAGCTGGGATATATTTTCGTAGTAAATTAAAATATATACCCGTCTTTTAAACTCTGTTTTTTATGGTCGTAACATTTAATTTATCGGCCACTGCCCCTAAATATTGCCCTCCAATAATTATCTTTGAGTTTTCTTCCGCCCGCCTGGAATACATCAGCTAAGACAAGGGAGTACTATTCCCCACGTTGAGGAGAAAACTAGGTTAGAGTGATATTAAACTACCTACATCGAAAATGCATTCACGACGGTCACTATAATATTATGACGCAATATCTCTGCGTTTTAATACAATGAAATTCCTATGAAAGGTGGACAGTAATGCAGCAATAAATTATAACGCAATTATAACTTTCGTGCATTAAAACAATGTTATTTATATTTTATGGTATTGTTCCATATATTATAATACAATAAGAAATGTTGCAATAATAACAAATATCGAAATGCATTTTGCGTTGCATTTGTGTAGGCAGTGCAATTTCTGCACTAATAAAACATCGACATCTCTTAAACCTTTTTTATTTTATTTATTAAAAACCAGTGATATAACTTCAGATAATACATATGAGTACAAAAAATATATAAGAGATGATGAGAATATTTACTATTTTATTTTTGTTTAACCGGATTTGGACAAAACGTGCAGATGACAAAACCAATCTGACATTTCGATTGGAGAACCATGTTTAAATAATGTAAAATTGTACAAAATCCAATCGTAAGAAGTAAGAATGGCATCCCAACGCTTACGAATTGGCTCCTGAGCCCGTAGACAATTTGTACTTAGCGATCGTCTACTGGCGAACTTTTCGACAATCTACCTACACGTACCGTATAATTATGCGTTATTGTTGCAGTTATTGACGAAAATTCGTTTGTAGGCGATCGCCAAGTACAAATTGTCTACGGGCTCAGGCTGGTTTAAGTGATCACTTTCAGTGTCCATGTACAACGTTCACGAATTCCGCCATTCTCACTGTCACGATATAAGAAACAATTGATGCAAATCATAAAATATAGGTAAGAGACAAAAATATAAATTATCCGTTACTCTAATTCAGTGGTTCTTAACCTGGGTTCGGTGAGTCAGTCTTGGGGGTTCGGTGAAAATCATTTTAAAGGCAAGGTAGTTTTGCGAGTTGGAAAATGATGAAATCATTGAAATCAGCAGAGCCAGGTTCAACAGCAACTCTTCAGAAGAACATCGCTCTCAACGTTTTGGTGTCAACAAATGGAAACATACCCTGTTATTGCTAAGAAAGCTCTGGAGATTTTTATACCGTTTGTTACAACATATCTTTGTGAGCAATCCTTTTCGAAGATGTTGGATATATAAACTAAGAACAGGAATAGACTTTGTTGTGAAAATGACATGAGAGTGGCACTTGCCAAGGTAAAGCCGCGAATTTCTGAATTGGTTTCTGAAAGGCAACAGCAGAAATCACACCGATTTGAAGTAAATATTAATTAATATGTTTCATGTTTTGATTTAACCATGAAAATTTAATGTTTTGATCTTTTTTTATATATATTTTTTCATTTTGTACACTTATAAATAAATATACACCATGTTTTGAATTTGAAAAATCTAATTTTATTTTTCAAATTAGGAGGGTTTCGGTGATTGCATATCGTCGTTGGATCAATGAAACCTCTTATGTGTCAATTTTTTTCGAATATGAGATATTGGTATCAAACGACTCGTCTCGTCGGGCCGAACAATTTGGTACCAATATCTCATATTCGAAAAAAATTGACACATAAGAGGTTTCATTGATCCGACAACGATATGTAACTGGTGGGGTTCGGTACCCCCAAAAAGGTTAAGAAACACTTCTCTAATTACTTCATCTAACCGCAGACGGTGTATACATATAAATTCTTTTGCTTATTCCTAGAGAATATTCTCAAATGTTTTTTTTATGACACTTTTTGATTTGATTTTAATTATGCAAATGCTAAATTTAATAAAAGTTAGGTAGAAGAAGAGGTATTGGCAGAATATGTGACGTCATGGCTTGAAAAATCTTTTTTAGCCTTGCTGGAGCATCACGCGACTGAGGAGAGCATAATAATATTATTATTTACTGGACTGGCCAGTTGAAAGCTATCCCAAATCTTTCGAGTTCCTAATTACAGTGTTGTTTGAGAGCAATGATATTAAAATGAAAGCTAGAGTAATAAACAATAATGCGGCTGGTCTGCTGGCTACCCCACTTGTGCAATATGCCGTGTTGCTGAAGTAATAGTAGTAGTAATCAACAATTCAAGCAAAATGAAGAAGGAGAGAACGTTTGAATGTTTGGTTTTTCGATTATTATTATTTTAACTGTATCATTACCATCCCTATATTAATTAAGGAATGCTATAATTTATGAAATTCGTATCGGTATGCACTTGGACTCCACCCAACGCACAGTGCGGAACTTAAATCAGCTGATAGTAAAACATATTGAACCTAAATATTATTTTATTGATAAAATACTTGTACTAGATTTCTTACAATGTTCAATCATTTATGAGTGAAATTAATGGCTGGTGTGTCACAGAAGAAATTCTTTTTCCTTCAATTTCGGTTCCCGGCCAGAGCAAAATGAAAAAAAAGCCTTTTTCTAATTGTTATGAACCTAACGAAAAGGTCATCCTTCACTTTGTTCTGGCCGGGAATCGAACCCGGGACCTCATGACTAAAAGGCAAGAACATTTCCTCCACACCACACCGACCGTCGAATTTGTTTTGTACATCGAAGGAGTCTATTAAATATATTTCACACATGGAGTATTTTAGCAGGCCAGCCCTTCAAGACAAGATTAACATACATACATACCATCACGCCGCTTCCCTTGCGGGGTAGGCAGAAATGATCGAGCGCCACTTCCTTCTATCCTTGCATACATCTTTCGCTTCCGTCACTGTCATATAATTCCTTATGCATGCTCTCCTGATCAATGTGCTCAACACATGACAGTCCTGTAGGATTTGATTTAAATGATCTTGCCATTTAATATTCGGACGTCCACGACTCCGCTCACCATTCCTAATTTAATAGAGTAACCATGCTGTTAATTTGCGAAACTATGTATAATATTCGATATAATGTTAGTATGAACATACTTATATTAACGAGAATGTTCGCGAAACTTTATTAAGAATGATATTTATTATTAAGTCATTTAAAAATGAATGTGTAATTTTGATAAATGAGACAAAAACCCTAATTACTATGCACTGTTTTATTATTAAGCAATAACGTATAAAAAAACGAATACGAATTAATTCGCAATATTAAATTGTTGCTAAGTAAAGCAAACATAGTATTGAAAAATATATCAAAACATAATAAAAAACGATAAAATATGTTGTTTGTCTGTATAAATAGATTTCAATATTGAAATGATCTCAGGGAAATTCTGTCAAAGTGCTCTAAAAGTGTGATGATCAAAATTTTCTTAATTATTTATTTATCGTGTCGAAACCCAGAAAACCAATCAAATTGATTTCCAGTACTGTGCAAAACGCACAGCACGTGAAGATACGTCAAAAATATCCTCCATAATGCATGCGACAGGGTACCTACATGCGAAGGTTCATGTAGGTAACAATCTGAAAAAAAAAATGGAAAATCTGGAGACAACGTTTCCTCTATGTCATGATAAATATTATATGTTATTGGATAAGAAATAATTAAAAAAAAACACTCTTCTTCCATCCGGAAGGGTTCCATCGGCCCGGGCTAGCCTCTTTCACAATACACCGTTCCTTTAACAACGACATCAGAGCACAGAGAATGTCGTGGGAAGAGATGACGCGATTGGCACAGACACGCTCTGAATGGAGGAAGTTGGTTTCTGCCTTGTGCTCCCGAGAGGAGCGTTGAGGGCGATGACGATGAGTAATTTAAATCTAGTCAGTTGTTTATTTTACGAGCAATGCCGGGTTCAAATACCATAAAATTAATTATAATTAATTTATAAAACCACCGGTTACATTATCTATTGGATTAATTAATTTTTCTCGTGTTTTTATTACTTATTTATTCGTCAGGACTTTAAGTGATTAAAATTTTATATGAATTTGAAGGTTTTTTGTTGAGAATTGTAACATGATTCGTGACATAATAATTTCATACTTGGCCACTTCTAATAGTGCTACTTGCACGTCTTTCCAATATTAAAATTCTTCTTAGTCACTATTTTCACTTTTTATGTTTTAACTTTGAAGTTTTCATCCACATTTTTAGACGTTTTGAATAGTATTAATGTGCTTTTTCCATTAATTTTCTCAAGAATGTAAACATTGTTTGGTGTACTGATAGAACCAAATTAATAAAAGGAACAGGAGAAGGAGTCTAAAGGCCATGCTTCAAGTTAATTATGAGGAAATCCCACTTGTATTTCAATCAGAAATATGTGCTTTTTTTGGAAAAATACATTCAGTTCAACCTTGACAGAGGATACTCGTATTATAAAGCAACACATAGCTTTGCCACACGACCAATTACTCTAAAATGATTCGGAATTGCCTCCTACTCCTCAAACTAGGCGAGAATACAAAATTACCCATCTTTGAGTACCTGGACACTTTTAAGTTGAGGACAATGGTCGAGCCTGAGAAGTTGTCGAAAAAGAAGACCAGAACCGTCTTGTGATCTAGGAAAAATCAAAACTAGATTTTGATTTATTTTATTTGGCATATCAACAGACTTTTTACAATTAATATAACACATACAATTATTTAGCAGTCCACTTACTGATAGCACGTTAAATTAACAAATACAGAAACAATACACATTAAGAAATGAAAAATAAAATATACAAAAAAAAGAACAAAAGAAGAAGAATAATGATAACTCAAAATATTAAAGAGAAAGACTAGGGAAAGAAGAAATTCGACTTGAGGATAAATTTGGATTTCAAGGCGTAGTAGATTGGAAATGAGTGTAATCAAAACCAGAATTATTCGATTCAAACGAACGACACGAAAGTCCGAGCCATCAGATTGCCAACCAACCGCCTTTAATATTTTATTTCGCATAGGTACATATTTTACATGCGTAATTTGTTTTCAATCACCAATCTTGGTTGGTCAACGTAATCCATAGTCAAATAAAACCTAATTGTGGATTTTATGTGAAACCTGTATCGAACAGGATTCGCAATCATTATCATTATTATTACCACATACCCTTTCCCTTTAGCCTCGGGCAACACCTGAGTGACCAACACCGGGTACATCAATTAAAAAATTCCTGGGCCTCATGCAAAGTCTATAAATTGGACAACTAAATTCAAACCACTAAATTTAATATGACGGTGACGCACTGGGGTATCGCATGCCCACTTTAAAAAAAATATCTATTTATATGGTGATATATTTTTTTCTCCTCATCCCTACTTCTTTTTCATCAGGTTCGTTAAATGTTTTCTATGAGTTGTTGTCAAAACATGTCAATGCAACTTAACAATATTATCTGTAGATTTCTTTCTATTGTCTATGATCATGTTTGTATCCGCGCATATATACGATTGCAAACTTGACTTTCTCCACTGTCAAAATCCATGCTTGAATAAACTACACTTCGCTTCAATACCGACATCTTTTTTAAATCCCCGATTGCATTTCCCCTTGAACGAGTTGCAGGCCAACAGTTGTATCTCGTTTTTATATATTTAATAAATGCTTGTGCATTGATGTTTTTTTTATATCGGAATGAAATTATAGGATTAATATTTTTGTGTACATGAATTTCTGTAACTTATATTAAACGCCTGTTGACACACTTCGGTGTAAAAAAAGTGTTTTTAACAAAGTAAATTTTATATATTTTTTTAAAAATTTTATTTTGGTTACCGGGTTAGTTGGAAGACATCGCATTTTAGCGATAAACTCGCCCTCTGTACATTGAATTTATAATAGTTATTTTTATGACACTATTTTATTATGTAATATTGTAACCAATGTACAGTGAAGAATAAAATAAATAAATAAATATATTCTATTCCAGTATTGAAATTTAATATCGGTTTTTTTGTTTTATTTTACATTCTTTTTTTCTGTTTTATATGTCCTATGTATTCTTATATATCTAAACTGGTTTTACGCTCAAACATGCTAATCAAACATTTTATTAGGTTTACCAGATGACTTTGCCTCAATGCAATACGTACACCTTTTGTGCAAATTTATGTTTACAATTACACGTGTTTATTATTATTAAATAAGTGAAAAAAAAGTAGATTATGGGTAATCTTAATATGTTTTTTGTATAGTTTAAAAAGATAATCAATCCACAATCCCGTGGAGCACCCGGTAAAGAATTGGTCTCCCACTCTTCTCCGTAAGTTTTCGAGTGTCCTGTAAAAGGCAGGTGTTCGATAAAATAAAAAACATTTTACATCTTACATTCAGCGATGAGATTTGCCACCTTCCTGAATGCCTTAATTTTTGTTGACATAGTGAGGACAGCTACTTTGTTTTTTTTTTAATTTTACCCAGCTTGTGGGAAATACCGTGATGGTACAGTTGAAGAAGCAGTAAAATATGACAGTTTAGACCGCTCATCATAATATCGTATTTTATATAGAAAAAAAATCTGGGGTCTAATCGTTCCCATCAACATAACACAACCGCAATTTTTACTTACGGGCAATTCACGGTTGATCTAATAGCGGTGCTATGGAGACTTTAGCATAATTTTAGATTAGTTTATGTTATATCTATTTGTATATAATTATGTCTATTATTATTATATGCAATGTTAAATCTGGTCCCATAGTTATTATGCACAAGTAATATTAGGTATAACACTAAATCACTATTATCGATCAGATTATATGCAGTTTAAAAAACTTTAATATAAATGCATATTATTTTGTATGCATGTTCAGTTTTTTGCATTGTTTAACTGGATTTGGGCACAACGCGCATATAACGAATGTTATAACATTAAATCATTGTTATTGGTCAGATTATATGCAATTTAAAAAATTAACTATAAATGCATATTTATATGTTTAAAATAATTGCTATTTTTTTTTGTTATACTGGATTTGAATATTTACTAATATTGTTGATTGTTTAACTGGATTATTTGAGCACAACGCGTATATGACAAAACCAATCAGATATTTGGATTAGAGAATCATGTCAAAATCTCTTTCTTTCACCATTCTCACGTGAACGTTGACCAAGAAGATGGCTACTCCACTTCTAGGATACACTGTGATGGTGTAGTAAAGTGGGTTACATCAAGGGAGTATTTTAATTCTCGAGTGGGTTTTGCAGAGGGAGTCCCATAATGACAACCTCGAGTCCACTTTTTGATAAAAAAAAAACAAAAGCCTTTGTTTTAGACAGACTGGATGACATGAGAACTGATGTTCTTGAAACATCCAGGGGTAAGTGGTAAGAACCCCTCCTCCTTAATAGTATGGTTTAGTAGTATTTTTATTATCATTTATTTTTCGTGTTGAACCCCAGAAAAAAAACCAATCAAACTGATCTTCAGTACTGTGCAAAACGCACAGCACGTGGAGATGTGTCAAAAATATCCTCCATAGTGCAAGTGACAGGGCACAATGGACACTACAACAAATGTGCAAATATGCAATAAGCTATAAAAAAATGTAACTGCATATAATGAGAACTTGAATTATAGTATAATTTGGTATGAAGCTATTAAAACGAGTGCTTGAACGGCTATTTGATGAATGGGTGTATTAAGTATTGACACCCATAATTAAATTTTCAATATAAAATACTTAGTGCGGTGGTGCAAGTATCATAAAATATTTTAAGGAAATTATTTTATGATTAAAATGTTGTAATAGATTGGGTGTTCCGTGGAGCAACTGGCATAGAAATTGGTTTCCCGTTCTCTTAAATAGATATTTCTGGAATCATACTTAGAGAGTTTATAATAGGCGCAATCCTTTCTAACTATATTTGGAAGTATCCAACATGGGGTACCGATACTAGGTATTTCAGAACAATAACTACACATGAAGCTGTCATCGGGGTTTCTAAGAGAGAATATCGGAGCCTTCGGTAAGTCGCCCGGTAACTTAATTGGACAAAGGACGCTTTGCGACAAGGTTAGGGATGCGGGTTCAAGTCCCGTCCGGAGCACTACCGAATAAGGTGACGTTGTCTTTTCTAAGCCTTATGTGGTAGTTTCATGTGTTAAATTAACATATATGAAGTCATACAATGATTAGTTCTAAGAATAACATCGATTAACATCCCATTCTCTTGTCCGTTAGTTTCAAGTGTCCTGTATAAGGCAGTAAGTGTTTGAAAACATAAAGACATTTTACATCTTAAATTCAGAGATGAGGCTTACCACCCATCCTGAACGTATTAATTTTTTGTTGGCACGGAGAAGACAGATTTCATGTTTATTATAATTACATTTTTATACATATAGTAAAAACATGATGAATGAAAAATGCAAATAGTTAATTTTGTATTTAAAAAATTCTTTTAAACCCCACCGGATTCTTATTATGAAGTACTACCTATCCAATACCGTAAAAATAGTCCAAAATAACCGACGTTTAGGCACGTCCAGGAAATCTGAGAAAGTTCCTCAAGGTGTTTTTGTTTGTCCTTAACTTTTTGGTATATTATGATGAATACAAAATGAATATTTAGAAATATTTTGTTCGTATTACTGTATTTGGGCATAACATACAGATGACAAAAGCAATCAGATATCTCGATTGGAAAACCATGTTACTATTACACAATGTAACATTGTGCAAAATCTAATCGGAAGAAGTGTTTTACGAATATCTGGCTTTTTATCATCATCGCCCTCAACGCCCCTCTCGGGAGCACAGGGCGGAAACCAGCCTCTTCCGTTCAGAGCATATCTGCCCCAATTGCGTCACCTCTCCCTACGATATTCTCATCGCTCTGAGGCCTGAGTCAATAACACATTTTCACGTTGCGTTTTCATTCCGTTAACGTTCGAGTATACACGTAGTTGCAAGCAAGTGTCAATTTCGTTGCTAAGATACATAATAGTTACGAAAATTGACACTTTGGCGCAACGTCGTCTGCATTTGAACGCTAACGGAACGAAAACGTAACGTGAAAATGTGTTATTGACTCAGGCCTCTGATATCGTTGTTATAGAAATAGTGAAAGAGGTACGCCCGGGCCTGCCTTTAACAGACACTAAAAAACTAAAAAAAAAGAGAAGGAAACCAATTCATTTCTGGAGATTCTATGGAAATTCATATCTCTCGTAACATTATTATCAGTATAATTATTATGCAAGCGAGACTTGGACATGGCAGAAGAAGGACGAGAGTGGAATAAATGCAGTGGAGATGCGATCACTGAGAAGAATGGTAGGTAAAACATTGCGTGATAGAGTAAGAAATGAGGATATTAGAAGAATGAGTGGATGCAAGAGGAGTGTTGTGGATAGAATGCGTGTAAATAAATTGAGATGGTTTGGTCATGTGGAGCGAATGGATGGTGTAAGATTGACGAAGAGGGTGTATTTATCTGAAAGAGAGGGTGTGAGGAAGCGCGGGCGTCCGAGAACCACGTGGCTTAACCACGTGGATCAAATTCTCAAGGACGGTCGGGTGTTAAGTAAGAGGAATCGGCGTGCATGTATGAGAAACTGGATGAATGTAGAGGAAGCGAAAGAAGTATGTAAGGATAGAGCGACATGGCGTTCCGTTCTCTCTGCCTACCCCACCTGGGACACGGCGTGAGGGTATAGTATAGTATAGTAGTATAATTATTACCTTTAATAAGATAATTCTTACAAGGATCATTACAGCTGAAGGCCAATGCGATCCCAAAAGATAACTTTAAACGATATCCAAACGACAACACAACTACAATATATCTTCATTTTTTCTTATAAATTCTGCATACGTCACGTTAAAGATATCAATTTCTCCAGCCAGACCATGAAACATTTGAATAGCCTTTCCTACTGGGGACTTTGCCAATATGTTTGTTCTGCTTTGAGACTTGTAAAAAAATCGTGATGCCGAGAACGTCCATATCAGAGGCTACAGGCGAAATGGATCAATCGTCAATAATTTTAAAACCTAGAATGGTCAAGAGCTATTTTCTTATCAAGATTGACATGTCCTTTTAGTATAAGCATGATTTGTATCATAATTATATGCATATTTATACCGCTTTTTTTGCATATCATGCTAAACTTAACAACATTGTGAACAAATAAATAAGTTTGTAGTAGGAAACGTTTTCTATCTTAAAATAATAATTATATGTATATTATTAGTGATTTATCATCGGACTTGCATTATAATCTCTGAATATAATGTTTTTCTACCTGCTGTACCCAAATAGATCATCAGTGGCGGAACGTCTACCAAAAAAAACTTTAAAAAAATTTCCTTTAAAAATAAATTGCCAATGATGCCCTTGCCACTATTCAGGTGTTATTTCTCAATCTTGATTCCAGGAGACACATCGTCGAAACTTTTCATCTTAGTTTGTGGCTACATGACCTGCTCATAGTCACTTTAAACATTTTACTAGATGGGAGATTTATTTATTATTTCATAGAAAAACACACAGTTAGTTAACAAAATATTCATAAAAACAACCAAATACACCCAATTGGAAGCAATACACCTCCTGAACCCCGCCAGCGAGTCACCAAAGACATCCAGATACAAATATAGAAATCCTACACATTATTTATCTTGACCCATTCCAGATCTGAAAAAGGAGAGCAATGAGCCCCGTTCCCAGCTAGGATAAGAAATTGTGATTGGCTAAGAAATTCACCGTTGAATCTATAGGACCAGAATGTCAAATGAATTGACCTCTTTATTTCCCCATAAGTAATATAAAAAATATTAGGGTAGGCGAAAAAAGGCAACACCTTAAAAGAATCCGTCAACAACGAGCTAACTGGATTGGCCACAACATCAGGTACCCAGGTCTGCTTATCACCATCGCGGAGCATCGCGGGACCGAATGCAGAAATGGTAAAGACCGACCAAGAGACGCTTATATGGACCAACTGAAGAAAAATATGAACTATGGCACATACGTAGCATTAAAGAGACTAGTTGAAAATAGGGATGAATGGAGAAGAAAATCCAAACTTGTTGCATACCAATTCAATGGATTGCAGCAATATCTATTTAAGTTAAAGAATATAGGTAGATGTTTTAAAATGAAAATGCACCGTCACTGTTTTTACAAGGTCGCAGAATGGATCGTGAGTTGCAAAAAAATATTTACGACCAAATTGGGTATGGCATGTTGCCACTAGTGACAGGTAACACTGACCCATTCATTGTATAAGCTGATAATATCTTAAACAGTTATCTTTGATTTTATAAAAAGGTTCACATTTCTCCACAATGTCACGAATTGAAATAAAACGATCTATCTATCTTAACATAAATTATCATCAAAGTATACACTAGCTGCGACTGCGGAGAGGTGCAAAGTGCTTCTCACTTATTGCAATGCCTGCTGACGCAAAATGCATGTAACGAGACTGACCGATGACAGTGATGGCAAATGACAAAGCGATATACGTCGCTGCATACTAGAGTGGCAAGGTCTAAATTCCAGACTCGAAAAGTAAAGTAAGTAAGGCATATACCACAAGTGGGGTAACCGTCAGACTAAATGAACGTAATAAGCATGCAGATTGTTCTCATCATGCCAATAAAATTAAGACAATCAGGACGGTGGGAAGAAAAAAATCATCAATGCTGAATTCTTCTTATCAATCATTGTCTTATACGTGAGGTTTATAAAGGAAATACGTTAAATTTATCGGAGGCGCTATTTTCACCCATTTTTTTTTTTGCATACAAACAAAAATATTCCGCGAAAAAGTGGTTATTTCTACCCAAAGTACATACCAACCACAGATAACAGATACCAACTATTTGTTTGACGTTTATACTGTCATTAGACTTGTGTGACGTTTTGTTAGTAATTTCTAATTCGTGTTTTAACTTTATTTTGTTTATATTAATGGATATTTTTATTGTATTTAATTATCTCTTAAATATTTTCTACAAATTGAGTGTTTTTAAGTCGTTTATGGGTTAAATTTCTGGATTATAAAATGAATTTTATCAACATGGGCGGCAAAAAGAAAACCTGACAAAAGCCGGAAAGAAGTGTTTTATGCCATAGATTAACCATAGAGTAGTGCTTTCACAGTTTTTGTTTCATTTAGGAAAAGGACAGAAATATAGAAATATATTTATTTACCTCGGGTTGTTTACGGTAAAAAAGAAAAAAATGGGTAGAAATAACTCCAGCCTAAATTTATTAATTGTGTCGGTGCACACGTAGTAGAATTCCATAATAATGCAATTTGAAACAAGTGTTCCTTTCTACTATTGTTTTTTAATTCGCAGAGAGACGTCTTTCGACTTATAAGGTCATTATCAATCTTTTAGATTAGATTAGATTGATACCTTATAAGTCGAAAGACGTCCCTCTGCGAATTAAAAAACAATAGTAGAAAGGAACACTTGTATCAAATTGCATTAAATACGTTAAACTTACAGAAAATAATGGTAGGTAGGCCTTTTTTATCGTGCACTCCACGGGATATCTATCAACTTAATATTTTATTGGTACGGAGAAAATTACTCGCATGTTTATTGCATGCCGTTGTTTACTGATAACCCAAATTGTGAGATTTGCGGATCTATCTATCTATAACATCACGATATCTCCAAAATAAACAAGTAAATTGTTGTCTCCCCCCAAATTAAAGTATATGTAGACATTCAAACAATTACGAGCACTATTCACAATTCAGCATTTATGAGACATGCCACCCATCCAGATTCTCTTATTTTTATTCGAATGAAGAGGAAAATCTGAATATTTATTACGTGAGGTTAGTCCGCTGGCTACCCCATTTGTGGGACATGCCGTGATGTAGTAATATTTACGATCACATCCCAGAACAGGACTCTCGAAAATTAAGAAAAAAGTGAAAGTACTATTCTTTTACATAGACTCTACGGAGCCAAGTCATTTTCTACACGCCACAAAAAATGAGACATTTAGAATGAGTGTCCTACCTTACCACTAAAGCAAAGAAGTAAATAAATTTACAATAGTGATTAGATAAATTCAAACAAATGCCTCTTTCTACTATAAATAATTGATGGTGAGAGAGACGTCTTTCAACTTATCAGAACCTCTAGACAAACACGCACTTGGCGATCGACTACAAAGAATTTTCGACAATAACGCATAATTATACGGTACATGTAGGTAGATTGTCGAAAAGTTCGCCAGTAGTCGATCGCTAAGTTCGGTTTGTCTATGTGCTCAGGTCATTATCAACACCTGACAAGTCGGAAGGCGTTATTTTGCGTTCAATAATTTATAGTAGAAAGAAACACTTATTTGAAATTACTTGATTTTGGAATTCAACTACGTGTGCACTGACACAACAATAGTGATATTTTACAAATTTTGATCGCCCTCAAGGCTCCTCAGGAGCACAGGGTAGAAACCAGCCTCCAGCGTTCAGAGCGTCTCTGTGCCAATCGCGTCACCTCTTTTCACGACATTGCTCTGATGTCGTTGTCATAGGAACGGTATATTGTAAAAGAGGGACACCCGGGCCGACGAAACACTTGCGGACAGAAGAACAGTGCTCTTTTTGGCCAACTATCATTGGGCATTCTCAGAACGTGTCCCAGCCAGGACCATCCTCTCTCCTGTATCACGGAGATTACAGGTCTCTGCCGGGTGTGTCGGCGCACAGCATCGTTTGTGACATGTTCATACCATTTTATATCCAGAATCCTCCTAAGACACTTTTACAAAAATACTTGCCTTCTACAGGAAATACGAAAACTCTGTGTTTTCAATATAACAAAAAGACCTGCCTATGGTTTTTAATATAATACCAAAATTTATCTACCTTTCAAAAGCCAGCTGCTAGTTACAAATTATTGTATTTAATTATATGTATATGTAAAAATAAACTGATATTATAATATTAATCTCTATTCTCAACGAGATTAATCAAAATTTGTACGAGTTTAACAGTAATGCTCTATTTATGTATAATGATAGGGTTCGCTCTGATTGCTTTGGTTGATATCCTATCAGACAAATTGTAGCCAAATAAATGGGGCCATTACTTTATTTAATTCCTTTCAACTGCATAACTATGTTGTTAAACTTTGTAAATATTCGAGTTCTATGTATATTGTTTCTAAAAGTAATTTTTGGTTGATAATCATCATTAAAAAAATATTTAAAATCAGTTGCCCTAAAATGGAGCTAAGCACGAGGACATGTTGACACGATAGGTGTTCTCTAAGAGGACAAAGAAAGTTTTTATTTAAATGTATCTGCATTTTTGTTATAATCCCAAATACAACTATTACATATACACCATTTACACTACACTATATCATCACGGTATATCCCACAATCGGGGTAGCTGTATGTAATTAACATGCAAGCTGTCCTCTAAGTAGAAATTAAAAAAAAATTAAGGAATTGACCTTGAATTAAAGAGGTAATATGTATTTATTTTGACCTTGAATTAAAGAGGTAATATGTATTTATTTTGACCTTGAATTAAAGAGGTAATATGTATTTATTTTTTCGAACACCTGCCTTTTACAGGACATTATAGAGCTTACGGAAAAGAGTGGGAGACCAATTTATTCTTTGACGGGTACTCTACGGCTAATCTTTCACAGTAAACGTTTAATGGATAACCTTAACGACACCTTTCACATTAAGCTAAAAGCTCGTGTCGTGAAGGAGGAGCTTGCCAAAGCCTGGAATCGAACAACTTCTATACCAGTACAGTACCGCAAGTGAGGATAACAGGAGAATAATTGGATGAAATGAACAAATTTGATGAGTGTGATTTCAACTGTAAGTGTCATGCAATTGTTCCAGACATTCTAGAATTTTATGAGACTATTTGTAGACATATTATAATACTATGGAGAAAAGCTCTCATTATTTTGTTATAGAAACATTGAAAGGTATGTGCATTTTATGAATAAATAAATAAATAAATAATATCTGTCGGCTGTAATGGATAGTAATAATAAAAGTTATTATGATAGCAATATTGGTAGTGCCTACTTATCCTTGATCAGTGAAATGTGTAAACTATATTATTATTAGGTGCTTGTGTACGTCATATTTTTTATAAGGTACCTACCAACACTAATTAGGTAAAATATGCGACGTTGCCATACCAAATATTATTGTTCAAAATCTGAAATTAATATAAAATACGAAACATTACGTATAAAAATTCATATAAAAAGGGTGCCAATAGATATTTATGTAATTAGCAACCTGAAAAGTGAACAAAGAAAATTTCAAAGTGTGGCATTCCTCAAGGATGTCATTTTGGGCCTTTTGGTACCAAGAGTTGACCAATTTTTTTATTTTATTTTGAGGGTATTCTCAGTCAAACGTAACGTAGCTTGATATATATACTTGCTTTCTAACTTTCTGCCAGCCCTTTTCTCTCCACTGCTGGACATGGGCCTCCTCAAAACTTTTCCATACTTTCTAATCTCGAGCAATACTGTTTTCCTATCATCTAAACAATATCTCAACTCATCTTTTTTTAAGTCTTCCCAAACTTCTTCTGTACTCCCACGATCTCCATTCAAAAGTTCTGGAAGTCCGCCTGCCATCCTCTCCAAATGACCAGTCCAATGCCATTTTAGTTTGAAAACTTCATCAACAGTGCCGACGAATTTTGTCTTTGTCTTTTGTCGGATGATTTCGTTTCTTAGTTTGGCTCTAAAGATTGAAATACGTGAGAAAAATTTGTTAGCTGTTGTCTGCAATCTACAGTGCATAGCATTGGATACAATGTAATTTATTTTATGTTGAGAATAAATTAATATATAATACAAATTATTTGAGGGAACGATCAAATTGATTTAATGGTAATATTATTATCAGCGTGTATTATTTTATGATATGCAGTAAGTGACCGGCAAACAAATGGTAACAGTTTCTTGATATTATTAATTGTACGTTCCTACAGCTTAAATGTGTCTATATTGAATTGACGTATATTTGTATGTACAGTATATTCATTAGTTATCGTTTTTTCGACTAACGAACAGAATCAAATCACGTTATTTTTTTCGGAAAATAGACTAAGTTCTGGAGACGATTATCGGATAATACGAACAGAATCAAGTCACGAAATCATTTTTCGGAAAAAAGACAGTAAAATGTGGTTCCAGAGATGCATCATGCGAATACCATAAACAACATATAGCATAAGGAACTTTTGTTACTAAAAAGTTTGAGACGGACTCTCATCCAAGTGTTTCAGATGTATAAACCACTTTTATGAACACGAGAGAGAAGTATGGAAAAGTAAATATTCATTAGTAGAAGGAACAAGAAAAATACAAAGATTCGCTACTCGGTATGCCATATTGTAAATAAATGAGGTTTGTCAATTCCTTAACAATGGTGAAAGCAATGAGGATTGTGGCTTATTGGGAGATATGTGATCAATCGTGTAGTGGAAGCAAAACATCTGGCACATCACATCCCTCAGAATTGAGGAAAGTGACGTAGAGGAAGAAGATTTACTTTCCATGTTGAATATGAGAGAAGAGTGATTCCGTGTCTCAGTGGCTGTTGTCTGTTTATCTTAACCTCTCGAGCACATAATTATAGCAATCGTACTCTGTCCTTTAACTTACTTTTCAGTAATTTCAAATTTTGTCCATTATCGGACAGAACATAGACAAATTGTGGTTTCATTGTATTTAGTAGAAGTAGTTGTACTGACGGCTGATTTAACCGCAACAGACTCTACGAGTGGTGAATAGTCAAACCCATAATGTACCAAATAATAATAATAATATGTATCACAGCTCTCTATGTACTTGTACTAGGCCGGATCTAGGAACAATAAATGCCAATAATTGGATATGATGATTGACAATGCGCAAAAAGTACCGATGTTAATAGTTATACATATGTACATATATAATGATTTGCTATGGAATAGTGTGACGATTTTTAAGGTGTTTTTAGTTTTATCAAGGCTCTCTCTGTCTACAGGTCAATACAGAATGCTAAGACAGAAGAATATGGCGCAGGTGATATTATATTTGTCTTTTGAGAGAAAAAGAAAAAATATTTTTTGTGCCGTATTGGGTCCCCCTTACGTTAACTATCACTTATGAGAATGTTTAACTATCTTGAGCTATTCAAAACGGCTACTTGACGTTCCGTATTTCTGTCAGGAGATCTGCCTTCTTCAAACACCTCTTCGACCCTCGATATTGCCCTAAATGAGAGACATAATTAATTCTTATACAACAGTTAGTGAAAGAACACGAATGTAAGTTTTGAACTTCTAACAAAATTTCTAAGAGGATTTCTCCTCACCATTATTTTATTTCACCATTATCGAATGAATATTAAAATATTCAGGAGTGTGTTATTATAGACCTGGTGATTTTCTTATATCGTCAAATCATCACTTTACTATTATTTTTGTCTATCTCTTGTCTCTAAGTTTAGCTACATACATACCCATTCCATTACTATTTTTAAAGCTTATGTCTTGTCAAAAATTTCATCTCTTAATTATATATATCGATCTTTATTGATAATTCTAGTATTTAAGACTTCTGAAAAATGCTCTAAGGGAATAAGTAATTCAAAACTTAATTCAAAACCCTTATCATAACATTTTAATCAATCGACATTTTAAAGAATGGCGTAAGATTACCAAATGACCTAAATATGTGTATGATTAATAACCTAACAATCGATTAGTAAAATCAATACAAGATCGAACAAATGCAATTCCTCGAACTCTCCATTAATTTTTTGCTAGCACGATAAGTCTACATACATAATATCCGGATATCACCTCACATTGACCTTGCTCGATTGTAACTTCTACTAGCACCGACTCTGATGTGTTGAATGCTATTTTAGTATAAAAGCGGTGCATGTGAACTGAATTGTATCATTAGCAGTTTTCTACATTTAGAAAAGGCTTTGACTAACAACAATTCAAAATGAACCCACTGGTTAGTACACTAACTTGTTGTTCTTTGTTTCGTTTGAATATTTTTAATATCTGCTTCAAATAATATTTGTTATTTTGTGATATAAGCATTTGAGAACAAGTATTTATTTATTTTACAAAAAATACTCCAGAAAATTAATTATACTTTTTCACAATAATTTTATCTAATTCTTTTGATCTGACTTTATGAAAAAAATTGAGAAAATTCCATACAAGGGTTATTGAACTGCTCAAAACTTTTTACGGCCCAAATTTTTAACTAACTACTGATTTTTATTTTTTCTATCCATAATGTTGATTATTTCTTTCTTTTCCAGTTCATCGTCTCCCTCCTCTGCCTGGGTGCTGCCTCAGCTTCCCACTACTACCCATTGGCTGTCCATGGACTTCCACACGCTGGACACCACTATGCCCCAGCCCCATTGGGACATGATGGCAATGTCATCGATACACCTGAAGTAGCCCACGCCAAGGCTGCCCACTCAGCTGCTTTCCACAATGCTGCCCATGGTGCTCATGGATCAGCTGGACACTACGCCGGAGCTTATGGACATGGACACATTGCCGCCCCTCTTGCCTACCACGGAGCCGTTGCTCACCATGGAGTCGTTGCCCACCACGGAGCTCACGGATACCACGCTTACGGACCAGCCCCACTTGGACATGACGGAAACGTTATCGACACAGCTGCCGTAGCTCACGCCAAGGCTGCCCACCATGCCGCTTTCCATAACGCCGCTCATGGTGCCCGTGGATCAGTCTACGATAACATCCATGACCACAACGGACATGCTGGACATTTGGGACACTATGCCCCAGCTGCCCACTATGGTGCCCACTATGCCGGTCACTACGCCCATGGCGCTGCTCCTCTTGGTCATGACGGACAGGTCGTCGATACCCCCGAGGTTGCCCACGCTAAGGCTGCCCACTTCGCCGCTGTAGCTCACGCTGCTCATGGCGCTCATCATTATGGATACGGACATCATTAAAGGCCAACTCCCCTAAATATAATGGAACCTGTGTGATATAATACTCAAACATCTTAACATATTTACCTCATTTCATCTCTTTTTTTATAATTTTTCTGCTTTTTACGTAGCAACCTCTTAAAAACTTAACCAGGATCTTGCTTCTCAGTTAAGTTAATTTCTCTTTCAACATCTTAAGAGGTTCTTGAAGACTGACTTCGTCTGAATTTTATCCTTATTTTTTAAATATTATTTCACATCCCACCTTTTGTTTTCATTTTCGTTCTTCACTTATTATTTTTCTTTTGTTTTCTTTTTATTATTATTTTCTTTTTCTTCTTTATCCATACCCCTTCTCTCATCTTTGTGTATATATTCATGTATCGCTTTAATTATTGTATCATTGTATATATATATTTAAATCACATTTATATATTTGTACATATATTATGTGCAAACTATAATAAGCAAAACGATGAAATAAAATCGAAAGCAAAAATATCTATTGTCTTTTTTTCAAACAGATTAATCGATTACCCAACTTTTGTTCATATTTATCAAAACCAAATTTCGTTACCTTAATGCAGAACTTTGTTTGCGGAATGCAGAACTTTGTTTGCAGAATGCAGAACTACTACTACTACTACTATACCATCACGGCATATCCCACAAGTGGGGTAGCCAGCAGATCAGCTGCATGTAAAACATGCAAGCTGTCTTCTTCGTACCAATATAAAATCAAGACATTGAGGATGGGTGGCAAACCTCATCGCCGAATTTAAGATGTAAAATGTCTCATTTTTTCGAACACCTGCCTTTTACAGGACACTCGAAAACTTATGGAGAAGAGTGGGAGACTAATTCTTTACCGGGTGCTCCACGGGATAACTCAAATTTTTATCAAACTGAGTAAATTATTGAGAAATAAGAAATGATAATAATAGATACGAGATAATTTAATGAATGAGAGTTATAAGATTCCTGAATAATAATGCATGTCAAAATTTGCTATACCTACATAGAAATTTTGACTATTTTTAATTTTATTACAAAAAACAAAACTTTTAACTGCTCCTTTGAAAAATCACCTTAAAATACTTAGGATAGTTCTACATTAAGGTAGCGATTTGTAAATTAAATCGTTTAGTCATTAAAAGTATAAGATATTAACATGAGATGTTTGAATAGATATTTGATGAATATTTTTTATTTTATCACAAAAACAAAACTTCTAACTTCTCCTTTAAAAAATTACCTTAAAATACTCAGGGGAGTTCTGCATTGAGTTAAAGATTTGTAAATTAGATCGATTCGTTTAAAGGTATAAGATAATAACATGAGATGTTTTGAAATCTTAGCAAAATCTTAGAAAAAAAAAAACCTTTTTTATAGAAGTTTTCGAGTGTCTTGTACAAGTTCGTAGAACATCACATATTGGCAAATCTTTAGTAGCAAGGACTGTTCAAACGTTTAATGGTCTAGCTAGAGATATTAATATCTTTGACGTGAAAATTGAAAGTATATTTTATTTATGTTATCATCTGGATATCGTTTATTCAAGTTATCTTCTGGGATCGTATTAGAATTAGAATTCAGCTGTATTGATCCTTGTTAGAATCGTCTTATTGTCAGTAATAATTCTCATTGTTTCTTTGTATTTATCTTCATCTATAATATAACGTGGATGTAATGTCCTAGAATTTATGAATTGTACAGTGTCCTTGAGGTGCTTTGGCATGTAAACGACACTTTAATGTTGTCCAATAATAATAATTATAATAATAGACAATATATGTTATAAATTGTTCAAATCAGCGATGAGGTGTACCATTCATCCTGACAGGAGTGATGGGTTTTAAGAAACAGAGACTGGAGTTTGAAGAAACCATTTTCTCTTAAACGGCTCACTTGAAAGACATCAGGCTTTGAATCAGTCTAAGGTTAGACTCTTCACATCTCGAATGCTTCTTAGCGATTCATGTTCTGTACATTTTCCAAGTTATTGAGCTTGACCACAGAATTAACCATAATACATATGTTTAATATAGCAGTTGGACATTCTCAATCTTAGCTTCAAATTCATTTCATTATTATAGAATACTAGCTGACCCGGCAAACGATGTTTTGCCATAAACATTATATATCGACCGGACTTGAAAATGATTAAATTACTAATACAATATTGTAATTAAAAAATAGGAGTTGACGGTAGAAATGTGAAAATTTAGGGCTGTATGTATTTTTTAATGCCTCGTCACAAAAAATTAAAAATTATATCCAAAAGTAAAATAAAAAAAATTGAGGTGGACCACCCTTAACTTTTAGGTGTATGAAAAGTATATGTTGACCGATTCTCAGACCTACCCGATAAGCACACAAAATTTCATCAAAATCGATTAAACCGTTTCGGAGCAGTATGCCTTGGACTTCAGGAGGGAGGTAAAAAGGTATCTTGTCGAGAAAGCCTTTTATTCCACTGACAAAATGTTACACATCGATCCAACTCCTACCTGTGATATCAATTAATATTTTAACATACTAATAAACTCACTCTCTTCTAACATATTGATAAATTTGCTTGTTTTAGTATGGTATCTTTGACTTTGTTCTTTTGAGCTTACCGCTTTGTTTTAATATAAACATTTGCTAATTTGTTTGTCATTGTATTTGATTTGTTTATCTATCTTTTACATTCCTACATTGACGTGAAGCTGTTTTGGGCCTTTTACACTCAAAATAGCTTTGATGAAATGAAATTCCTTAATCAGTTTTTCATTTTTTTTTGTTTTCTTTTATTTTATTTTCTTGTCTATGATCATTGTGAAGTGTTTGATATTATGGTGAAGTAACGAACTATTGAAAATTGTTTGTGATTGTTATAGAATAGCAAATTATTTGTATTATTTGACGATTCCAAGTGCTAAATATATGGCCTACGGATGATATGAAAAATAAGTAAATAAATAAATTACAAACACCGTGACACGAGAATTTTATAATTATGTAAGATTATTCTGATTATGATACATAAATTCGCTTCAATCCTACATAAAACCTCCATATATCTGGGTCCAATAATAAAAAAAAATACAATTTATAAATTTTTAATAACATTTAAAAATTAAAATAATTTGTACATAAATTTAAATCAGGATATCAAGTACTGCATTATTTTAATAACAGTATTTATTACTGTAATATTTTTTTCAATATTATTACGATCCAATCGATACAGTTATTTAAGATAATTACTATTGGTCGTAAATAATAATACATGAAGTCGGACTTAACGCAGGTATTACATAAAAGGTCAAATGGCTATTTTACCGCCCGTAAGACATGATTAACTTTTAATAAAATGCAGTGCGAATTATGAAACGTGCAATAACTAAACTATTTCTGTTTGTGTATGTTATTTTTTTGACAAACATTCGTATACAGTTGAGAATGTTTCTCAAAATGCCATGCGCAATCTCCTTTAAGTAGGAAATAGTAAAAATGTTCCGACGATTCGGCTTAGGTTAGTTTATGTGCGCTTAACCCATGGTCGGTTCACTAATTTATTTATTTAATCTTTTTGCACATCATCATTATATCTATCATCATCACTAATCCCTAATCCCTTATCCCCAATTAATATTTCAAACCACTGTGTTCGATATCTGTTGAGCATACATGTCAACTACCGTGGCTTATTCACATTCATTCTTGGCATTACAGCAGCCTTCAATCCCTAATTTCTCATATCTTCTTCTTTACGTATCTTGTCGGTTCTCCTCGACGTTGACGACCACCTGGGAGAAATCTTTTCTGTTCTGGACAGCACGCAACAGCTTCTCCACACCTCTCATCCCGGTCCACTCCCGAATGTTTTGAAGCTAGAAAGCCGCCCTCTTCCAACCCCTCAACGGCCTTCAAACCTCCCTTCTACGACCAGTTGTAGGATTGCATATTTTTCTCATCTCATTATGTGACCAAAATATAAAGATTTAGGTAGCTCGATTGTTGTGAACAATTCTCTATGAGCATTTGCTCTACGCATAATAATTAAACGTAACTTGTCATGTCAGTCCAAGATATTCTTAACATCCTTTGGTGGATCCACATTTCAAACTTCTTCAAGCGATTAATAGTATTAACTTTGAAAGTCCATGTCTTGACGCCATAAAGTAGCACTGATTTCTATTGATTTACTAGTTTCTCATACGATACATTTTATAAATAATTTACATACCGAAATACAAAAATATTAACATGAGTCGAAAAGAAAGCAAGCAAAAAAAAAAAATAAGCGTAAACTGGTTAAAACAGGTATCTAGTTGTGACAACATGTAGAAGACATAGATGAATATGGAAACGAAAATGATTAATACATAATATTATTATAATTCTGTTTATTTATTCAAGTTATTTTTACAATGGCCGGCAAACTCCCCTTTCACGACACAAGCTTTTAGCTTACTGTGAAAGGTGTATAAGGTTGTATTTCGGTTTATTACAGAACCCAGATTATATCTTTTAAAAAAAAAAAAAAAAATTAACAATTGTATCAAGTTATATTACATGAGAATTTAACACAGAACTTCCGTAATTATAAGGTCTAGTAGAGACTACATCACAATATTAGGTAAATTTGTTTTCTCATACCTGGACCATGTCATTAACCCGTTTTTTCAGATTTTCCTACACCATCTCTTTTGTCATCCAACGGTCTCCATTCCAAAATTTGGAGTTAACCTTTTACGTTTTTGATTGTCAGATTTTTGTTTGTTTTTTTTTTTCAATTTTAATGTTTTGTGTTAATAAAACAAGAGGTTATGTGCTTTATAGAAGACAAATTCATTTGAAGATCTTCTAGCCCCTAATACCAGCTCTATGGTGCTGTCTGGGGCCAGATTTTGTTATTTTTGTATATTTTCAAATATCATTTTTATGTTTTATAATTGAATTGCTGTCCTATGTATACATATAAATAAATAAAAATAAATAAATCCTTTTGTCTCGCCATATGAATCATGTAATTATTCCACTGCCTACCACCGGGTTTGAATAACTCTCGAAAATCGTGTTATGTATAGTTTTAAAGAAACCTTTATCTAGCAGTTGAGGGAGTAAGTAAATCAACATAAATATCTGAAAGGGTTAATAATAAATAACAAGGGTTTGTTGACGTTGCTTTTTCCAGAAGTCTTAAGAAGTAAAGAATAAGTCTTCTACTTTTTTTGTAAGTTTTCGAGAGACATGTAAGTGTTTGCATAGCCTCTTTATTTCAGAGACAAGATATACCACCATCCTGAATATAATACCGAATATTTTTTATTAATATGGATAACTCAATTCGCATGTTTATTACATAATTATCTAATCGGAAAACTCGATTGGATAACCATGTTTGAACAAGAAATGAAAAGGCGTCCCAACGCTTGCTAATTGTCTTTAGGCTGGCTTGAACGATCACTTTCGATGTCCATGGACAACATTCACCAACTCCATTATTCTACGTTTCGCACTAAATTACATTGTATTAACATGGTTTTCCCATCGATATATGCTATAGGCTTTGTCATCTCCGTGTTGTGCTCAAATCCAGATAAAAAAATTGTTATATTCTAAACATTTTATATATCTTCTTAGTCTACTTGTTACCCCATAAGTGGAATGGTAAAGTGATGGTGAAGATAAAAAGAAGAAAATCAACTTTAATGTAATACCTTGAAAAATTAAAAATAGAGTATTTTTATGAGAAAAATATTTATTGAATAAGAATAATAAATATGTACATAAAAAAGAAGAATGGCGTTAAAAATGTTGAAAATTAAAGATAAAAATAAAAGAATCTTCAAGTAATAAATATTGAATTTCTGTTGATGAGTATTGTAATATCACAAATAGGCTTATTTCACAAACAATTGTTTGATTCAGACATGGTCTTAATAGTGATGGCCATGGGAAGAGTATCCCAAGTGTCCAGCGTATCCATTATGGCCATGAATGTTGTCATATGCTGATCCACGAGCTCCATGAGCAGCATTGTGGTATGCAGAAAAATGAGCAGCTTTAGCGTGAGCAACATCAGCAGTATCGATCACATTGCCATCATGACCAAGAGGGGCTGGTCCGTAAATATGATAACCTTTGACACCTTCGTTGTGGCCATTTCCGTAAGCTCCATATGCTCCAGCCAAACCGAGTCCATTAGCATATCCGTGACCTCCGTAACCTCCAGCAACTCCAAGTCCGTTGGCATATCCGTGGCCTCCGTAACCTCCAGCTAAACCAAGCCCGCTAGCATACCCATGGCTTCCACCATAATGTCCTCCATGAGAAGCTGTGGCAGCAAGAGCAGCGCTGTGTGCAGCTTGGTGAGCAGCCTTAGCATGGGCTACTTCTGGGGTATCAACAACACGTCCATCATGTCCTAATGGGGCGGCGGCTAAATGGTATCCTCCATGTCCATAAGAGTGGTGGGCTGAAGCCAGGCCAAGGCACAGAAGAGAGACAATGTACTGGAAGAGAAGAAATTGGTCACATTAAATAAAAGCAGAAAAAAAATGTTCTGGTTCAAAATTTGGAAAAGACTTTTTGTAATTGTGATCCATTGTTCCAACTTTAAAGACAAACTTTTTATACTGGAGAATACTGAGTTAGTTGAAAGTAACCGCATCTTTGCGATAAACTCGCCCTCTGTATATTGATAATATCTAATTTGAATGCTTTTTCTATAAAATTGTATGTTACTAGCTGAACCGGTAAACGTTGTTTTGCCATATACATTATTTCTAGATTAATTATATCTATCGCTATTAAAAAACAGGGGTTGATGGTAGAAGGGTGATAATTTAGGACTGTTTGTATTTTTAATGCCTCACCATAAAAAAATAAAAAAAAAAAAAATTGTTCAAAAAATAAAATGAAAAAAATTCGGGGTGGACCACCCTTTGAGGGGTATGAAAAATAGATGTTGGCCGATTCTTAAACCTATCCGACAAGCACACACAAATTTCATCAAAATCGGTCTAGCCATTTCGGAGGAATGTGATAACAAACACCGTAACCCACGAATTTTATATATTAGTACAGTAAATTTTATATATTAGTACATCAAAGTACAGTAAAGAATGAATTTATAAATAAAAATGCCATCAAATGAAGCTTATTTAAGTTTAACTTTGCCAAAAGAAAAACAATTATTTTTAATGTAAACGAGACCAAAGAAAAATGTAATACACTTGACCATGACCTATGAAATTAATGACATTCCAAAAAAAAAATGAACAGTGTTATTTCTGGTAATATTATTGCAAATAATAAACAAAACAAGCCTTAATTTTTATTTATTGAATGCTAATTTTGTAAAAAAAAATTGTAATTATATTAAAAATAAAATTATCAAGAACAATAAAGAACAAAAAGTTTGTTTACTAACCAGTGGGTTCATTTTGATCTATTGTTAGTCAAAGCCTTTTCTAAATGTAGAAAACTGCTAGTGATACAATTCAATTCATGTGCATCGCTTTTATACTAAAATAGCATTCAACACATCAGAGTCGGCTTTAGGAAGAAGCACCTCATTATGGGGTCAAAAGTATACAATTTTGGTGTAGTGCACAAATTTTCTAAAAAAAATTGCAATAATATTTTATCTGACTATTTACCTCAATATAGCTAAAATACCCCTCACTGCATGGCATTTTACACATAACCAACTGTCCGGTTCCATAATTCAACAAGTAGAAATTCAGAGAAAAGCTGAGAGCACGGCGTGTGACTGTGGAGAGGAGCAAAACACTGATATGCCCAATGGCTCCCAGACAGTGTCACTGTGAGGAATTTGTGGGGCGAACTCACCTAGGGGGAGTTGCAAGAGAGGTCGTTGCTTTCTGGGAGGGAGAGGCTAAAAAGGCCACTTTATATGAATCATAATAGGATCATATTAGGAATTGTAAAACGATTTAACAGCAATATTTCACCAATAAATATCAATTGTAGATGCATTGCTCAATGTGGCCATTTTAGGCCCCCTGAAGAATCGAATTTGGGACATGTTGTTAGAATAAAACATGCAAATAACTAACGTTTGAAGCTACGGCCCTGATTGTCCGAATGTACAATGCTTTGTTATTATTTCTTTCGTTTTACGTGGAGGACGTAAATACAATCATAAATATACTATTGCAATACTCACCTTAAATGTTAACATTACCTAGACAATCACTTTTTAAAGTTTACTGCATAAGTTATATGGAAGAAGTAGTTATTATGATCGAGTTATTATAATATCTAGAAAAAAATAGTGTATGGTAACTTTAATGCTTTCCACTGATTCTAAGAAAAACTTTGATTAGTAATTAACCCATATTTAATACATCCTCAAACCCCTTGTACTTGGTATCTACTTACTTACTTCCGATGGCCGAACAGCCCTTGTAGGACCTTTGCCTCCGAAATAATAGATCTCCAAACCTTTCTAACTTGAGCAATGGACTTCCAGTCGTCTTTAAGCATTGAGCTCCTCCAGATCTCGGTTGATGTTATCTAACAATCTTTGTCTTGGTCTGCACAACGGTCTCCTGCCCTCGGGTATACCCTGCAGAATACCCTTAGTTGCCCTTTCTTCTCCGGATCTAACGAAGTGGCCAATCCATGCCAATCTTCGGGATCTGATCTCACTTGTGATGAAAGGTTGTTTAGTTGTGGAGCGAATCTCTTCATTACTTTTAAGCCTCCAAGTTCCTTCTGCAATACCTGGTCGTGGACCCAATATTTTACCCAGTACTTGGTATCAGAGAATAATATTTATTTTTATTTAAAAAAAGATATATCTGGGCTTGTTATAAACCCAAATATGCTTGACAATGATTTCAAACTCTTGAAATAACGACCGAAGTTTGAAGGTGTCTGAAGGTGAAAGTTCTAATCACCTGATAACGGAGTCGAGAGTCTCCGAATACTTGTAAGCGAAGTTAATAAAAGTCATTTGGAAATTTACTACATTCTGTGTTTTTTTTTCAATTAATCTCGAAGTTCGAAGGTCTATCACCAGCTCATCAACACCCTCTGGACTGGATACTTCCATGATTTCTTTGATTTCTTGGATAAAATCGTTTCTATATTATGCTTCAGAAATGACTGGGTAGTGAATATCTTTTCTAAATTTTGCATATTTTTCATTTTTTGAATGATTCTGGGTCTCTGTTAAATCTTAATGTAGGTACTTCAAACGTACTGACAGCTTTTATCGTGAAGCTAGAGTATATTGAAAGCAAGAATCGAATCATAAACTTAACGCCTCTATCAGACAATGTTGCTTCATACAAATTATCCAAAAAGGCTGTGTCCAAAATGGTAGAATTCACGTAATTTTCATGGCCTTATTTATTATGGATTTCCATACACGTCACAGACAATTAGTTTCAAACACACATATACACACACTTTGTACAGCAAATAGTTGTCTGGTAATAATTAATATATTATTCACATTCAAAAAACACAATAATTTATTAACGAAATAAGTATTTGGTCTATTTGCTATCACTGTCAGTTTTCGATAATCATGATTTCAAATTATCGGATTTTTATTTCTTATTAGTTTTGAATTATCAATTTTAGCTTTCTACAGACGTCTATCTTGAATAACTACATCTGCTTGCTTCACATGACGTGGTTCAGCTTATATTATCAGACCATTTTGTCTTAAAACCTTCCACATTTTTTTTGTTAATGGTTTCCACAATACAATTGTTTGCATTGTCTACAGTAAATCTCCTACTTGGTTCCATTTTAATGCAAGTGACTTGTCAGTTGGTTAAGTAACTTTAATTTTCTTCTTAATTCATTAGTTTGACTTTTGGTTATTATTATGAAAAGTCTATAGTTTTCTCCTAAAAATGGTGACAAATTGCTTATTTTATTACTTTCTTAAGAAACACTTTACAAACAATATCAATAAATACAATTTTCGTAGACCAGCAAAGTCCTTCATAACTATTTATACATCAAAATCCTTCTCCACTTGTTTTGTCCGCGATTAGAAGACTTTTAATGCTAATGTTCTTCTAAAAGAAATAATTAAAAATATCTGCAATTTTGAAATGGGAAAATCCTGTCAACAAACGATACTAGAAAACGACTTCGTTAGCGCTTTTCGAGTTCACGTTTTGGAAAGTCTGACTGTAATGTTGAAAATAAATTAAACTTTATTTATAAAATGCATCCCATTAAGATAACAATTACTTTTTCATCAGCTGATATTAATTATTAATTCAGAAATAAATTAAATTTATTGACTAAGATTATTTGCATAATTTTGTTATTGAGAGGTTTATGTACGTAGTCGTATTTACCTAGCATATTTACGGTGGTTTACAAATAAGTACAAACAAAATTATTTTTATTGTTAAGGTTTTGAGAATAAAACTGTATTTTAAAGACTCATAAGATGATCTTGTTTAAGTCATAACTTTAAAATGTCCCAACTTAATATTTAAACGCCCATTTACACTCCTCCTGGGATCACAGGACAGAATACAGCCTCCTCCATTCAAAACGTCATCGGTCCAATTGGGTCGCAATTCGACTGTACTAACGTTCTGATATCTTTTTCAATAAAACAGTGTATTGTTAAGTAAAACATCTTCCAGGAAAGTTTGAACATCTTGAAGTCGAAAGAATAGTGCTTTTTTTGGTTAACTGTGATTGGTCATTCTCAAAATATGACTCAGTGAACACCATTGTCTCTTCCACATTGTCTCTCCAGTGTTGAGAGAGAGAGAGAGACACATTAAAGGTTGCACCCTTCCTCACCCATGAATGTTACAGGAATGTCAGTTCCTATGTCATCCATACTCTTCAAGCAAATTCTTTCTAAGGAAGGGTTCAAGGTTCGCCTGAAGGACTCCCCCTGAAAAAACCCTTCCTGAAATTAAATACAACCGTTAATGTCCACCGACTCTCTACTTTACAATATGACATAGAATTAGCTTACAGTTACGTATTATCTACGTACTAGTTGTTTGCTTAGACTAATACAAAGGATGAAGACTAGACACTTGGAAATTTTAAACTAAATACATTTTTCATAGCCTTCGGGTTTCTACAAACAAATAAATATTTCACGACGTAATGGTTGTTCACTCGGTTTCTGAAATCATAAAAAAAAAAGAAATTTTAAGTCAATGTACAGGAAAAATGTTAAAATATAAATGTCCAAGCATAGATTATACATATGTGCTTTAGTTTTGGACCGGCTGCCCTATGCAGTTGTTCTAAAGCTCACCTCCTGTTATAGGAGAAAAGGACGTCACAAACAGAAAAGAACACAAGAGTGTTGAGAGATTGTTCATTTTTGTTGTAACATAATATATTATACCTATGAAGTTTTTATTGGTTAAATATTTGAATGCGCCAATAAAGATTTTATTTTTTTGTTTGTTTTATATAGATTGATTGATTATAGTAAAAATATGTCTGAGCCTTACTAATATAGAAGACTAAAAGCCGTTTATAACGGGAATAAATAAATATATTAAAATTGTGTAATGAGAGTTTGAGAACCTTGTGTGAGAACCATTTCGAATTTTCTTTATTACAATAAAATATTGGTTGCAGAGATAGTTGGCCAAAATGAGCACTGTTCTTCCGTCCGTAAGGGTTCTGCCCTTTCTGGTTTCTGCTTTGTGCACCCGAGAGGAGCGTTGAGGGCGATGATGATGATAATGATTGGTTGCAGAGATTGTTAGGGGATTCATGGTAGAATCTTGGACTTTCGAGAATGGAATCAGGCACCTTCTACAAACAAGTCCAAAACTTTACCACCAGGCTTACGATCGCCTTCTCTTAATTTTTTGTGCACACGTTCATATAGGAAATAAAGTAATGACCCAATGAGAAATCGAACCTAATATTACAAAATCGAAACACGTTTCTTTCGATTGTGACAGTACTTCCAAGGTCTTAAATTCATTTTTAAGTAATTTGATGGATTTTACAAGTAGGAAATCAATGAAAGAAATAGTTCTTTGTGATTTTTTGAACGAGTTATTCGTATTTAATCGATTTGCTATGGCTGTTAAGCTATTAACAAATCAATGTATACACGAACATTATTTAAAAAGTGGCAAATCGAAAGGTGAGAAACAGAAATATAA
Organism: Athripsodes cinereus; assembly: GCA_947579605.1. Lineage (NCBI taxonomy): Eukaryota > Metazoa > Arthropoda > Insecta > Trichoptera > Leptoceridae > Athripsodes > Athripsodes cinereus. The sequence continues at coordinate 2,299,885 of OX388327.1, forward strand.
TCATATTTTTACGCGGCGGCAGAATTGCCATCCACACTTCTCAGCATTATACAACCAGATAAGTCTCCATATGATCAGTCATGGTCACACAAAAACTTAACAGTCTAATGCCGGGAAAAATTCACCTATCCAGATATACAGGATATCAAAGGATTAGGCCCAGAACGCGGGTTCAAAATACCAGCGTTGTGCCTGGAATATCTGTGTTCAAAAACTTTTTTACAATATTGCAAGTGTTTATTATAATAGATATTTGAATTTTAATGTACAAATTAACCGGTAAATCTAATTTTTGTAAATTATTTATTAAAGATTTCGGAGTTACCCCTGTAGCTGACATGACTAAAGGTATTATATAAACGGACCTAGAATGCCAAATATTTTTTATTTCTCCTGCTAGTTCTGTATATTTACGTATTTTATCTGCGACGGTTGTTGTAGGTATATAATGTGTGTTTGGGACAGCGATGTCTATTAGGTACGTTATTTTATTACGTTTATCATCTAATACTAAATCGGGTCTATTATGATGTATTTGTCTATCTGTTATTATTGTTTTATCATAATAGAACCTGTAATTTTGATTTTCTCAAACCGATAATAGATACTTTATTATTTTTTGAGTTAAATCTTACGATATGTGTTTATAAAACAATTAAATGTGACTTATAATTTAAATGTGAACGGTTTGGGATTGAATTTGTACAAATCCAAAGAAGCATTTATTTTACTAAATCAATGTACAGAAATAGTTTTTGTGTTTAACTCTACAAAACTCCATCTCCAAATAGTCAAATACGCTAGAATAGTCAAATGTGAAGCAGACACAGAAAGACACAAGCAGTTCCACGACCCTAGACATCCCCTTTACGATCACCGGATGTTTCCTCCAAGACTAGGGTCGAAAGAACTTCCTTAAGGCCACAAATGACCTTACAACCTCATCAGAGAAGCGTAGAGAGAAATTGTGGAGACAGGAACATGGCGACGATCCATGAATGATGCCATCAATAGATAAAGTTTGTCGCGGTAGCACGGTTCTTTCCGACTTAGGTACCAAAAATAAATGGATTTGTCCAGCTTCTATAGAACCACACCACACATTTATTTAGTATGTGGGTACGCAAAACAATGATAAAACTAAATTATTTATATCTTTTTGCATAATAATAAGTACATTAAGAGCCCCGTTTAGCAAAAACGGTAAAATTTTCTATTTTCAACAAATTTGATAGAGAAACTACCAAAACTTGTTGACCCTTGCGAACATATTGATTTGATAAAATAAAATATCAAATATTTATTACCAATATTATTTTATTACTAAAAATAAATAAATCGCAGACTGACGAGATTTATTTAGGTACTCTTTGTTATATCAAAATACTATTTTTTTGTAAAATATATATATTTTTTATTCATCCTATCAAGCATATAAACTATAAATTTTAGCGAAATTATTTTGGTATACAAAAAATTGAGTTCATTTGGTGATTTTTGGTTTCAAAATATGAGAAATTTTATAAAAAAAAATATTTTTTAAGTCGATCAATATCCATGAAAAAAACAAAAAAAATATAGTTTTTTTTTTGTTCTATAATTGTAATTACTATCTAAAAATTCTCAATATTAAAATTCTTCTTCTTCTTCTTCTTCCTAGCCTACTCCCGTCCACTCCTGGACGAAGGACTCCTCCATCGCCTTCCACGCCGCTCTATCTTGGGCTCTCTGCATCCAGTTGACACCGACGTACTTGACCAGGTCATCCCTCCATCGTAGTGGTGGTCTTCCTAATGTTAAAATTAATATTATGGAAATTTGTAGGATTCTCGTGCATTTATGTACCAAACACACTCCCGAATTCGTTTTTTAGAAATATGCTATTTTATAAACGAATACTATGAAGCTAAAATTGAGTTTTTTTTTAAAGTTAAAGTTTGATATTGGTAATTAATATTTGTTTCATATTTTATCAAACCAAAATGTTCGTAGGGTCAACAAGTTTTGAGATTTTGTGTACCAAACTGATTGAAAATTGAATGTTTTATCGTTTTTGTTAAAGGGGCCTCTTAAGAATGTAGTTTTTTCGCATAGATACGACAATTACTTTCATATTTATTACCTTTATATAGCCAGTCCACTGACTATCCCATTTATAGGATGAGCTGAATAGATAGAATGTTTGGATTGTAAGGATAGCTGGAATAAAAGACTTTATAATGTATAAAAAACATTAGTATATTATATTGTAAGAAATATAAATTGCTTAAAAACATGAAGTGAATAAAAAACATACAAAAAAAACAGCAAAAATGTTATAATAGGTAAAAAAAAACTATGATGTCATTTAAAATAGTAATAATTATAGATCAACAACTTTAGAACAATAATAAAAATTTAACTATACTTTTTCTTCTTCTTTCTGTGCCATGTCAGGTCTCCCCGACGTTGGCGATCACTCCGGCGTAAACCTCCCTGTCCTGTGCTGCTCTGAACAGGTCATCCACTGTCCGGATTCCGGTCCACTCCCTAATGTTGCGCAGCCAGGACATCTGCTTTCTGCCAACTCCCCGTCTTCCCTCTATCTTGCCCTCCAATATAAGGCGGAGGAGACGATACTTCTCCCCACGCAGCACGTGACCCAAATATGAGACCTTCCTCACTTTGACAATCGACAACAGCTATAACAGCTAACTATTCTTAGTTACACAAAATAAAGAAAAAAGTTTTACTCATATTTGACCTAAGAAATGAGGAGATATTGAATTTAAAACAAAACACTGTTTACTTTCACTATTAATAGTGAATATAAACAGTGAAAGTGAACTATTAATAGTGAAAGTAAACAGTGTTTTGATATTGTGAAAGTAAACAATGCTTTTTTTTAATTAATTTGAATTATAAAAAAATAATTTAAGACATTCTACATCTTAATGTCAACAATGAGGTTTGCCACCATTGAGAAAACTGCTTGCATGTGTATTACATGCAACTGGACTGCTGGCTACCCCAATTTTGGGGTACGCCATGATGGTATAATGGTAATAGTAAAAAAAAGAAAAAAAAAACAATTCAAATTATCACTATACAATATTTTTTTTAAATTCTCTTCGTACACACTTGTGAACATTTTCCATTTTTTTTCTGAAATTCATTAAAATTAATTTTCACAAAGTTGTTGCTCAACACATTTAGTTCAAAGGAATATAAACTGGATCATTGTGCATATTTTGTTGATCATATTGACGGAACTCGATATCTTCTTGATGTTTAGTCTGATCATACGTTGATTTTTTCAGAGTTAAAAAACGGGTCCTTCTTGAATCACTTGGACTGTCAATAGCATCGTGCTGTTTATTTCTGTCATCAACTTTGTCGTAGTATTCATCGAGATTGTTATCAAAATCGTTAAATTGTCCGTTTTTATTTGGATTGTTATAATAAGACTCTCCATTTTCCATATTATTGTTGTATTGATTTGATTGTCTGTTATAATCAGCTATACTGCGGGCGACTCTGTTGAATTGTCCGCTATAATCAGCTACACTGCGGGTGACTCTATTGTATTGTCCGTTATAACCAGCAACACTTTTGGTACCTTTATTGTTGTTATTGCTTTCGGAATCAACAATATATTCATTATCGTTTATTTGCTCGATTACAACTTTTGGATTCTCGTCATTATTTTCAGGTGACAATTTCTTCATGAAATATAATGGATATTCGTATGGTGAATGGTGCATATGATTATAAAGATATCCGTACGAATTTTCTGGATAATGGTTATAATACTCGTATCCATAGTGTCCATGTTCAGGATGAAAATGTTCTAAAAATTCGTGTTCTGAGTGATGGTGCTCATGTTCACTGAGTGCACTTGGATATACAAACACTGGTTCTAGCAACTTTTCTTTGTAAATTTCGTATTTATTTTCATCCTCTGTTGAATTTTGTTCTGTTTCTTTAAAATTTTCACCATCTTTCAAGATTACTGGAGTATATTCTTGTACAACATTTCGTTTCCTCCTTGTGTTCTTCTCATCGCCATTTTCAGTTGTTTTGTCATTTGATTTGCCTAACAAATGATGAACAATGTGTGCTATAATATGTTTTGTTTCTTCGTCATTTTTTTTCATTAAATTTATGCCAAAATGATGGCTGTTTTCTTTATGATTTTCAGAAGTGTGCTGATGATCACCTCCATGGCTGATATCGAAGCCCATTCTTTTTTGTCCACTTTCATTCTCTTTTTGTGCTACTTGTTGATGCTCTGGCTTGTGTTCAACATTTTTCATTGATGGTTTCATTACATCTTTTTCTAAATTGAAGTTAGGTGCAGAGGCCGCACTGCCAATTGCCAGCAGCAAAACAAAGGAAATCTGAAACAATTAAACAAAATACGTATGAAAATAAAGTTTGTGAAGAGATCTGTAATCTCCATGATACAGGAGAGACGATGGTCCTGGCTGAGTCATATTCTGATAATGCCCAATGATAGTTGGCCAAAAAGATTACTGTTCTCCCTTCCACAAGGATTCCGTCAGCCCGTGCGTCAATCTTTCAAAATAAACCGTTCCTATGAAAACGATGTCAGAATGTCGTGGGAGGGAGTGGCGCAATTGACACTGGGTCGTTCTGAATGGAGGTGGCTGGTTTCTGCCCGAAAGGAACGTTGGACTGAACTCATATTTTCTGCAAAAGGCAATTTTTAGTAAAACATCACGTTTGTGACATTTGTCGTTTTCAGTTTAACGGTAAAATTAAGGAACTAATATTACAAAATCTCACATACTTCTCAATGGTGTTTAGCGAGTTATTGAAATCTGGTTCATTCCCAACGGACTGGAAGACAGCCAAACTAATCTTACTGGAGAAACCTAAGAAAGACCCAAACGAAGAAAAAAAATACAGACCCATATGCCTTATTAACGTGCTGGCTAAAGCTTTCGAAACACTGCTGAATGACAGACTTACGGAGGAATTGGAAAAATGCAATGCAATTAGTGATAACCAATTCGGTTTCAGAAAGGGTAGATCCACAACACATGCTGTGAATCGAATTATTAATATAGCCAAAAATGCAAAAAAGACTGGTTCAGCGAATCTGTTGGTCCTCATAGATGTTAAAAATGCTTTTAACTCGGCCTCCTGGGAAAAAATAGCGGAGAAACTGGAACGTCTAAGAATAAATAGCTATCTGCTGAACACAATCATTGACTACCTAACAAATAGACACATCCTTATTGATCGCAAGACCAGCAAGAAAATAGGGGGAGGGGTCCCGCAGGGCTCGGTTTTAGGACCAACTTTGTGGAACATCCTCTACGATGATGTGATGAGAATCCGCACTCCGGAGGGCGTTGAGATGACATGCTACGCTGATGATCTAGCGGTATCAGTGACGGCTGCAACGGCCAGAGAGCTTGTAGCAAAAGCAAATTCTACAATGTTTGAAGTCTGTTTGTGGATGAAAAAACACAGCTTGGAGATTGCCCCTCAAAAAACAGAGGCAGTTATCTTGTATGGGGACAAACATATGCAAAGCATAGAACTGGAAATAGAGAATACGATATTCAAACCCGTAAGAGAGGTTAAATACTTAGGCGTGATTTTGGACTCTAAATTAACATTTAAAGGACACATAAAACAAGCCACAGAGAAGGCTCAAAAACTAGCAAGAGCACTAAACGGACTAATGCCAAATACCAGGGGCCCGAAACAATCGAAAAGGAAGACATTGGCCATGGCAGCACAATCTACCATGATGTACGCAGCTCCAATATGGCAAAGTGTACTCTGCAGAGAGTTCTATAAAGGATTGCTTCGAAAGGGTCAAAGACCAATGACATTGAGAGTCTGCTGTGCATACAAGACTGTATCCACAGAAGCAGCCTTGGTTATTGCAGGAATTATCCCTGCAGACCTGTTGGCGGAGGAGCGCGGACGTCTTTTTCGTTTGACACCACTAATTAATGAAGAAGTTAAACGCAGAGAAAGAGAAAGGACCATACAAAGATGGCAAGAAGAATGGGACAAAACATCGAAGGGAAGATGGACCCATAAGCTGATTAAAGACATCAATAAATGGATCAGTAGAAAACACGGCTTGGTGGGTTTCCGGATGACTCAGTGTATGTCTGGACACGGCGTCTTTGGAACATTCCTCCAAAAAATACAAAAGGCTCCGACAGGAGGATGCATGTACTGCTCATCGGAGAGGGACGACGCTCATCACACTCTTTTTGTATGCAGCAGGTGGGACCGGGAGAGAAAAGATCTCACCGACCGCCTGAACTCTGAGCTGAATGCCGAAAACATGGTAGACCACATGCTGGCATCGCCAGAGATTTGGAGAGCGTATGAGGTGTACATGGAGAGTGTGATGTCACTCAAAGAGAGAGACCAGCGACTCTAGGCAAACGTGCACTCCCGGGTAGACCGAAAGGTGGGAACCGGGTTTGCAAAGAAGAATGAGGGGTTTTAGCCGGTAAGAGTCCGGCACTACCCAGACAGCTCACGCCTGGGTGTCCATGATGGATTTCCCCTCATTATAAAAAAAAAAAAAAAAAGTTTAACGGTAAGATGTGCCATCATAATCCTAAGCTTTTATTGGCAGTGAAAGAATGATTTACATGCATGTACTCCTTTGTCCGCTAGTTGCTCCACTTATGAAAAACGCTAATAAGGTTAAAAGTAATTAAAGTTTACTAATTTTTTTTAACACATCTTTTACAATGACTTTGTAAGTCAAAAAGTAAGTTCGGCTTTCAAAGACATTCACAGCTCACAGCTGTCTTTTACAAAAAGTTAACTCGGAATTTTATAGAAAAGAATGAGAGATCTATTCTTTACTGGGGCTCCATAACGAAACCTCCATAACTTCGCCTTCTAAATTAGATAACTGATTAGTAGTGAAAGTAAAGTTCTAAGGCTTGGCTCACCGCCCATATGTAATAATAAGCTAATCTTTGATTATTGACTTAAGGGTAAAGGTTCATGGCTAGCGATAGAGATTAGGCGTTTCAAGGTTAAGGTGAGGTTTGTTACATTATACACTATAGACTTTAGAACAATATTTAACATTTTTCTATTACAATATATTGAGATATTACTTATTACTAAGCATATAAAAAAAATACTAATCTTGTTAGGTTTGCAATATTTTAAGGCGTTGAAAACCTTTTGAATTATTTTATAATAAATTAAATAATATTAATTATTTACTGTTTAGTATATTTTATTTTTTTTAGTACATATATTTCCTTCGACTTATAGGTATTGGAGGGCAAGACAGAGGGAAGACGGGGAGTTGGCGGAAAGCAGATGTCCAGCATAGGACAGGGAGGTTTCCGCCGGAGTGGTCACTTACGTCGGGAGGACCTAACATGGCACAGGAAGAAGAAGTTTATTTCTATTTGAGTATAACTAAAGCACGACCGGTTCCACGGACTCTGATTTCGCATCATCGGCAAGGCCCAATCTAGCTTTTTAACCGTTCCGGATACAAATGCTCTTTGCCACCCTATACAATATCTTAAGCATAATCTGATAAATATTTTTAAGTGGAGAATTTATTACACCTGTCATTTACAACACTCGAAAATCATGAAAAACAGTGGATACTTTAACGTGTTGTAGTAACAGTGTAAATAAATAATATAAACGAATAAAAAAAAGTAAAAAATTATGTAAGTCATAAAAAACTAACCAAGGGGGGAAAAGTACTTTATGCTTTTGATTTAAATTAAAAAAAAAAAAACAAATTAAATAACATAAATAAATACAAAACCAATAAGAAATCATGATTGGAGAACCAATGTAACAATGTGCAAAACCTAATCGGAAGGAGTAAGAAAGGAGTCTCAACGCTTACAAATTGGCTTTAAGCTAGCTTAAGTGGTCCGCGGACAACGTAAAACAATTTCGCCATTCTCACTGTTACGACATGAGGTTCATCAATCGAGAAACATTTAATGCAAATCATAGAAGCAACCATTGTTTGGGATCTCATATATCAGAACTCAAATGGAAAACGATCTACCATTTTGGGGTGTTCACATTTGGCGAATATCGCCAGGCGAATTTCAAAATATATCGCCAGGCGGAAAAACTAAATTCGCCGGACATCCATTGATCGTCACACCTGTTCACACAGTCCACCGATATAGAAACGACCTGTCAGATGCGCTATGATTTTGATACTGTTTTCAAAATGGCGGACGTCGAGATGGAGATCGCGAAGTGTTTATTTTTAGTCGGAAATGTTATAGTAGAGGTTATAAGGCGCCGTTTAATTAAGGAAACAAACGCCACAAACCAACAACAAAGATAACAGCTGTCACGAAGCGGGAAACATTATAAAATTTATAGGTTATAAAGTTTTTACCATAGATACGAACGCCGCGTACATCTGCGCATGCGCGAATCGTTCAATCTGAGAAAAAACTTAAAAGGTGGTCAACTTAAGACGATATCGTTTTTACTAGTTTTTATCGTTTCAGACTAGCTGTCATTTTGTTCACACGGTTCAAATGGCTGGCGATATTTTGGTGCCCTGGCGATATTCGCCAAAGTGAGAACACCACTTTTGATCTAACAATTTAGTGGCTGCTAGTTCGAGAGTGGCGGAATTAGTGAACGTTGTTCATGTACACCGAAATCGATCACTTTAGCTAGCCTAGAGTCAATTCTTAAACGTTGGGACGCTTTTCTTTTCTTACTTCTTCCGATTAGATTTTACAACAATGTTACATTGTGTAAATATGTTTCTCCTTTTGAGATATTTGATTGGTTTTGTCATCTGCACGTTGTGCCCAAATCCAGTAAAACAATAAAAAATTGAAAATATTCTAAACATAAATAAATACGGAAACCATTTGTAAACGACCCCTTATATATGGATGAAATTGTTTGAATCATTTTTACAATAGTATATTTCATATTGATTATTTAATAACATTATACTATCGATTTGTTTTCATAGAAAATGCTCGACATAATTATAATGAGTTTAGTTTGCTCTATATCATAGTCATATTAAAATATAGGAAGCTAATTTTGTATAATTTAAATATAGAACATGTTCTTAATTGAGTCATAAATAATAATGTTTATTAATGTATAATGAAGTGCAATTTTCAAATGTAAGAACATTTTATTTTGCACGTGATGTTCATGAACAATAAAATTACCTACCTACAATTAAGAACGAGAAACATAATCTTGGTTATGTCAAAAACTAAAACTAGGCCATGGATCAAAGCCATGAAGTTTGGCCCAACAGCATAGGGTTGAAACACGCGAAGGAAATGATGACAGGGTACTCGCGGAAATTCACCACAGAAGTTCTAAAATTTAATAAAAATCAAATAAGGATTCTAACCAGGACCTTGACAGGAAACTGCAGACTAAGGAAACACATCACAAAAATTGGACTGTCAGGTATCCCAGTCTCCAGATTCTGTTCAGAGGATAATGAAACACCTATCCACACCCTCTGTAACTGTGACGCACTCGCTCGAAACCGAAGTCATATCCTCGGAGGTCCACTGCTGGACTCTGAGAAGGTGAGGCTTCTCACACCAACACATCAAGGGTTGCACCCTCCCTCACCCACGGATGTTGCAGGAATGTCAATTTCCATGCCATCCATCCTTCTCACACCAAGACAAATAGTAAGCTTCATGACGCACCTAGGTCTTGAGAGTGAGATATGACACAGAAGAATGTCACAATAGATCTATTATGGTCGCGTTGACGCAAGGGATGCAATGTCCCTTGACCTTTATTAGAAAAGAAAAAACATAATCTTTCATTTGTAGTGTTCATAAAAGGAGATATTCAACTGTCAAGTTCCATAACAAAAAAAAAAATCAGTTATATATTTCAATGTACAGAGGGCGAGTTTATCGCTATGTATTATATGTATAATCGCATTGTTAAAGACATAATTATGTTGTCATTGTTTCATTAAAATAGTTTAACAATTCGTATTATTTATTTGTGGAATTGAAAATACGTAAGTACCTACTTTATTTTTTTTATAATTAAATGTATTATAAAGGTAACCGTGAATTTTTTGTAAAGTTATTTTTTGTGGAATTGAAAGGGAGGCGTTGATTGTGTGTATTACAACTTTTCGACTTATAAAAAACGGGTAGCAAACCTCATCGCTGAATTCAAAAAAATAAATCGTGAAATCGTTTTTTTTTTTAGTGAGATATTGGAAATATTATTATAAATATGCTTCCAAGAACACTTACAGTAAAACAAATAAAGCATTGCATGTCTGTAATGTCAATGTTTTCTCTGTTCTTACCCAATAATACCCACAATCTATGCAATACAACCTTCTCAAAGTCATATTTTTATAATTATACTCCTTTAGTTGAAGAATCTGACGTTGTTTTCATATGTATTAGTTCATTGTTGGATAGACTGTACGTAACTTGTATTTGCACAAGAATTCAGCATGTTGAACATCTCGACTGGATAACCATGTTTATATCTTTTGGGGATTGGATTTGTGAACTTTGGTGGTGTGTGTATTTTTACATTTTATAAATTATTTTAATTTTTTTTACATTTTAATATATGTTTTAGAATTTTTAATTCTATCTTTTTATTAAAAAAAAGTCCCTCAAATTTATGTTTATTAGATTGGTAAGAAAGGGATCGTAATTGGTTTGCTCATTGTGATAATTAATTGTTAATATTTATTGTTACAAATGGTTGAAAATAAAAATAAAATGTAATGAGTTCATCGGTAGCCTGGAGGTAAAGTCTCGGCCTCATTCACACGAGGTTCACGGTTCGATCCCAGGTGCCGGCAAATTCCCATTTAACGACACAAGCTTTAAGCTTACTGTGAAAGTTGTATGAGGTTGTATTTGGGTTAATAACAAAAACCCTGATACATCTTTTAAAAAAATGCGATTTGTAAGCGTTGGGACTCCTTTCTCGTATGGTAAACTTGGTTCTACAATTGAAATATCTGCATGGTTTTGTCATCTGCGCGTTTTGCCCAAATCCAGTTAAACAAACAAATAAATAGTCATTCTAAACATTAAACAGGTTCTTAGATTTCTCGATAATTAAAATTCACATTTTTTTGCGGACGCATGTGCGTTAAAAATTCATTTACGGTTTTTCCCCTTTGCTGATGCTGGATTCAGAGATCTCTTTTTATCGCTTCTTTTTTTTAGTCTTCTGTGTGTCTGTTGTTTGTACGGAATCCTTTCTCATTGTGTTAACAAAAGAAACTACGCTCTGGACGAGTATAGTCCAATTCAATATGACAATTTATAATAGGTACTGTTTCTAAGACCTTCCTGAAAATCATTCCAGTGGAGTCAAGTCTCTGAAGTTTAATAGATCTGAATTGCTATTTTCTGTTATTTTTAAGTAATTTTTAAAAGGTAGGTATTCGTAAAATGTGCGTAATATTTAGTATCTATTCCGCGATGAGGTGCCGCCCGCCAAAGGGTGGCTTTCTAGCTTACACATTATAGAGTTGTTATTTGGGGTCTGAGCTGCGTGGAGTACCATCTCCTCCGACTTATATTGGAGGGCATGATAGAGGGAAGATGGCAGAAAGGAGATGTCCTGGCTGCGCAGCATTAGAGAGTGGACCGGAATCAGAACGGCGGATGACCAGGGCAGTTCTCAGGAAGAAGAAGAAGATAGTGACTATGACTATTTAGTAACTCAACATTAAGGGGTTTTTCCAGCACTTTCCCCTGGACGTTTTAAGAGCTTAGCTCCTATATCATCCAGACTCAACGAAACAAAAGAAAAAATCAAAGGGTGGGCTCAGGATTTGCCTTAAGGGCATCCCCCCGACAAAATCTCCCCCTTAGTAATTCAACATTTGGTTTTCTACATTCAAGTAGACAGATTTACTAAAATTTTATATATTAAGAATTATGACAATTATTTATTGGGCAAATAGCTCGCCATTTAGTGATAACTCATCTGTGAAGGGCGTGCTTATTGCATTATCGAATATTTTACACAAATATTTCTATTCACATTAGTAACGCTCTGATGTTTTTATAAGAGAAAATGTATATTAAGGAAGAGCAAGTGTTTATATCGATGGTTTAAAGCATAAAAAACACATCTCTACATTTGACAGTTTCAAGAATTGGTTTTATAAAAATTTGTTTTTCAAAGTTTGAGATTCACAATTAATTAACTAAATGTAAATTAATTCAGAAGATGTTCTTGATGGACATGTGCTTTTTAAGAATTAAGAAAGACGATATAAATGTATTTTCAAATATGTATCTTTTGTTATATGTTGCACCTGTGCACAAAACAATGCTCATTTATGTACGTGTGACATTTGGTTATTATATACTCAGAACATAGATGACGTTGAAATCGATCTTGTACATGTAATAAATAATTCATTTTACACAAATAGTGGATAGTAAATTGTTTATTTTGTGCATTAAACTATCAATTTATCCATATTTTATTTATTATCTAATATATAAAATTATCGTCTCACGGTGTTCGTTATCATACTCCTCCGAAACGGCTGGACCGATTGTGATGAAATTTTGTGAGCTTATCGGGTAGGTCTGAAAATCGGCCAACATCTATTTTTCGTATGCCTAAAATTTAAGGGTGGTCCCCGAATTTTTATTTTTTGTACAAAATTTATTATTTTTATTTTTTTTATGGTGAGTCATTAAAAATACATACAGTCCTAAATTTTCACCCTTCTACCATCAATCCCTATTTTTTAATAGCTATATTAGTATAAATATGGCAAATTTTTATGGCAAAACAATGTTTACGAGTCAGCTAGTACATAAATAAAATAATAACATTATTTTATACAGAGCTCGAAAACGCCATCTGTGGTATTATCACTGTAACATTTCACTGTAAATGAATGTTTGAAAATTCAATATGATAATATTATTGAATTGAATAAATTATCGACAATATTCGTTGACAAACTTAGCTATTGATCTACTTAGAGAACAAAGACTTTAAATAGTTTTATTGTATGTACTTAATAATATGTAGTTTTCCTTGCAAACAATTTGTTTATAATTTCCTTTCAAAATAATATATAATTGGTTATCCTAGATTAGCACCAATCTTTCTTCTAACGTTTATTATTTATTGATGTTTATTTTGAATAATTTGTTTGTTTGGCGCCGTTTTATCGTCTTTAGGGTGCTGGTGTAAAGCGTGGTTTTCATTTGGCTTCTAAATTCTTTAATTACGAATGTTATCAGAAAAATAAACCAATTCTGTGTCGCAATAAAATAAATTTGGAATAACTGTTTTTCTACATTGAAAGAAATTTATTACTACTTTATCTCACAAGTGGGGTAGCCAGCAGATCAACCGTATGTAACAATAAACATGCAAGCCATCCTAGCTCTCATGGATGGTAAACGTCATTGCTGACACTAAGATGTAAAATGTCCCTTTTTTCGAACATCTGTCTTTTACAGGACACTCAATGACTTACGGAAAAAAGTGAAAGACCAGTTCTTTGCCAGAGGCTCCACGTAACAACAAATGTACCTAAAAAATCCCCGAGGGATTTCTAGAGATTTAATTTGATAATTTTATTGGACACTATTTTATAAAACCTTAAATCTAATCTAAGGATGGTTTTATGATTTGATACTTTTCCTTTGGATTACAATTTTCAGTTCCCTTTCTATCTTCCTATCATGATTTGTATTGATTGTGTCATATTGCATCGTAATCAAAAATTTAATAATTAATGAGGCTAAAAATTAAGTTTCTATGTAAACTAAATATACGTGAAGTAGTTTTTTTTTTAAGATTTTTGGGATAATTCTGACATACTTATTTGTTTTTCGGTGATAAATTTCGACCTGTCTGCTGTGATGGAAGACTTAACCTGCTCAAGACCCTGATCCTTATTACCTTTAAACCTTATAACGCACAGAATAAAAAACAATCAGGTTCATCTCTCTCTCTCTCTGGTTTCAATCCTGGGATTGGTTTGCAGCAATTATCTCTTTAATTCTTCTCCTCCACTCATCCCTGTCTTGTGCGGTTCTTTTGAATTCTGCATATGATGAGCAGAAAACGAAAACCAAAAGCATAAAAGCTGTGAAAGAAGACTTAGAAATACCTGAAGATGATCCCAGCAGGCAAGGTGAAACGTATGTACGTCAAAACACATGTACGCGATTGCAAAACCATAAAAATCGAACAACAAAGAAATGTAAGTTATTTATAAATGTTTCAAAATTCAATTGATTACAAAACAATTCTAGTTTTCGAGTTATTAACTATGTATAATTTATTTCAATAACTGTTTGCGACATAAAATCTTGGGTTGATTGGAAGAGATCGCGCCATTGCGATAAACTCGCTCTCTATATATTGATTGTTTCTAATTATCTATACCTTCTATGTGATTGTTTGTACCTAATCAATGTGCAGTAAAAAAATAATAAATGAATAAAATAATTAAAAATAAATTTTGATATTTGTTTTTTATCCCAGAGCTGTGAAATGAATTATTAAAATATATTGAAAGAACTTACAGTTTTCGCCATTCTGATTCCTTCACTGATGAAACTGATGACTTAGTCTATTTTTTTCAGATTTTTATATCGCTATGACAGAGTTCCTAATCAGGGATGGATTAATAATTACAATACTACATAGCTCATGCACAGGGCGCTTAAAAATTGTTGTATGAAAATTAAACATAAGTTTATGCTGGTTAAGAAGAATGGCTGAAAAAATATTGAGAGATGACGAGAGTGAGGAATGAGGATATTGAGAAAATGAGAGTAAACAGAAGAAGTACTAAATTAGATTAGGTAATAAAAATAAAAAAAAAAAACTTATATATTTAGTACCTCCATAGTTACTTTGTTAACCGTGACCCGGCATTCAAGAGCTTGCGCTCTCTTCAAAGGTCGCATGCAGAAGTCAAAAAATAGATTGAATAACCACGGAGACATAAGTTAACCTTGCTTCACTCCTTTAGTGAGGGTAAACCACTCCGAGAGGGCATTGTTTACCCTCACACAAGCAGAACTCCCTGCGTAGAGTGAAGAGATTGCGCGTTTCAACTAAGTGCTCACCCCATACTCCGACAGCACGCGCCACAATCTTTCTCGGTCCACACGATTTAGTGCCTTCTCCATTTTCTCTGGCATTGTGCACTATTGTGCCTGCCCTGTTTATTAAAGTTTTTCTTAATTATCCATCAATCAATGACAAAATGAATGAAATAAAACAGTTTAAAATGTTACATCTTTACTTAATTATTTCTATTAATCAATGTCGCTTTAACCCTCTGCAACTGACGTGAGGTCTGTCAGACACCGCAAAATCTTTTTTTTGTAACAACGTTGCCATTCTGAGTCCTATCTGTCCGTTTCGCTCAGTAGCTTCCTAATTTCTGTTCCTTTAATCATCAGTACAGTAACGACAGCCGTCGTGAGTACATGTGTGGATCTATAGATGATGGGTGTCTGTCATACCTAACGTCAGTAGTAAATTATGGGTCTATTAGACCTAACGTCAGTAATATATTAATATTTTCATAGTGTCTCACATACATCAGCTCAGTAAATTCATAGAGTCTACCTAACATAACTTCAATAAAAATTTTTTTTTCAATAAATGGAGAGCAGATTTCATTTGAGGCCTTGCTAGGGAACGTGTTCTTTTTATTATGACACAGCGGGTGTATAATGAAAAATTGCCAAGAGAATCGCGCAATCATGTCTTAGAACAAAAGTTAACAGAAAACAAATTTCTACTTATTTTTTTATATCATGCGTTTTTTTCATTTATAAATTGTTCTTAAAAAAATGGTGATTTTTTATTAGCATTAATAAATTTCTTGTGATTTCTAATATCTGTTTTTTTAAACCATATTTTTTCAAATGGTGTCAGCATACATGACAAATACTCACAAAAAACTAAAAAAATAATCAAAACTTTTTAAATAATGGCAATAATGTAACTTAAAATGAGTGTCTGTCAGACCACTCCTCAGCAGAATAATAACTAAAAAGCCACCTCAGTATTATTATTTTTTTCTCAGTTGCAGAGGGTTAAGTGAATCTAATAACAGTTTTCTGGATAATTACATGACATCATAAAAAAAACGTTAAATAACTTGAAAATAAAATATGCCTACATCACGTTGCTACCCTCGTGGGGTAGGCAGAAAGGTTCGAGCGCCACTTGCGTCTATCCTTGCATACATCTTTCGCTTCCATCACTGTCATAAAATTCCTCATGGATGCTCTCCTATTCAATGTGCTTGACACGTGAGCGTCCTGTAAGATCTGGTTTATATTATGATCTTGCCATTTGATGCTTGGACGGTCACATCTCCGAGCACCATTCCTCTCAGCCAAATATATTTTTTTAGTAGAAGGTAAGATTGAGGGACGTCGTGGATTGAGAAGAAGGCAGATATCATGGCTGCGTAATTTACAGCAATAGACCGGAATAACCCAGGTGGGAGAGCTGGTCCGAACAGCGCAAGACAGAAAAAAATTCTCCAGAGTGATCGCCAACGTCGGGGGGACCTGATACAGCTCTGATAAAAGAAGAATCTTTGATGAAAATTATAAAAATACAGGCTGTTTGTTGCATGTTATTGAGGGTAACTCTATCTTTTTATTACGGTATCATATTTAATCGAATAATACTGGAAAATTTTAATACATATTAAATCTTCCCGATGCATATGGACGTTCTCGGCATCATGATTTTTTATCAGCCTCAAAGCAGAACAAACATATTGGCAAACTCCCCAATAGGAAGGGCTCTTCAAATGTTTAATGGTCTGGCTAGATATATCGATAGTTATATTTGGCATGACGTATGCGGAGTTTGTCAGGAAAATTGAAGGTATATTGTATAGTTGTGTTGTTGTCTAGATATTGTTAGTTTTCTCCTGGGATCGCATTGGCCTTCAGCTGTAATGATCCTTGTAAGAATCGTTTTATTGTCAGTAATAATAATAATAATAACACTTTAGTGTAAATACCCTAGATTACATTTTATCGGATTCTTTTTTCACCTTGATTTATTACACGCAAAGCACCCGCAATCGAAAAAATATACCTAGACTTCATAATAAAATGTATTTCATAAAACACAGTTAGCTTGCAATATAAGTCATCATAATAACAATAACTTTCAGTTCTTTATACAACTATTATTGTTATTATCGTTATGCTTATATTTGGTTTCCATTCTTCTCTATTATATATTACCTATAAGAGAAATAAATTATTATTTTTGTATTATATTATTTTTATTATTTTACCCCATATTTAATTCCTCAATTTATTTTTTAATTCTGAATTCTTTATTTATTTTAAATTCTTAATTCATTCTTTATTTTTAATTCTTCGATTATTTTTATTATATTATGTTATATTATTTTTATTATTTTACCCCATATTTAATTCCTTAATTTATTTTTTAATTCTGTATTCTTTATTTATTTTAAATTCTTAATTCATTCTTTATTTTTAATTCTTCGATTATTTTTATTATTTTACCCCATATTTGATTCTTCGATTTTCAATTTTATCCTATTAAATGTAAACAAGTGTATAGGTATATATGTGTGTATTTATGTGTTTTTATTGTTTCTGATTCGCATTGCATTGTGTCACACAAAATTGGTTCTCTGTTTACTGTTGATTATTTGGTTTCTTAATTTTAATGTTCTAGTATTTTGTGATATTTGTCACTGTTTAATTTGTAAGTATTTGTATTTTTAACATGTAATAGGCTTATGCCATGAGCTTATGTAAAATAATAAAAAAAAATACATTTACCTATTCAACATAATGGTTAGATGGAAGAAATAACTATGTATACAGTGATACCTTTTTTATGTATACTGCTCTGTTGATTTTGTTATATGAATGATAATGACGTGCATCAAGAATAAAATAAATAAATAATCGTCACAATATCAAGAAAGAAAATCAAGTCAAGAACAATGTGACGGTAAATAGTTCTATTTCTCCAAAGTAAATATTTTGGCCGCATTGATACAATCGTCAACTGGTAAGATAAAATTGTGAAGTGACGAGCCGTCAAGGCAGGCACCTCTAGCTAAATCATCTGCTCTCTCATTGCAGATTTTTTTCATTCGCCTCCCACAGAAATATTTTAATGTAAATTTGACTGTATTTTGACTGTTTGACTATTTATCTGATGGAGTATGGATTCTTAGAACAGAGGTGGAATGCGGGTGAGTCAGTGAAAATCACAGCACATGGAAGTGAATTACAAACAATGTATTTTAATGCCTCTTTGAGGGTTAGGCACCAGGCACTCTGCTGTAATTATTGATGCAGCAGAAGGAAGGCATAATTTCATTTCAAGGTTATGATTTGGTGCATTAACGGCAGCACCGCATTGACCATCCTGAAATTTCCGACTGTGTAAAATAATGCATCGGAAGGTCATGTTTTGTGCACAATTTCGAGAAATAGCTGATGGAACAATGTGAGAGTCGAGTAAAAGACATAGATCTGTCCTGTCTTATTGATTCAACAATATTCGAAATTATGTCGGCAGAAGGTATTGCGTTATTTAATGATCGATTTTGATGTGTTGAGAATCGATTCTGGGTTATTATGTATATTCCCATGAAGAACAAAACAAAATAACTCGTTCAAATTTTGCTGGATTGGTAAGACAAAATAGTCAAGTTCAGGGCTAATATTGGACCTAGATGTTAGGTTAGGTTAGTTATACAGACTTTTATTCGTAACGATTTGGTAAAACCTTCACTTATTTTTCCGCGCTGAGTTCTTTCAAGATCAAGGTTTTTATACAAGAATAATTTTTATACAATAATGATTTTAATTACTTCTACCTAGTAAAATATCATTTACCTGCGTCTTACTGACGCATCATAAATGCAGTATACAATAATTATAATTATGGCAATACCAATCTGAAATTTTCCTCATATAAATGAATAATGTTTGAATGATATTCCTATTGTCATTTCTATCAATACACCTCAGTAACTGCGATGGAAAGTGAATGATTGAAACCGTGGATAACTAAAATAACTTTCATAGTAAAAATGTTTTTTCGCTTTGAGTCATCAATCGACAAATATTCTATTCTTTTCTTCTCAAGGTCATCCATTTGTTTTCAAGTGATTTATAGCCGACAAACATCGTGTAACCATAAAAAAATTATTTAACTGGCTTATAGAATAGGGAGCATGCTTTGGAAAAAGAAATTAATGTAATAGATACAGAAAGTTATTCAAATTTCTAAAAAAGTATTAGAGTTATTGAATATTTTTTATACTCCACATATTTTTTGAAATTAAAATGCACGTTAATACATGCCATTTAAAATGCTTGGTGCCCCTTATAACTATGCGTGACGTCATAAACTATGTCGACATCATGCTCGCGTACTATATTCAATATATGTACTACTTACAGAAAATATTATGTCTTTATGACATCATAAACAGAAAACATGACAAATATAATTGTTTTACAAAACTTCTAAAATTGATGTCATTACAAAGCTAATCAATACAAATTGATGTCATTACAAAGCTAATCAATACAAATTGATGTCATTACAAAGCTAATCAATACAAATCGATGTAGGAAACCATGTTTACAGAATGTTACATTGTATACCTATTACATGGTTCTCCAATCGAAATGTGTGGTTAGTTTTGTAATCTTTTTATTATTTATTTATTTATTATATTCTTCACTGTACATTGTTTACAATAATACTTTAATTAATTAACATTTTTCTATTTTATTATTGACATTTTAATCTATTATAAACTAATTCTTACGACATTTCAACTATTGACTACATTTCTTATGATATTTAAAATATTTGTACCATTTCTCATAGATTTTTTTTCTTTCTTCTATCTACTTGACATCTCCAAACTTAATTTCAATTTTAATTTTAATTCTTGACATATTATTTCTAAACATTTCATTGACATTCTATACTATTTTGTGATTTGACTAAAATTATTGATATTTTGTATTGATTTCCATTTGTGTTTTTGTTTTTCGACAGTTTTTTGTTCTTATCTTGCTCCAGCAGTGTTTGTTGATGACAAATTTGATTTGTATGTTTTTTGTATATTTTTAAACATGTAAAAGGCTCACGCCGTGGATTTGTAAATGAATAAATAAATAAATAAATAAAATACAAATTAACATAGAAAATATCATTTATACAATTCAATGTACAGAGGGCGAGTTTATCGCTAAAATGCGATGTTTTCCAACTAACCCGTAATCTACACTTTGCGCTCAAATTCAGTTATGAAAAAATGTAAAGTATTATTTTCAAATGTTTAGAATATTAACTTTTTATTATTTAACCGGATTAGGGCATAACACGCCGATAAAAAAAATGGGTTTGATTAAATGTTTCTCGATAGGTGAGCCTTATATCCTAACAGTGAGATTTGTGAATTTGCTGAAAATTGTCCATGAACACCGAAAGTGATCATTGAAGCCAGCCTAGAGCCAATTCGTAAGCCTTTCTCATTTCTTCCGATAAGATTTTGCACAATATTACATTGTGTAAACATAGTTCTCCAATCCAGATATCTGATTGGTATATTATTTGCAATTTATTAAAACCGCGATAAAATGAATCGCAGTTCACGAGGTGTTTCATAAAGAACAATTATATAATATTTAACCGTGGAATTATAAATATTTCTTCACGTTGTTCCGGTTGATGAAGCTATATAGGTACATACATTATACATTATGTGTAGTGTCTGATGTCTATCTTACAACTATGTATATACATGACTATTCAATGCGTCAAAACACTTGCTTATAAAATGTATGCAGTGCCCTATTTTTCAATTATCTTCTTATGAAAAATTAGGATGATTATAAAGTTTGATTTATCGACCGACGGTTCTTGGTAGAGGTTCATATTATAATAATTTATTAATAAAACACGATAGTATTATATAGTTAGTTATTCCACTGTTGACTTTATTAATTTTAAGAGCTGGCTTTCAAAAGCTTTTGCTCTCATTGTCAGGCTAACGTAAAGCTCTTGAAAGCCGGCTCGCGATTAAATAATTCACTATGGAAGAACTTAATATAAATTATATTATAATAATTATAAAAACTTAATATAAATTATAACTTAATATAAATTATATATAAGAACTTAATATAGCTTTTATATTTATGTTTTTGTATTGTTTTAAGTTTTGTATTATCGTTATTTTTAAATTTAAATTTACTTTGACTTTTTTAGAGAATTTTAACTTTTACTTTTTTTTCCTCAAGACTGAGACATTTCTGGTAAGAGTGGAATCTTCGCTGGTCTACATGTTAAATGTATTAATTGTCAACATATTGTGTAACGACTGTTTGATTCTAAATATTGTAAAAATAAAATAAAATAAAAATAAAATATATTTTTATAAATCTTACATGAACTTCCACCAAGTATCGTCGGTCAGCAATATTAACTTAATAATTCCTATTCATTGAATTAACGTTTATTTTGTAAAACTCCATGTTTTATATATTATGGAATAAAAACACAATTGGATGCAGTTTTACTTTGTACCTATTTAATTATATAGTGACCAAGTTTCCTCTTATAAAGTCATTGTCAAACTAATTTCATTATATTATGTCGGTTGTTACTTATGTAAATATACTTTGTTACAATTTTTTCTTCATCTTCTCGTGCCACTCCTTTAGAAGCATTTACATTGCTTCACTTTGGTTGATCATCCAGAGTGTCAGGGTCAAACCTGTTCATCGAAAGTGAACACGTCTATTCACACTTGTTCATCCTATACTTTCACTGCCATGTCAACACTAAGGGTCATGTGGTATGAAGTTTTACGTTGTAAGTTACTTTGTCTTTCATTACAAATTCATAGAGAATAAGACAAAATAATAATAGCATAAAACTTGTTTATGGTCGTTTCAGTGAAAGGACCTTTCATCAAAATTATGTCGGGTAGTAATACCTTTCATCTGTCATCGATAGTGATCATTATTGATGAAACGCCTGTTCACATCTTTTCATTTTAGGGGATCATCCAGTGATCACTGAACATGATCAGTGAACGAATGTGAACGCCCCTTAACGGAGGTTGGCGACCATCTCTTGAAACTCCTCACGATCCTAAGCCAGTCAGGTTTACTGATAGTTGAGATTATTTTGATTTTATGTAATGTAATAGATATATTATTGACTTATCTTTTAAAAACTGTTTTGTAAATAAAATAAATAAATAAATAAATAAATAAATAAATAAATAAATAAATAAATAAATAAATAAATAAATAAATAAATAAATAAATAAATAAATAAATAAATAAATAAATAAATAAATAAATAAATAAATAAATAAATAAATAAATAAATAAATAAATAAATAAATAAATAAATAAATAAATAAATAAATAAATAAATAAATAAATAAATAAATAAATAAATAAATAAATAAATAAATAAATAAATAAATAAATAAATAAATAAATATTTTGTTTGGAGAAAGATTGTACAATGAGAAGAGTCAATTAGATGGTCTGCATACATCACAGTTGACATTTTAAAAAGGCGCGACTTATAAGTCTATTATATACCTACCACCTTTTTTAATTTACTTATACGCCATAAAAATATGTCGACTTCTCGACTCCTCGACATATTTTTAAAATAGCACATTGATTTAGACAACTTCGTTTTATATAAGGTTTGACAAAATAAAAATGCCTATAGCTTGTCACGTTTTTATACATTTTTTTGTTTCTTCTGACACTTAAGTATGCTGAATTTTATAAAACATTAAGAATGCGAGACAGATATTTTTTACTATAATTATATTAAAAAGTGAATATTTGTTTGTATGTATATTTATGGAATAGTTTCAGCATGGCATGTGTATCAAAATATAATAAAGTCTTCAGTGTCTTCGTTCAGAGAGACCGCGTATTGATCAACATCATATTGAAAGAACCTCTACAAATCCGGATATCTCAGGAGTAGAAAACTCCTATGAATCCACATTTGCAGATCTTTCTTTTTCCCACAGAAGCGAGTCGAAGGGTAGACCAAGGATAACCGCCCCATCATTGGAATATTGTGCTAGAACAAATTTTAAAAATCCCGAATGGTAGAGAAATAAAGAACAATAACAACAAAAAATATAGCCACACAGTATTTCCCACGGGCGAGGCAGCCAGCGGACTAAGTACACGCGATAAACATGTGAATCATCCTCCTCGTGCCAGTAAAAAGTAAGACATACAGAATTATGTCTGTTTTTTTTTTAATTTTAATAATCGGGTTAGCTGGAAGACATCGCATTTTAGCGATACACTCGCCCTCTGTACATTGAATTGTATAAATGATATTTTTATGATACTAGGGCCAATTCTGAATCTTAATGAACTAACTAACTTAATAGTTGATTAATATTAGTTATTATATAGTATTTAGCATTAGTTATGAACTATAAACTCGAGAACCACCAAGTGCAAACGGTAAAATCTATGGGACAAACTAACATTAGTCAGTGATGCCGCAATACAAAATGTTTTTCACGTTCCGATTTACACTTCTGGCAACACTTTAATAGTTGTCGCGCGTGAAAATTGTGAAATGTCAGATTTGCCGATATATTTTGGCGTTCGTATTTGCGTCGGTGATGGTATAATTTTACAATTTATACATGATAAGAGTTGCGAGGGCCCTAAAAATATAAATTTTTACTCTTAATTGAAAAAACAACTTAACACTTCCAAAATATAGCAATATTCTGCGGCAAAATGACAGTAACTAATAATATTCGCACATTAAAAGTCACGAATAAAATTCTGCCAAATCCAACTTATTTTAGTCGTCGGCTGTCAACTAAAATTTCATTCTGAATACGAAATCCATAGAGCGACGAAATTTATAGTTGTACTAAGGTGTCAAAATGAACTAATTAACTAAATTAGTACGGAAAACTGTGAATACGAATCTCCTCACACTTAGTTGACTTAGTTAGTGCAAATAAACTATTTTATGATTCAGAATTGGCCATACTGTTTTAATTTGTTTAATTGTTAACAATTCACAGTGAAGAATAAATAAATAAATTATTGAAGACGTAAAATGTCTTATATGTAATATTTTACTAATAACTGTATCTTACAGGACACTCAAAAACTTACATAAAAGTCTAAAAGTCTTTTTTATTAATGAACTTAAAATGAACTCCGTACGGCACAAGGTAATATTGTATACCAGATGCAACATGGTAATAATAATTATAATTGTCAAATCACTCGGGGGACCTTGAATCAAGTTGGAATGTCAACCGATATTAAATAGTTTAAAGTATATTATTATATAGATAATATTGTCTATTCGTAATAAGCCCAGAATATTATAATACTAGCGTTAAACCCATATAAAGTAAGTGTTAAACCTGACAAAAATTGTTTTTATTTTATTTTTTATTTCATTTATTCTGTATGGATCAAACAGTTGAAACAATAAGTACAAACATTAAAAAAAACAACAATGAGCAAACCAATTAAGATTCCTTTCTTATCAATCGAATAAACACAAATTTGAGGTAGTTCATTAAATAAAAAGATACAGGAAGACTTGAAATACCTATAATGTAAAAAAAATGTGAAAATGTAAAAAATGTTAAATAAATGTAAAAAAATGTAAAAAAAAGTTAAAAATGTAAAAAATTGGTAGAGTGTTCGTGCCAGTGTCGAGTTTTGATCGAAGATCGAAGGAGTTAGTGATCCTCTCTATTTACAACTTTATTTGGTTTGCCGTTAGAAAAGTTGCTATCAATCTATGTAAATGTCTCGACTATCACTACATAGGAGGATAGCAACGCTCGTGGTGAGTTGGACATTCAAAGCTAACAATTCCTTCAGAAACCGTGGGTATCCGTCATATATTGGACAACCAAAAAATATACGGTTCAAATTGTCCTCATCCAAAACACACTCACAATTTGGGCTCTCCATGATTCCAACGCGATGAAGATGGGATCCAAAGCAACAATGTCCCACACCAATCGAGAAAAGTTGATGCAAACCATAGAAGCAACTATTTTTTGGACACCGAAAGTAATCACTTAGCCAGCCTAGAGCCAACTCGTAAGCGTTGGGACACCTTTCTCACTTCTTCCAATTAGATTTTAGAGAATATTACATCGTGTAAACATGGCTCGCCAATTGAGATGACAATATTAACATTTACCATTCAGTAACAGTAAGATTACATAAAATGTTATTGTTCTTTCATTGTAACTTCATATTTGTTCCTCTTGCTTGCATGCAAACATAATGAAGCTAGATAGGTACTATCACTAAATATTGCATATAAATAAAAAAAAAACTCGTTTAACCAAAATAGTTTAAGAATTTGAGAGATCACCCCACGGAATTTTTATTTTAACATCTTTCGATCATTTGAGTTCGTCGGTAGCCTGGAGGTAGAGTCTCGGCCTCGTGAACAAGGGGTCCGTGGTTCGATACCAAGTAGTGCCGGCAAACTCCCCTTTCACGACACAAGCTTTTAGTAGCTTACTTTAAAAGGTGTATAAGGTTGTATTCGGGTTTATAACAATAACCCAGATATATCAAATCTGGATTTTCAACATTTCCCAGCGACACAATATGTAAACATAAACACATATGAACTGTTCAAAAGTTTTATATATTGATTAATTCCATTACGTTACGTTACGTGTTATACATACTACACAATATATTATCAATTATTAATGTAACTATACACAGTTTGTACGTAGAACAACTTTTCACCAGAGACTTGTGGTGCCAAGGCAAAAAGTTTAAAACACTTTTATCTCTTGCACAGAGGGCGTCATACTCAAAACTTGTTAATAAAGTATTTTTAAGGTCTAGTTTGTCACCATGCCACATATTCCGAATGTTTCCAAGATCAAATACTGGAGTGATGTCAGATGGTCCAGGTAGGTTTCTATACAATTCCCTCAAATAAAAACAATTTCATCTAAAAATATCCTTCAATTTTGAATGAGCAAATAAGACATGCTTCTACGCTGTAAATATAGGATCATCAAATCAATTTCGATTAGTGTAATGACCAACTGACAAATGAGAATAGAATAAAAATGCTTTAGAATCATTAAAATGGGGCGTCCCTCAAGGCTGATTTTTAGGGACTTGACAATTTTCCTTTTGATCTTGCCTCCAGCAAAGAAAAAATCTTCCTCCTATTTTTGTTTTTTGAGTATCCTATGAAAAACAAACATTCTATAAACATCACGAACAAGACATTTAACATCTTTGATTCAGCAATGAGGTATACCACCCGTTCTGAGCTCTTTAAGTTTTTTTTTTATTAAAATTCAGTTATTCTTATGGCTTCAGCACTTATGTAGAATTTCGTGGTGATTAAGATGTGAATATAAAAATCATTCGCTATTCTTATGTATCGAGTGACAAAAATGTGTCCTTTGTTGTTTTAAAAAATGTATTCCATTAAAGGACACGTTATTAAATTATCATAGAGTTGAAACTAATTTGTCCTTTTGATACAGGTAGGTATATGAGTAGTGAGTGTGGTTATGTAAATATTATTTAAATCATGTACCGTTATTTGATACGATCGAATTATGAAAATAATATTTTTAATAATATATCTAATATAATCACACAACTCTGTCCTTTAGTCACGGTGTGCGTCGGGTTAATAAATTAATATGACTCTATATCCATCGATAAAGTGGACAAATATATGTTTACAAAAAAATCAAACTTGTAAAAAACTATATTATAAATAAAAAAATCTAAAAGTATATTAAAATGAATACAGAAAAACTAATTAAAATAAAACTGGATAAACAGTATGAAGTATAAATATGTAAAAAATAAATAAATAAAACGCACATATAACAATAAGATGAAGGAAAGGTATTCTAGGAAATGGAGAGGCACTGCTCGACATAATTAATAAAATGTATCAATTCTTTACCGTATATTGTCTAGAAACAATTTTATGAAGAATTAAATTAATATTTAAAAATCTATACACAGATGGCGAGTTATCACGAAAATGAAGACGTTTTACATATTTAATTCAGCGATAAGGTTTGCTATCCATCCCAAATGTCTTAATTTTTTAATGAGTCGACGTTAATTTTGTAAAACTCAATGTTTACGTATGGAAAAAAACAATTGTTTTTAGTTTTACTTAAAAAAAATTATTGAGTAGTGACCCGGTTTCGACCTATAAAGTCATTGTCAAACTGTCATTGTCAAAGTCATACTTTATAAGTCGAAACCGGGTCACTACTCAATAATTTTTTTAAGTAAAACTATGTAAAACCAATTGTGTTTTTTTCCATACATCTTAATTTTTTGTTGGCAAGGAGAGGACAGCTTAGATACGTGTGACTGGTCTACTGGCTACCCCACTTGCGGAATATGCCGCGATGGGATAGAAGTAGTATCACGATTTTTCACCAAGAACTGTCGATAGACAAAAGCTGAAATAATATTAAGTAAAGTTTTCTTTAACTTCCCTACACGACGAACTAGAACAACACAAACATTCAAACAACTTACTTGCACAACCAACTATTTGCAGAGCTCATTTATTAACTGGTCATGTAATAATTTCAACTTTGATTGTAGATACACTGCGATTCAATGAAATTACAAAAAATCCCCGAAACTTTCGGAGTCTCAAGGGGTTTGATTATTTTTTTTATGTTATGTTATGTTATACCATCACGGCATATCCCACAATTGGGGTAGCCAGTAGATCAGCTGCATGTAAGAAACATGCAAACTGTCCTCTTCGTGCCAATATAAAATCATATTTTTTTATGTTTTTCCTCCCTATTCTCATTCCTTTATTTGTTTCTTGATTGGAGATGATTAACTCCATATGCTTTAAAATTTAGGCTTATATTTTAAAATTTAGGCTTATATTTTGTTTGTGAATTAATTAAGGTTGTACTCGAACTGACAACTAAATGCAGGTATGTTACATTATATTATAATACTAAACAGCATACGTTAACAAACTTTGCTAGTTTTCATTCCGTGATCTATTTTGCTGTATGCTATTAACTATGCCATAACTGCCAAATAAAATTTGCGAAATAAAACAAAATTATAATGTCATCCAATGAAATACAATTAAAATAGCCTAAAAACTCAAAAATCTTTAAGCCCATAAAGTTCAATTACATGATATTAAACAAACAGTGCTGTAATATTTTTATTAGATGTTTTCAAAAGTGATATATTTGCCGATTAATTTTAATTCAATGCTCAAAACCCGTTTTACATGACTTCCGAACTCAGTATTCAAATAAGGTATTTTTTGACCGGCCGTTCTTTAAAACATGATTGCATTGTTAAAATACTATGTTGCGTTTGGTTTCCTTCCTTCATGAGAACCATATAAATAGTGGTAATACTTCAATAGTAAGACATTAGCAGTTATCAGTTCAGATTAGGCTAACGTATCATACAACATGAATTCAATCGTAAGTATTTCAATATACTACCAACAATACATAGCCTTGCCTAGTCAATAAATTATAAAATAATTTTAAAATCGCATGGTTCGGTAATTAATTTTATAGTTTTAATATTAAAAACGTAGGCTGCAGTGTAATAATTATAAAGTAGTGTATAACAAATTCCAGCGAGCTTACTCAATTTTACAACGCCCAACTGACTGAATTATGCAAATATGTTATACCTTTTAGTACCGTGTTGTGCAACGAATATAGTCCAAACGAATTATAATAACTAATGGGGTATGTTAAGTTTTGAAATCGTTTTATGATTGTTATTATTATTAAAGTTTGTTTTTTTTTTGTTTCCAGCTCTTTGTTGCTCTGTTCGTGGGTTTGGCTGCCGCCTACCCTTATGGCCACTACGCCGGTCACTCCGATGATGGTCAGTACAGAGGTGAGGGACTCGCCGAAAGCCAGGACTATGGTCAGTACAACCACAACGGATACGGACACGCCTACGGATACGATGCCTACTCTCATGGACATGGAGATGATGGTCAATACAAAGGAGAAGGATTAGCCGAAAGCCAAGACTACGGACAGTACAACCAACACGGATACGATCATGGATACAATCATGGATACAATCATGGTGATGGTCATGATGGACAATACAGAGGTGAAGGTCTCGCCGAAAGCCAAGATCATGGACAGTACAACCAACACGGATACGATAACGGATACGCTCACGGATATTCCCACGGACACTATGCCCATGGAGCCGCCCCAATCGGTCATGATGGACGTGTTGTAGATACCCCCGAAGTAGCCCACGCCAAGGCTGCTCACTTCGCCGCTGTTGCCCACGCTTCCCACGGAGCCCATGGAGCCCATGGAGTCCATGGAGCTATCTACGCTCATGCCCCAGCTCACTACGCTGCCCCAGTTGCCCACTACGGACACGCTGCCGGACACTACGCCCATGGTGCCGCTCCTCTTGCTCATGATGGACGTGTAGTAGACACCCCCGAGGTTGCCCACGCCAAGGCTGCCCACTACGCCGCTGTTGCTCACGCTTCCCACGGAGCTCATGGACATCATTATTGAGAACATCTCCCTAGCAAAACTATCACCAATATGTGTACATAATACTCTGTATATATTTATTTTATATATGTATGTATTTATAAAATATAGAAACAAATGACATAAATATTTAAAACTGTTCTTTCATTCACATTATGAATCACTATTACTTATTTCTCGAATCCAAAATTTCTCAAAATTAGGATCTTAATTTAGTATATTATATTGAAAGGAACTTCCACACACTCGGATTTCTAAGGAGTCAAAGACTCCTATATATCACTAGTCTATTATTTTTCAAACTAATTAATTTTTAAATCATCGACGCACATGTCTATAAGGGTTTTTGATATAACCTCAATTAAATTTATTCACATTGAATCGTCTTCTTTAGACTTTTTGTGATGACTCTTAGAGGCAATGTCTTCCAATTCAATATTTTTGATTTTGTCACGTTTCTCATCGTCTCTCTATTTTGTTGACTGCTTTCCCAAAAATAGGGGTCTAGGTGGAAGATGTTGGTAGTGAACAGAATTAATTTTCATGCTCCTGAAGATGCTGTGACAGCAGTAGATGAACGGGGGCCAAAGAACGAATATCATCAATACATTTTATTTAACATTCTAAATTATAGAGAAATGGTCATTCAGTTCATAGGTCAAAACGGAAGAAGTTCATTGATTCCATCTAGTGTTGAGGGAAAGATTGGATAAAAAAATGTACACTTTTCAAATTTGGAAACAAAGCATTGAGAGGCAGATGGGCTATTTTTTAATTGTTGAACATATGTGAAATGCTTACTTACAAGTTCCAGATTACTATCAATAATTTATTATGAGTTATTTGAGACGCCTTAAGCTATAGTTACTTGTACAATATATTATTTTATCAGGTTTCTTATTGTTTATTTCAATACGACAGTATTGTTCAAGGATCTTTTACCGCCCGGAAACGGAAGAACATTATTATTGATAAGTGTTCCAACGTATTGTATTTTATAGAATGCTCGCATTCGAATGTTTTCCTTTCGTGGGTGGATATGAGACAAAAATCATCCTAGATATATTTAATGAACTAAGAATGGTCGAGAATAAAATTGCTGTTACATTGATTTACAGTCTACATACGTATTTCTAAGTAAATCTACGTATTTTGGTCCTATTTGGTCATCTACGATATTTTGTTCCGAACCTAATACTTTTCACCTTTTTCCCATGAAATATTTTGCAAATCTACAAATTAACACACTTTTTAAAAACATTTAAAAAAATAAACCTTAACGAATTCGAGAAGCTTGTAAAATGTTTCAAATACCAATACTATTTTAGGAATCTATTAAGGAGGAGAGGGAAAGAAATTGGTTTTAAAAATAGCGGAGAAAATCGTCATCGTTCACAACAAGAATTTGCAAAACAACACATCTTGCTGATTGCATCAATTGTTTTTATTATTTCTATCATTAACGGCTAATAGCCTTTTACATAAGTAAGGTTTAAACATATTTTTACAAATTTATAATTGTTTTATTATTTTGACGACGGATCTAAGCGATACTGTCGGTGCGGGGACATCGTTGTCGCTTCCTTGCTATGATTGTGGCGTTGTTCGGTACTGAATAAGTACCTGCTTGGTTATTGTTGCATATTATTCAGATGTAGGCGGTATTATTGAAAAATTGACTGATTTGGACTATGTTCCCAGGAGCGTAAGTCGCATTGCTCGTACCGTCAGTAGCGCTACGATGTCTCCATGGTAACAACGGAAATTGCTAATGTTGCATCGACTATGTTCCCAGAGGCCTGAGTCAACAACACACTTTTGTCTCACGTTCCCGCTCCGTTAGCGTTCGGGTGCAGACGATGTTGCAAGCAAGTGTCAATTTCGTTGCTAAGATACACAATAGTTACGAAAATTAACACTTTGGCGCACCATCGTCTGCACCCGAACGCTAGCGGAGCGGGAACGTGACGCGATAGTGTGTTGTTGACTCAGGCCTCAGGAGCGTAGGTCGCATTGCTCGTTTCGTCAGTAGCGCTACATTGTCTCCATGGTAACAAAGGAAATTGCTAATGTTGCATCGACTATCCCAGGAGCGTAAGTCGCATTGCTCGTACCGTCAGTAGCGCTACGATGTCTCCATGGTAACAACGGAAATTGCTAATGTTGCATAGACTATGTTTTATTTTATTTTTATTTTATTTTATAGAGACACTCACAGAAAACTGACAACAAAATACATAAATTACAAACATACAATAAGATCTGGCCAGTTCCCCAATTAAGAGCGTCTACAGCATGCACAATCAGAGAATTCAATCAAATCAACATATAATGCCACGATAATGATAATCTCTATAAAGAGATAATCCTGCTTATGCACATCATCGCATTTTTCTTAGGTAAACTGCTTTGTTGATTTGTTATATGAACGATGATGTGCAAGAAGAACAAAAGAAATGAACAACAAAATATAATGTAACAATAATCATAGAACAACAACACAACTATTTTAGTTTAATTAACCCGAATCGGGCTCTTGACGAATCGCACACCCAGTACGACAACAAGCCACAGGCAAAGGACGAAAAATGAAACCTTCGAATCAAACTATGTCAACAATTTTACATTACACTTCACCTCCCTCCCAAATGTAGCCAACGAGTCGTTAAATATATCAACCCCCTCCACCCCTTTCTCACACAAGATGTTATAAAATCTGCACATTCGCGATACTGGGCTAAAATGGCCGATATTGTTGTTGTGAACTCTTACTCGGAATGTGTTGGTACTACGGAGACGTGGATTTGGAGTGTAAAAGTCAAGATCGCCAAGTGATGCAGTCAATGTTCCCAGGAGCGTAAGTCGCATTGCTCGTACCGTCAGTAGCGCTACATTGTCTCCATGGTAACAAAAGAAATTGCTAATGTTGCATCGTTGTTACCATGGAGATAATGTAGCGTTACTGACGGTACCAGCAATCTGACTTTGGCTCCTGCTCTGCACTCAATCTACTCGTATATCTTGTTCTTGCATTATATTATTATTCATTGTCAATGTCAATATATGTATACATTATATACTCGTACATGTAGCGAATTAATTATTTTTTAAGAATAAATAGTTATAATTCGTGTAGTTCATGTTTTCACTTTTTTTTATATTTAATTTTCAATTACGTTTTTGCCCACTCAATATTTTGTAGATTTATTTAAATGTTAGATATATTCTCCATAGGCTCCTAAATTGTATTTTGTATTACCTTTTTATATTTTCATTTAGTTTTAGTTTTTAAAAGGCTTATTATTATTATCTTAAAAATGTTCCACTGCACTGGAACATTTTTAAGCCAAGGCGATCTCAGCAGGAAAAAAACAAACAGTGAAAATCCAAAAAAAAAAAAACAGCGAGACAGAGATTTAATTTTAATATGAAAGCCGCGTTTACTGTGTTAAATCAATAATTATTCAAGCTATTAATATGAATATTTCGATTTTTCAAAATATCGACATTTAAAAATTTCATGAAATTTGGCTACTTGGAAATGTAGAATAAAAATGTTTTTTTTTCTACTTTATACCTATGTTGATTTTTATTAAGAGAGACTTCTTTCGTTTTCCAAGCTTAAGAGGCCCTTTAGCAAAAACGATAAAACATTTAATTTTCAACAAGTTTGGTACACAAACTCTCAAAACTTGTTGACCCTACGAACATTTTGATTTGATAAAATATGAAAACAAATATTAATTACCAATATCAAACTTTAACTTTAAAAAAAAAACTCAATTTTAGCTTCATAGTATTCGTTTATAAAAAAGCATATTTCTAAAAATCGAAATCGGGGGTGTGTTTGGTACATAAATGCACGAGAATCCTACAAATTTTCATATATTTATTGTAATATTGAGAATATTTTGATAGTTATTACAATTATAGAACAAAAAAAATCTACTTTTTATTGTTTTTTTCATGGATATTGACCGACTAAAAAAATATATTTTCTGATAAAGTGGGTTAGTTGGAAGAAATCGCGCCTCTGCGATAAACTCGCCCTCTGTATATTGATTGTATGATTGTCTTTGTTTGAAATGTATTTTTGTGTAAATTTGCTTGTTATCAATGTACAGTAAAGAATAAATAAATAAATAAATAAAAGTTTCTCATATTTTGAAACCAAAAATCACCACATGAACTCAATTTTTTGTATACTAAAAAAAGTTTGCTAAAATCTATAGTATTTATATGCTTGATATGATGACTAAAAAAAAAATATATTCTACAAATAATTTGTATTTTGATATAACAAAGAGTACCTACCTAAATAAATCTCGTCAGTCTGCGATTTATTTATTTTTTAGTGAAAAACTAATATTGGTAATATATTGATTTTTTATTTTATCAAATCAATATGTTCGCAAGGGTCAACAAGTTTTGGCAGTCTTTCTATCAAATTTGTTGAAAATAGAATATTTTACCGTTTTTTTGTTTTCTGATAAAAAAATTCTTAGTAGAAAAAACATTTGTTTTTAATTTCAAATTTCATCATGGAATTCTTCTACCAAAACAAAGACAAGGCAAATTAATCCTTTGACACTTGAGTAAAAAATGTCTAAGATAAATATTAGTATTGAAATCATTTAAAACCTTATAAGTTGTTGGATTCTACTTACATTATTTTACTTCCTTACTTACTTATGCAGCTATTCCTGTCCATTGCTGAATATAAGCCTTAGATCAAAGATGGACAAAAAGGGTAGTGAAGTAGAGACCTCGTGAAGATAAAAGGAGTAGAGTAAGACCTCCAACACGTTGGAAATTATTTAATATTCAACTACAAATTAGTCCAGTTTCGATTTTAACCACACATTTATTTCCTATGGGACTAAGGCAATATCGTTTCAAGGCTCAGTGTCAACCAATATGTCTGCCAACTTAAATAATAATCATTTTCTTTCAACTTTCGTTCATACTATTTTTTCTCAAAAGACATTCACTTAAACATGATATCAAATAGTTGTTCTAAGGCTCTTTATACATTCAATATTTTTCAATAAAATCAAATTAAAACATACTCAAAATGTAACTAAATATTACTCTAAATTTATACCCCCACAAATGTATTTTTGAGAATTGCGTGTGTTTGTGTTTGTTGATTATTATACTGCTTGATTAACTTGTAAAAGACTCACGCCGTGTGTTGAAGTAAACAAATAAATAATAAATACACGTCACAAGAAATCTGCGCCCGCTACCACATTATGTAGAGTTGCCGGCCACAATACAAACGTATTAAATATGATAGATAGCTTGCGTACACTTGCTCCTGAAGATGTCCGCCACAGTTGTGGGTGAAACGTCGGGACATAAATTGATCCTGAAGACTTGGGCAAAGAACAAGAAGAAGATTTTTTAATAAAATTCAAGAATTATCCAAGAAAAAGCAGTACGTAGGAAATTTAATTTCTCCTATTATATTTTCCCATGGATATCTCAGCATATTAATGTTTTTTTTAATCTACTCAATTTTTTTTTATTTATTATTTTGTTGGATTTTGTTAACTTTAATGCTTTTTCTCCATTGATTAAGTTATAGATTTCTTAGTTGTTTGTTGTTTTACTTTTTTGTATTTTTCTGTTTAGATGTAAATTGTATGATTTTTTGTTAAAGGCCTATATTGCCATTTATTGTGTAAAAATAAGTAAATTAAATATAAGTTACCTATTTCATAGGTAAATGCGGCACGACGAGACGAATAATTTGGTACCAATGTCTTGACTTGAATTGACACATGGGAGATTTCATGGATTCATCAACATAAGCTTCAAACATTAAAAAAAGGGTATAGGTATATGAGTTTTGTTATGAACCCAAATACAACCCTATACACCTTTCATAGTATGCTAAAAGCTTGTGTCGTGAAAGCTTCAACCAAATATCATTGATCAACATTGTAGAATAACAACAAGTTACAATTAACTGACATTAAAAAGTTCACATTTGTTACATAGACTCTTAAAAGTGCAATGATATTAATATGTAACAATAATTTCCTTCCTTCAAGAATTTCATATAAATAGTGGTAATACTTCAATAGTAAGACATTAGCAGTTATCAGTTCAGATTAGGCTAACGTATCATACAACATGAATTCATTCGTAAGTATTTCTATATATTATCTATATATGTCGGCCGGTGTGGCGCGGAGGTAATGCTCTTGCCTTTGAGTCACGAGGTCCCGGGTTCGATTCCCGGCCAGGGCAAAGTGAAGAATAACCTTTTTCAAATTGTCGTGGGTCTGGGTGTTACATGTATATGTGTGTAGTGCATTGTATATGTGTGTATCGTCGCGTTAGTACCCATAATACAAGATTCATCTTAGTTTGGGACTAGCTCGATCTGTGTGAATTGTCTATGTACGTTAATTATATATTAACTGCCACAACATAACAATATATCGTTGCCTCACTGCAATAAAGTGTAGTCACATAAATTGCACAATGAAGAGTGTAGAAGCAATGTGACATCGATCCATTTTTTTTGCAAATATTTAACTATGTTTGTATTTTCTATAGTTTAATCGATACAATTAAAATCCGTCTCCATTCTCAAGTGAATCAATTTTAAAATTCATTTAATATCAAAAAGGCACAACAAGTTGAAATATTAATGTGCTGTTTCTCAGTTTCAATATATGTATTTGGATCCTGGTGTTTTTGTTTCTTAAACTAAGCTACGCACCTAGACACCATTCGATTTTTTTGTGGAGCACCCGGCAAAGAATTAGTATCTCACTCTTTGCCGTAAGTTTTCGATTGTTCTGTAAAAGGCAGGTGTTCGAAAAAGTAAATATTATATTGACATCTTAAAATCATAAAGCTCACCACTCATCCTGAATGTCCTTATTTTTTTGTTGGCACGGAGGGGGCAGATTGCATGTTTATTAAAGGTAGCTGTACTGCTGGGTATATGCCGTGATTGTAAATAAGTAGTAGTAGATAGTAGTGTTTTTATAGTTTAATCTTTCTTTGTAAGAAATGGACTGTAGAAAAGTGAGGTTAATACATCTTTGCATATTATATTGCAAAATTGAAACGTTTGTGTATAAGCGTGATTATCTTTGATTTTTGAGTTATTGTCAATCTTAAACATATATGTAAAAAAGCACAAATGGATTTAGTTTTACTTCTTTTTTCATTATAAAGTGATCCGGTTTTGACCTTCAGAGACATTGTAAAATTTCTTTATTTTTTAGAAAGAGAATTTTGATTTTTTTTGACATAAATTAATATGAAGTTTTACAAAACAATAAATAAATTTACATTAATATTCTCAAAACAGGTAATTGTGAGGTGGTACGGTATTGCATTGAGCTAACGATATGTTTTACTGGACTATCCACTCAAAAAATTGTCCTTGTAGAGCAATCAATCAAATTTATATCACTAATAATGCGCTAATTAAATTATTTACATATATTATCATACACCTAAACAAGTATCACATTTCAACAAAACAGGTTGCAATGCAACTGTCTGTGCACTAGTTTGCAAGTGTTTTAATTATATTTTTATAGATAAAATTAATTAGATTGGTTTAAAGAAACACAAAAATGTGTTCTTCGTGTTGCAAAAATGGGCATTCAATAAGTTACACTCGACGAAGTTTTATATTTATGTACAGAATTTTACCATGTATCTTAAAAATGCAATTTTTTGTTTTGTGGGGTAGCCTGTAAACTGGATATAACAAACATGCGGGTCGTCCCCTACATGACAATTAGAATTGAAACATTTAAAATTCGTGAGGGCATATCTAATTGCTGACTTGAAATTTTTTAATATTTGATGTGAAGATCTAACAAAAACCTGATGTATTACGAATATTTGCCTTTTACAGGACACTTGCAAACATACAGGATAATCTAGTATTTCAAAAATGTTACACTTATATTTTCTATTAATAATCTGCGGCCTTAACATACCCAGTTGATAAGACATTGTTGTATAACATTTCCTACTATTTAAAGTTAGTTTGTTTTATTGATTGTATTGGTTCACAAATAACAGAATTCTAGATTTAAATAAATTGAATCAATCGTTTCGTTCTTCTATAGATTCTGAATGCCTATTTCAATTTCTCCGATAGTTCCTATTTTTACATGAAATCCCTCTCTGAATGCTTAATAAAGTTCTAGACTTAATAAAATGAGTCGGGAATAATTTTCCTTAAGCCACGCCTCATATAATGTGTATTGTAATAAATATTGATGATATAATTGTAAAAATTTGTTTTCAATTAATAACAAGGCCACTGTCGATCTCTATAGTAATTTGTATCCATTAATTTAAACATTTATGCAAAGAATTCTGTATAGTTATGATTTTGTATAAAAGCATCGAAAGTTATTTGCGTGTTTAATTATAAACTAACTACTTCAATTTCAAAGTACTTTACTTAAATACAATGTTCCTGTCGTAGTTCACTAGTGTTGAGTGTTATAATGTATTATATTAAATTTGTGACATTTATTTTAACATATTTATTTATTTCCAGTTACTCGTTGCTCTGTTCGTGGGTGTGGCAGCCGCCTACTCTCATGGCCACTATGACGGTCACTACGCCGGTCACTACGCTGGTCACTCCGACGATGGCCAATACAGAGGTGAGGGACTCGCTGAAAGCCAGGACTACGGCCAGTACAACCACAACGGATACGGACACGCCTACGGATACGATGCCTACTCTCATGGACATGGAGATGATGGTCAATACAAAGGAGAAGGATTAGCCGAAAGCCAAGACTACGGACAGTACAACCAACATGGATATGATCATGGATACGATCATGGATACAATCATGGTGATGGTCATGATGGACAATACAGAGGTGAAGGTCTCGCCGAAAGCCAAGATCATGGACAGTACAACCAACACGGATACGATAACGGATACGCTCACGGATATTCCCACGGACACTATGCCCATGGAGCCGCCCCAATCGGTCATGATGGACGTGTTGTAGATACCCCCGAGGTAGCCCACGCCAAGGCTGCTCACTTCGCCGCTGTTGCCCACGCTTCCCACGGAGCCCATGGAGTCCATGGAGCTGTCTACGCTCATGCCCCAGCCCACTATGCCCATGCCCCAGCTCACTACACTGCCCCAGTTGCCCACTACGGACACGCTGCCGGACACTACGCCCATGGTGCCGCTCCTCTTGCTCATGATGGACGTGTTGTAGATACCCCCGAGGTTGCTCACGCCAAGGCTGCCCACTACGCCGCTGTTGCTCACGCTTCCCACGGAGCTCATGGACATCATTATTGAGAACATCTCCCTAGCAAAACTATCACCAATATGTGTACATAATACTCTGTATATATTTATTTTATATATGTATGTATTTATAAAATATAGAAACAAATGACATAAATATTTAAAAATGTTTTTTTTTTCAATCTTGCTTTTGGACAAGGGCAATTTCATTAGCAATAAAAAAATGGATTTCAGTTCAATGAAACATAAGTAAAAATAGAGATCTGGTTTTAAGCCTTGTTCGCAAAATAATGTGAAAATGTAAAGACCAGACAACCTCAGTGTTTCAAAAATTATTTATTTATTTTATTCTTCACGAAACATTGGTGACAATATTTCAAATCAGCTTTCTGCAGCTTATAGTAGAGGGTAAGATAGAGGGCAGACGGGGTTTGGGGCGCAAAAGAGCATCTTGGCTCAAGAATCTTCGCCAGTGGTTTGGAATACTGGATGCAGCAACCCTCATCAGACTGACCCAGGATCGTGAAGAGTATCAAGAGATGGTCGCCAACCTCCGATAGGAGCGGCACAAGAAAAAGAAGATTTCAAATCAATACAAAATATCATAA
Organism: Athripsodes cinereus; assembly: GCA_947579605.1. Taxonomy (NCBI): domain Eukaryota; kingdom Metazoa; phylum Arthropoda; class Insecta; order Trichoptera; family Leptoceridae; genus Athripsodes; species Athripsodes cinereus. Next base: position 2,339,393 of record OX388327.1, read on the forward strand.
AAATATCAGTTATACAATTCAATATACAGAGGTCGAGTTTATTGCTAGAATGCAACAATTTCCACCTTACCTTGACTTTATGATGGATTCTCTCTTGTCTTTCTATTGATACAAGCAAAATAAACAATAAGAGCATGACAGTTACAACCTTTGTTCATGTACAAAACAGTTTCATAATGATTTACATGTCATCGAAAATAAAATATCACACAATCCTCGCAATATTGACACTAAATTTAATGAAATTTATCAAATAATATAGATACTATTCTTCAAACTTTCTCGGATATTATTGGCATTAATTCTAAATAGCATTTTACAATAAATTTTACGTTAATTTCAGACCCTTAACACTGTGACTCTTTTCGAATACTCGCCTATTTAACGTATAATTTAGTTGTTCATAGGATGAAGTGTTCTGCTGATAATCAAATTGCACAAAGTCCACTTAGTCCAATCCAATCCACACATCAAATTTTTATCATTCCACTGAATCTAACCCAATGAACCTATCAAATTGGGAACACATAGAGAACGAATTTGGTAAAAAATTTGGAACACTTTCTTGTCTAACCTTATCCACAAATCAAATAAGGAACACTTCAAAAACAAATTTGGGAACAGAAATTCAACCCATTTCCACACATCAAGTTGGGAACACTTCATAAACAAATTTGGGAATAAATTCCAAACAAAGTCCAACCCAATGCCACACATTAAATTGAAAATTCTTTGAGAACAAATAAAAAATAGGGAACATGTATATATTTCAACTCGTATATCAAAAAATACCTGTCTTTGCAAGACACTCGAAAAATAACGGGAAAGAATGGGAGCCCAATTCTTGGCCGGGTGCTCCACGGAAAAACTTTAATACTGATTTTTATGTTTGATGCCCGATAAAGAGGATAGAACTTCTCAACACTGAACTTAAATAATAGGTAGGTACCTAGGCATTCTTCTTAAAGTACCGTGTCAGGTTCTATCGAAGTCGGCTATCACCCTGGCCTAGGCTTCTCTGTCCTGTGCTAGCCAGAACATCTCTTTCACCCTCTAGATTCAGGTCCACCTCAGATATTTCTTTGCCAGGACATCTGCCACCTTTCTTCCTTACAATAGGCATAAAATTTATAAATATTTAGAAGTAAATATTTGGGCAGGTGGAAGGAATGAAATATGAATTAACGATTTAAAACATACGTTATAAAGTCGAGAGTAAGCGTAAATGGAGAAATGGTCGTCCTAGAATCAAATCATAGTTCACGACCCTCAATGATGGAAACATGCTGAAAACAATGAATAGGAGAGCATGTATGTGAAATTTTTTGAATATTATTGAAACAAAAAGCTTGCATAAGAATGAGAATAAAATATGGCGCTCGATCCTTTCTACCTACCCCGCAAAGGAAGCGGTGTGATACGATGATAATGAAGAAGTAAATGTAACAAATAAATAAATAAAATATGAAAAGTAGGACAATTTGTTTAACGGCAGGAACAGGATGACATGGATGTTTATCACATACAGTTAGTCTGCTGGTTACCTCATGTGTGGGAGAAACTGTGATAAAAAATATGGGATAGGTAGAGATTTTGTTAACACCGTTTTGTGATATATCCTATCTAGCACTGTTTTCAATTTTTTTTATTTATTGTTATCATTTTTTTTTAAATATTATATCTGGGTTTTGTCATAAACCCAAATACTACCTTATACACCTTTCACAGTAAGCTAAAGGCTTGTGTCGTGAAAGGGGAATTTGCCGGCACCTGGGAACGAATTACGTACCTCATGTTCACGAGGCCGAGACTCTATCTCCAGGCTACCGACGAACTTCTTGCCGATAAACAAATTAAAATGTCATTTTGATTAGCGGGATTTTCAATATATGTACCAGGGATGTTGCGAATATTCGCATCCGCATCTGCAAATGCGGAGCTTCCGCATGTATTTGGATATCTGCATCCGCATCCGCATCCGCATCCGCAATAATCGATGCGGATGTTCATGCGGATGCGGATGTAAGACAATTTGCGACAAGAAAGAAATGGGCCGGCGAATGGCGCGTGCCGTTTGCACTTGACATAACCAATGGGAACGAAAATAATGGTGACAAGATCAGACGCGTTTTTATTTTTTTGCCGGTTTTATTTTATTTTTGCAAATAACAAAGAAGAAAAAAAATATTTCGCCAAAAAATCTGACAAAAATTTCGCCACATATTTGACAATGGGGTCTACCAACCAAGATAGTTCCTACTTTTTTTTCTATAACATCTTAAACATCCGCATCCACATCCGCGGATGTGTAAAAATCGACATCCGCAACATCCCTGATATGTACCTATGTAGAAATTATTTACACAAATTTTATGAAACCTATTTTAAAATCTTATAACCGTATAAGGAATTTATTATTTTCATTTCAGCGATTAGGTACGCTTCACGTCCTGAATATCTTTACCTTTATTGGCACAGACAGATACACTAACATGTTTGTAACGTGCATTTGGTCTACTGGCTACCACTGGAGATACCATTATAATATTTATTTTTTTCTTTATTAACTCAACAGCACATAATAATTATGTAATAAAAATCATAATAACAAAAAAAAATATAAGGCCAATTACAGTGTTTATACATAATATATAAAACAAGAATACAACGAGAGAGAGAGAGAGAGAGAGAATGAATTTCAAACATACTACTACTACTATACTACTATACCATCACGGCATATCCCACAAGTGGGGTAGCCAGCAGATCAGCTGCATTTAAGAAACATGCAAACTGTCCTCTTCGTGCCAATATAAAATCAAGACATTCAGGATGGGTGGCAAACCTCATCGCTGAATTTAAGATGTATAATGTCTTAATTTTTTCGAACACCTGCCTTTTACAGGACACTCGAAAACTTACGCAGAAGAGTGGGAGACCAATTCTTTACCGGGTGCTCCACGGGGTACAATTTCAAACATACTCAACTATTATGTTAAACTTAACGGTTTGAAACAGAAATCAGCGGGATTGGTGAACATATCATGAATAAAGTGCACTTGAACTGATTCGTAAGTATCTAAACGCCGTTCCTGTTTCATATCAAAGGGAGTTTGCACAATCTGTTCATTGTTCAGATGAGGTGTCTTTCGAGTTTTATTCTTTCTATTTAATTATTTAGTTTGATTAAATTAAATAAAAACACTGAATCTTTCACTTAAAGTATTATTTATTTCAAAAGCTTTTCGGACTACGTCCATCCTCAGTGAAAAAATACTTTAAAATAAATTCAAAATATTTTTTTTTTTTTATTTTTTTTTTAGAAAAGATATATCTGGGTTTTTTTATAAACCCAAATACAACCTTATACACCTTTCACACTAAGCTAAAAGCTTGTGCCGTGAAAGGGGAGTTTGCCGGCATCTGGTATCGAACCACGGACCCCTTGTTCTAAAGGCCGAGACTCTACCTCCAGGCTACCGACGAACTCGTATAAATATAATACTTTAAGTGAAAGACACAGTGTTTTAATTTAATCAAACTTAATAATGAATCATGACGAACTTTCACAATGTTTGTTCTTCGAAAATAAATAAATTATTCTTTCTTCAAGGTGCTTGTCCAGACATTTTTTTTTACCTCAGTGACAACCGACAACTATTTTTTAGTACCCGGCTGCATAGTTAGTAAATAATAATTTTCTTTCATCTTTCATTGATAATAATACATTCACTTAAACATATTGAATTCTAAGGCTCTATATATCGAGTATTATTAATTTGTTGCCTCTTCTTATAAAAACTACTATACTATACTATACCCTCACGCAATGTCACAAGTGGCGTAGGCAAAGAGAACGGATCGTCATATAGATTTATCCTTACATACTTCTTTCACCTCTTCTACATTCATACAATTTCTCATGCACTAATGTAGATTCCTCTCACTGAGCATACGACAGTCCTTGAGAACTCGATCCACATGATCAAGCCACGTAGTTCTGGGACGCCCACCCTTTCTTTCAGACAAGTACATTCTCTTTGTCATTCTTTCCCCTTCCATTCGTTCCATATGACCAAACCATCTCAATTTTACCATCGTTTTACAATTAAGTGTAATAAAAGGATTGAATTACTCCCAGTAACATACAATAAACAGACTGTATTTTAATATTTCTTTTATCAAAATTAGATTGAAAATTCTTCTTCTATCAGTACCGTATCAGGTCCCCCCGACGTTGCCGATCACTCTGGAGAATGCTCCCTGTCCCGCGATGTTCGGACCAGTTCACGCGCCTGGGCTATTTCCGTCCATTGCTGTAAATATAAATCTTTCTTATATTATATACATAATATTTAATATAATTATATACATTATATTATTTAATTATGACGAACTTTAACAGTGTTTGCTGTTAAAAAAACAAAAAAAATTAAATTAAATAAATTCATAACAATAAAAATAGTTCACAATATATACGATGCATGGAGCCTTATAAACATTACATTAATAATAACTATTCCAATATGTACCTACTAATAATTTCCTTCCTTCATGAGAACCATATAAATAGTGGTAATACTTCAATAGTAAGACATTAGCAGTTATCAGTTCAGATTAGGCTAACGTATCATACAACATGAATTCATTCGTAAGTATTTCTATATATTACCTACCATTAACAGGTAGAATTTCTATTTACTGCCAAATAAGTACAACTCATATCGATATTGTCTTTGTTATACCAATCAATTCATACATGAAATTTGTACATATTATGTCTCAAAAGGGTATGACAAAAAAATATATTTGGTCAAATTCCTAAAGGAAATGATCAACACATGGATATGTAAAATATCCCTAAGGGAGATCAATTCAGCTTGTATCAGCTTACAGAATTATTGTTTAATTTATTAATTTCTTTTTTCAGTTATTCGTCGCCCTGTTCGTGGGTCTGGCTGCCGCCTACCCTTATGGCCACTACGATGGTCACTACGCCGGTCACTCCGATGATGGTCAATACAGAGGTGAGGGACTCGCTGAAAGCCAGGACTACGGCCAGTACAACCACAACGGATACGGACACGCCTACGGATACGATGCCTACTCTCATGGACATGGAGATGATGGTCAATACAAAGGAGAAGGATTAGCCGAAAGCCAAGACTACGGACAGTACAACCAACACGGATACGATCATGGATACGATCATGGATACAATCATGGTGATGGTCATGATGGACAATACAGAGGTGAAGGTCTCGCCGAAAGCCAAGATCATGGACAGTACAACCAACATGGATACGATAACGGATACGCTCACGGATATTCCCACGGACACTATGCCCATGGAGCCGCCCCAATCGGTCATGATGGACGTGTTGTAGATACCCCCGAGGTAGCCCACGCCAAGGCTGCTCACTTCGCCGCTGTTGCCCACGCTTCCCACGGAGCCCATGGAGTCCATGGAGCTGTCTACGCTCATGCCCCAGCCCACTATGCCCATGCTCCAGCTCACTACGCTGCCCCAGTTGCCCACTACGGACACGCTGCCGGACACTACGCCCATGGTGCCGCTCCTCTTGCTCATGATGGACGTGTAGTAGACACCCCCGAAGTTGCCCACGCCAAGGCTGCCCACTACGCCGCTGTTGCTCATGCTTCCCACGGAGCTCATGGACATCATTATTGAGAACATCTCCCTAGCAAAACTATCACCAATATGTGTACATAATACTCTGTATATATTTATTTTATATATGTATGTATTTATAAAATATAGAAACAAATGACATTAATATTTAAAGATGTTTTTTTTTTAATCTTGCGTTGGGACAAGGAGAACTTTATTAGCAATAAATAAATATGGATTTCAGTACAATGGACCTTAAGTAAAAATAGAGATCTGGTTTTAAACTTTGTTGTCAAAATTTTGTGAAAATTTAAAGACTAGACAACCTCAGTGTTTTTTTATAATTTATTATTTATTTATTTATTTTATTCTTCACTGAACATTGGTGACAATATTTCAAATCAAAACAAAGTATCATAAAAATATCAGTGTTACAATTCAATATACAGAGGGCGAATTTATCGCTAGAATGCAACATTTTCCACCTAATCTTGACTTTATGATGGATTCCCACTTGCTTTTTTTATTAATACAAGCAAAATAAACAATAAGAGCATGACAGTTACAACCTTTGTTCATGTACAAAACAGTCTCATAATGATTTACATGTTATCAAATAAAAATTACAAAATCCTCTAAATATTGACACTAAATTTAGTGTATTTAACCAACGAGTATACTATTCTTCAAACTTTTTCGGAAATCGTCGTCATAAATTCTAAATAGCATTTTACAATAAATTTTACGTTAATTTCAGACCCTTAACACTGTGACTCTTTTCGAATACTCGCCTATTTATCGTATAATTTAGTTGTTCATAGGATGAAGTGTTCTGCTGATAATCAAATTGCACAAAGTCCACTTAGTCCAATCCAATCCACACATCAAATTGTTATCATTCCACTGAATCCAAACCAATGAACCTATCAAATTGGGAACACATAGAGAACGAATTTGGTAAAAAATTTGGAACACTTTCTTGTCTAACCTTATCCACAAATCAAATAAGGAACACTTCAAAAACAAATTTGGGAACAGAAATTCAACCCATTTCCACACATCAACATATCTCGTTTCAAGAACCAACTGAAGACTTATCTATTCAAGAAATCTCACGGAATAATCCAAGCACAACCTTAAGAGGGAAGAAATAAAAAAAGGGAACACTAATATTTTTAAAAAAAAATTTAAGCTTGAATTACTATGTTTATTTGTTACATTAATTTAAAATACGCTATCGCGATTTCAGTGCACTTGCACCAATTGACGAGGTTTTCAAGAAATCGCGATTGCGTATTTTATTTTTTTCAGACTCTTTACAGCGTGACTTTTTTCGAATACTCGCCATTTTATCGTATAATTAATTTAGTTATATATTGGATAAAGCGTTCTGATACTAATCAAATTGCACATAGTCCACTTAGTCCAATCCAATTCATACATCAAATTGGGAACACATATAGAGAACGAATTTGGTACAAAATTTGGAAAACTATCTTGTCCAATATACACATCAAATTGTGATCATCCACTTAGTCCGACGCAATCCACACATCAAGTTAGGAACACTTCAAAACAAATTTGGGAACAAATTCGGAATAGAAATCCAACCCAGTTCCACACATTAAGTTGGAAACACTTCATAAATAAATTTGGGAACAATTGGAAACAGAAGTCTAACCCAACTCCACACATTAAATTGGAAATACTTTGAGAACTAGAACACTTATACAACTCAACCCGTACATCAAGAAACACCTGTCTTTTACAAGACACTCGAAAAATAGCGGGAATGAGTGGGGGCCCAATTCTTTGCCGGGCGTTCCACGGGAAAACTTAAATACTACATTTATATTTTTTATGTGTTATCTACTAAAGGCTTGTTCTGGCAGAGAATTGTTCTTAACCAGTTTTCGAAAACCGAGTATAAAGATAAACCGCGTCATTTGCATCACACTAGATTTAAATTTAATGAAGGATTATATAGTGCCAAAATTCAATAATAAGTACGGAAAAAGAACATTGGAGTATAACGTGCCAAAAATGCCGAAATCTATTAAGAAATGCAAGAGTATGAACATTGCAAAAAAATTAGTCAAGGATTGGTTGATAAAGTGTGGATTTATTTATAACTAGTATTAATTAATTGTTTGATTGTAAGTTGTATGGATTAATATAACTTTTTTTTTCGTTATTTAGTTATATTTTGAACTTGTAAGAGAACACGCCGACAAATCATTTTTGATTTGGTGTGACTCGTGAATTGTTTCTTTTGTATTATTATTTTATATTTTATTTGTTACTAATAAAAAAAAAACAATTTTAAGAGGATAGAACTTCTCAACACTGTTCTTAAATAATATGTAGGTATTCTTCTTAAAGTGCCATGGCAGGTTCCATCAAAGTCGGCTATCACCCTGGCGTAGGCTTCTCTGTCCTGTGCTAACTGGAACAGTTTATTCACTCTCTGGATTCTCGTGTACCCTCTGATGGTTCTTAGCCAGGACATCTGCCGCCTTCCTTCCTTATATAATAGGCATAAAATTTATAAGTAAATATTTAGGCATGTGGAAATAATGTAAGATAAAAGAAGTTTTAAAACACTAAACTACGCTACACTACACACCATCACGGCATATCTCACAAATGTGGTAGCCAGCAGAACAGCTGCATGTTATAAACATGCTGGACGCCTTCTCTGTGCCAGTAAAAAAATGAGAGATTCAAGATGGGTGGCAAACCTCATCTCTGAAATTCAGCGAAACCTCATCGTTTTAAAACATAATAGGTATTTACATGGCCGAGAGTAAGGGTGTGTGCACATAATACAAGATTCATATATTTATTTGGGACTAGCTCAATATGTGTGAATTGTCTATACATGTTATATTATGAAATCTTATGTTAGGTATCTATAGATATTTAATTTGCCTTATAGATGGTGTAGCCCCCAGCTTTCGAGTGACCTGAAAGTGGCAGGTGTACGAAAAAGCAAGGGCATATTACATCTCAAATTCAATTATGAGGTTTCCCACCCATCAGGAATGTCTTATTCTTCATTAGCACTGACAGTATGCTAAACTTGTATTTTTGTTGAATGTAGTTGATCCACTAGCTACCCCACTTGCAGGAGATACCGTTATGCTATTAATGAATGAATTTCAAACATGCTCAGCAGATATTGAACATCATCATCATCATCATCGCCCTCAACGCTCCTCTCGGGAGCACAGGGCAGAAATCAGCCTCCTCCATTCAGAGCGTCTCTGTGCCAATTGCGTCACCTCTTTCCACGACATTCCTTGCGCTCTGATATCGTTGTCATAGGAACGGTTTATTGTGAAAGAGGGACCCCCGGGCCGACGGAACCCCTGCGGACGGAAGAACAGTGCTCTTTTTGGCCAACCATCATTAGGCATTCTCAAAACATGTCCCAGCCAGGACCATCGTCTCTCCTGTATTACGGAGATTACAGGTCTCTGCTGGGTGCGCCGGCGCACAGCATCATTAGTAACATGTTCATACCATTTGACATCCAAAATCCTTCTAAGACACTTGTTTTCAAAGCTGAGTACCTATCTTCCGCTCTTTTGAACATAACAGTTATTTATTTAGTCATCATAAAAAAAATATTACAAAATTTGTACGTATGGATATTTAACGGATCACATAAAACTCTGTCTATCATAAAAAGAATAAGTAAAATAAAATAACAAATTCAAAAACAATATTCAAAAAAATAATAGAAGTGATGACAAATTTTGACATAGTAAGCATTAATCACAGATGAAGACCACAAACAATTACTAAATTAGTGGAATAAGGTGAATGTACCATGGAAAGAGTACACTTAAACCAGCCAAAGCCTATTCGTAAGTATCGGAACGTCTTTCCTGTTTCATATTAAAGGGAGTTTGCACAATCTGTTAATTGTTCAGATGAGGTGTCTATTGAGTTAAATTCTTTCTATGTAGGTAGGTACCTAATTTCTTCAAGGTGCTTGTACAGGCAACACTTTTTACCTTAGTGACAACTAGTTTTTAGTACCCGGTTGCATACTTGGTTAATAATAGTTTTCTTTCATCTTTCATTGATAATATTATAATACATTCACTAAAACATACTGGATTCTAAGGCTCTATATATCAAGTATTATTAATTCGTTGTTTCGTCTTATAAAAACTTGTCTTGTTATTATTTGATGAGCCAAAACAAAGCGTACCTACAGATTTTTTTTTCTAGATAGCAAATGTTTTTTTTTTAGTTTCTGATCACCTATACTGAGAGATGAATATTTGATATGAAGAAAATAATTATATTCTTTTATATTTTTTCTTCTATACATAGATGGTTTAAAGCACAAAAGACACATGTCCACTATTTAGGTAAAATGAGTTAATATATGTACAAGATCAGTTGCAACGTCGTCTATGTCTTGATTACATAATTACCAATAATTCTTATATCATTATCGAAATATTTAACAAAAACCAGATGCCAAACATTCTTAAATTATCATTTTTTTGTGCACAGATGTAACATAAGATATTTGAGAATGTATTAATATCGACATAATTGATTCTTAAAAAGCACATGTCCACCAAGGACATCTTCTGAATTAATTTAAAATTAGTTAATTAATTTTGAATCTCAAATTTTCAAACCCTGTTTTCTCTAAACTGTCAAATGTGGACATGTGTCTTCAGTGCTTTAAACCATCGATTGTTTAATGTAATGGGCGCACGTTTAGTGTGAGTCCGGTTAGACTGGACTTGCATTGGTCGGGCGCTGTTTCTTTATCCCACTTTATACCATTTTACATAGATTACGTTTTAAATATATAAATAATTTGATTGTGAACTCATACAATATTCCCTAAACATGGTACATCTTCTCGCCCTCGGTTCCAGGGATGTGATTTTAATACTTTCGGGATTCAAACTCTGAGTATCATTGTAATGATGACAAATTTGGATGAGAATTAGACAGAATCATCCACAAATATGTAAAGATACTGGATAAATTCATTTGTATTAAAATTTCAGAAGGGTTCATAAACTTAGTAGATTTAAACTGATTTCCATACCGACATTGATTTTCTTCGCTATTTTCACAAAAATTAGTTAGTATTTGGCTATTTTGTCGCTTGTTCAATGCGTGCATCATCCCAATCCTTCTATATGGCTGCGAGTCTTGGCACTTAACCAAGGCTCAAGAGCGGAAGATACTAAGCTTTGAAAACAAGTGTCTTAGAAGGATTTTGGATGTCAGATGGTATGAACATGTTACAAATGATGCTGTGCGCCGGCGCACCCAGCAGAGACCTGTAATCTCCGTAATACAAGAGAGACGATGGTCCTGGCTGGGACATGTTTTGAGAATGCCCAATGATAGTTGGCCAAAAAGAGCACTGTTCTTCCGTTCGCAGGGGTTCCGTAGGCCCGGGCGTCCCTCTTTCACAATACACCGTTCCTATGACAACGATATCAGAGCGCAAGGAATGTCGTGGGAAGAGGTGACGCAATTGGCACAGAGACGCTCTGAATGGAGGAGGCTGATTTCTGCCCTGTGCTCCCGAGAGGAGCGTTGAGGGCGATGATGATGATGATGATTTTGGAAAACGCCGTTTAATTGAACTCAACACAATGCATACTTAGTCAAAAAATTTTTTTTTTGGATTTGTACTCTTTCGATACCAAACCATTCAAAACGTTTTGAATTATCTTGAATATTTTGATTTCTGAATAAAAGTAGGAATTTACTTTCTTTCGATTCGACCTTACAGGATAATATTGAAAGGTTTTATTTGTCTCCCAAAAATCGAAACCTTCATATTTATTATCAATAGCCCGAATCAAATCGAACATATTAAATTATATTGTTTCGGTGAATAGTAGTATAAATAATAATGATAATGCCGAAAAATAAATTCATCCAAATAATAGTTCATAAAACATGTGATGCATGGAGCCTTATAAATATTACGATAATAACTATTCCAATATGTAACAATAATTTCCTTCCTTCATGAATTTCATATAAATAGTGGTAATACTTCAATAGTAAGACATTAGCAGTTATCAGTTCAGATTAGGCTAACGTATCATACAACATGAATTCAATCGTAAGTATTTCTATATATTACCAACAAGTAGAATTTCTATTTACTGCCAAACAAGTGCAACTCATATTGATGTTGTCCTTGTTATACCTACAAATCAATTCATACATGAAATTTGTTTAGGTCTTATGTTATTTGTTGTTATTTATCTTTGTTTATTTACATACTTAACATAACATAGCATAGTAGAGAATTCACACATATCGAGATAGTCCCAAACTAAGATGAATCTTGTATTATGGGAACTAACGCGACGATACACACATATACAATGCACTAAACACATATACATAATATGTATTTACTACGGTTGATTTGTCTGTAGTTGCACTTATCCTCCTGAGAGGAGAATTTATTTATTGTCTTAAAGGACAAACAATAGTTTGACTTTATAAATATCAAAAATATCGTATTTCAATTTTTTTTTAAAGATATATCTGGGTTTTGTTATAAACCCGAATACAACCTTATAAACCTTTCACACTAAGCTAAAAGCTTGTGTCGTGAAAGGGGAGTTTTGCCGGCACCTGGGATCGAACCACGGACCCTTTTTTCTAGAGGCCGAGATTCTATCTCCAGGCTACCGACGAACTCATTTTATTTATTTATTCATTTATTTATTTTTTTTGCACATCATCATTATACATAGCAGTGTTAACAAAATAATATAAAATTTTAAAAACTAGGACGATGTGCAGTGGCGAGATTATCACTATAAAGTGATTTCTTCCAAAGTGATTTTAGTCTGCACTAACTAAAATAGGAACGTTCCAATATTAGTTAGTCTACATTGGATTTCTATAAATTCTAAAATTGTTCCTAATTGGAATTATATACTACTAATTTCATATAGAATAAGAATTTCAGTTCAAGTGAACTTAATTATAAATTTAGGAACATTCTTATTTTAGTTTGAATCAATATAGAATAGGGGGTATTATAAATTTCGTTGGGCTTGTCTCCCAACATACTTTAAGTGACCGACTGCAAACAGAAACAGGATAAAGCCTCGGACACTTGGACCTCTACAGGGGAGGGGTCCATTTACATGTAGCCCCCCTGACCATAAGAACTTGGACCGAATAAGGAAATTGAAAATCGGAACATACAATGCGAGGACGCTGAGGCATGACAAGGAGTTGGTTGCCGCCAAGATAGCGAGTGACTATGGGTTAGACCTGCTAGGTGTGTCTGAGGCACGTCTTTTGGATTGTGGTAGGAGTGAGGCGGGGAACTATTCCATGATTCACTCTGGCCACAAGACAAAACACAAGCATGGTGTCGCCTTGCTAATGAGCAAACGGGCCACCGGCTCGCTTCTTGATTGGGAACCCATCTCCGACAGGCTACTATGCGCCTCGTTTAGGGCAACGGGTGACCCGTTGACGGTACTTTTGTGTTATGCCCCCACAGAGGATGCGGAGGGGACGGTCAAGGACAGTTTTTATGACTGTCTGGCAGCCGTCACATCCAAAATTCCTAAAAGGCATAGGATCGTTGTGATGGGCGATTTCAATGCCAAAGTAGGCAACGACCCACTAAACGGTCCTGGCGTAATGGGGGGGCATGGCATGGGGGTGCTAAATGACAACGGCTCCCATCTTATAGAATACGCAACACTCCAAGGACTCCTTATTGGAGGAACACTGTTTCCTCACAAGGATATCCACAAATACACGTGGACCTCACCTGATGGACGTACCAGAAACCAAATTGACCATCTTTTGGTTAAGGCCCGAGACCGCTCTGATCTACAGGATGTCAGGACATTTCGTGGAGCGGACCTGAAAACGGATCATGAGCTCCTTGTCGGAGCCATGAAGCTAAGGTTCAATAAATTTGCAAGACCAGCTGCACCGCGAGTGTTTGACGTCTGTGGGTTGGGAAATATTCGGTCTCGCATGAAGTATGAGGCTGAGCTGCACCAAGGATTTGAACTCTCTCGGTATCTTTCCGATACTGACTCAGTAGAGTCGGCCTGGGAGGAGTTCCGGAGAGTAGTGAAGGCTGCAGCGGTTGCGTCCATTGGGTTCAAAGAGAGGAACAAACCACCATGGATGTCTATGGAGTCCTGGGGATATATTCAAGATCGCCAAAAAGTCAAGATACTCAGAGATGCTGAAAAGTCCCCTACGAAACTGGAGGCCCTAAGAAATTCGTACAGAGAGCTAGACCGCCTGGTAAAGCACTCTGTGCGCAAAGACAGACGACGTGATGTCGAAGCCAAAATACAGCTTGCACAAACTGCCGCGGCCAGGAATGACTCGAAGACTCTCTTTGAAATTACCCGCATGTTGGGAGGAAGAGGTCAGAATAAGACTGCTGACTCAATTAATGATAGTAGTGGAAACCTGATCTCTGCCCCTGACTTAGTAAGAGGAAGATGGAGAGAACACTTTGAGTTCATTCTAAACCGACCGGACCCCTCCTCACCTTTTGATGTTGGCAATGAGGATAGCGACCTAGATATCCCACAGGTATCTGGGAAAGCCGAAACCCCCCCAACACATGAGGAGATTGAGGCAGCTGTAAAAAGGCTAAAAAACAACAAGGCCCCAGGTGAAGATGGAATCCACGCAGAGCTCCTTAAGTATGGCATGAATGCGCTTATCCACCCACTGTACCATCTCTTTAACAAGGTGTGGAATGAGGAGCTCTGCCCGAAAGATTGGAGAAATGGATCCATCGTGACACTTTTCAAGAAGGGAAACCCACTGGAATGCGGAAATTACCGTGGCATCACACTACTTAGTGTGCCCGGTAAAGTTCTCTCACAAATCATATTGAGTCGCATTCAAAAACCAGTGTTGGCATCTCTGAGAAAGCAACAATGCGGGTTTGTACCTGGCAAGTCCTGTTCGGACGCAATTTTTTGTGCCAGATGTGTACTCCAACAGTCGCAAGAGTTCAACTCACCGCTTGCATGTTGCTTCATTGACTACGAAAAAGCTTTTGACAGCCCCCACAGACCAACCATATGGAAAATACTGGCCGCGTATGGCATCCCGCCCAAGGTGGTAACCATGATCAAAGCCCTGCATATGGACTCTGAATGTTCTGTCAGAACATCAAGTGGTCCAACTGACACCTTCAGGATCACCACTGGAGTCCGGCAGGGCTGTATATTGGCACCTTTTATCTTTGCCATAATTATGGACTACCTGCTCAGAAAATCTATTCTGGGCCCTGGCGGTGTGCCTTTATCACAGCGTGAAAACAGTGAGACGTCTGTGGGAGTGCTGCACGATCTTGAATATGCGGATGATCTAGCCCTTTTTGATACATCTGTGGACGGATTACAGTGCAACGCTAATGCTCTTTATGAAAATTCCTTGCGCCTTGGCCTTCGTATCAACGCTGGTAAAACGGAGTACATATGTAATAGTACATGCACGAGTACTCACACCCCACTAATGGTTGGCAATTCCCAAATATCTCAGGTTAGTAAATTCAGGTACCTGGGAGCAACCATAACGCCAGAGGGTGATCTCCGGTCGGAATTACCAATCCGCATAGGAGCAGCTAGCGGGGCTTTCAACAACATGAACAAAGTTTGGAAGGCGTCTGGACTCAGCATCAGGACAAAATGTCGCTTGTTCAATGCGTGCATCATCCCAATCCTTGTATATGGCTGCGAGTCTTGGCACTTAACCAAGGCTCAAGAGCGGAAGATACTAAGCTTTGAAAACAAGTGTCTTAGAAGGATTTTGGATGTCAGATGGTATGAACATGTTACAAATGATGCTGTGCGCCGGCGCACCCAGCAGAGACCTGTAATCTCCGTAATACAAGAGAGACGATGGTCCTGGCTGGGACATGTTTTGAGAATGCCCAATGATAGTTGGCCAAAAAGAGCACTGTTTTTCCGTCCGCAGGGGTTCCGTCGGCCCGGGCGTCCCTCTTTCACAATACACCGTTCCTATGACAACGATATCAGAGCGCAAGGAATGTCGTGGAAAGAGGTGACGCAATTGGCACAGAGACGCTCTGAATGGAGGAGGCTGGTTTCTGCCCTGTGCTCCCGAGAGGAGCGTTGAGGGCGATGATGATGATGATGATAAATTTCATTAATAAACAAACCAATCAAGGTCCCACTAATTACCAAAGCGTATGACGAACACGTTGCTAGTAAACAATAACATTTTTTTGGTAAATAATTTAAAACAAAAATAAGGACAAAATTCATGAAAATTAATAGTTAAAAATAACATTGCAATCAAGATTATATAAATTAAAAACCGCTTTATTTAAGACATACTTAAATCAAATCTTTCTTTTTCAAATATTTTCATTTAAATACTTTCAAATATTTCTATCTTTATTCTCATTTTGAATTGAAGACGTTAATGTAGCATAAATGATTTCCACGAGATGTTTTTGGCCTGCCTGCTCTTCTTCAGGCTGCCCATTTGGGCCCACCCGTCAGGCCAAAAGTTTTGCTTAGAAGATAGGATAAATAAAAAACCTCCGACTTTTGAGACATCCGGGTATGGGAGGGAATATTCAATAATTTGTCCTTGTAACTGTCCATACAACTTGTTAAAAAATATTTAATGCATGCAACACAATTTGTTTATATAAACTACATCGGAAATTGAATATTAATGCGATGTTTTATCTATTAATCATAGTTTTGTTGTAAAATCGGACCGCTGTTGTTAACAAATGTATATGCAAAGTTTTTGTCGTTCGTTTAAACTGGAATTTTAACATATTTCGATAAAAAAGGTAAAAAAATGATAATATGAAAATTCACACATCGAACTTATCCCAAACTGGATTATAGCCAACTGCTTTATCATAATATGAATCTTGTATTGCAGGTAAAAACGCGACGATATACATTTATAGTCAAAAGGGTATGACAAAAATAATGATATTTGGTCAAATTCCTAATGGAAATGATCAACTCATGGAAAACGTTAAATATCCCTAAGGGAGATCAATTCAGCTTGCTTGAATCACCTTTCAGAGTTGTATGTTTATTTATTTATTTCTTTTTTTTTCAGTTATTTGTCGTCCTGTTCGTGGGTCTGGCTGCCGCCTACCCTTATGGCCACTACGACGGTCACTACGCCGGTCACTCCGATGATGGTCAATACAGAGGTGAGGGACTCGCTGAAAGCCAGGACTACGGCCAGTACAACCACAATGGATACGGACACGCCTACGGATACGATGCCTACTCTCATGGACATGGAGATGATGGTCAATACAAAGGAGAAGGATTAGCCGAAAGCCAAGACTACGGACAGTACAACCAACATGGATACGATCATGGATACGATCATGGATACAATCATGGTGATGGTCATGATGGACAATACAGAGGTGAAGGTCTCGCCGAAAGCCAAGATCATGGACAGTACAACCAACACGGATACGATAACGGATACGCTCACGGATATTCCCACGGTCACTATGCCCATGGAGCCGCCCCAATTGGTCATGATGGACGTGTTGTAGATACCCCCGAGGTAGCCCACGCCAAGGCTGCTCACTTCGCCGCTGTTGCCCACGCTTCCCACGGAGCCCATGGAGTCCATGGAGCTGTCTACGCTCATGCCCCAGCCCACTATGCCCATGCCCCAGCTCACTACGCTGCCCCAGTTGCCCACTACGGACACGCTGCCGGACACTACGCCCACGGTGCCGCTCCTCTTGCTCATGATGGACGTGTAGTAGATACCCCAGAGGTTGCCCACGCCAAGGCTGCCCACTACGCCGCTGTTGCTCATGCTTCCCACGGAGCTCATGGACACCATTACTAAAAAGCATATTCTTTAATTCTTTTGGAAATCCATCCACCGTTTATATATTTAATAAATGAATTTATGTAAATAGGCATGTAAATAAATCAAATGTAATCTAACACAGATTTTTATTTATATAACTATGTTATCGTAACGTGAGGTAGCCAGCAGACCAGCCGCATGTATTGAACATACAAGCTGTCATTTCTGTACCAACAAAATAATTCAAACATCCAGGATAGGTGGCGAACCTCATCGCTGAATTTATGATGACATTTTTTTTATATTTTCGAACCCCTGGCTTTGACAGGACCCTCGAAAACTTGCGGAAAAGAGAGGAAGACCAATTCTTTATTTATTTCCGCGTGTAAAATGCCAACTGTTCTCTCTATGTAAACAAATATTTTAAAAAAATTTTTTAAAGATAGACTTGTTTACATAAATTTAAAAAAATGCAAAGACAACAATGACATAACAATGGATATTTTTTTTTTTTTTTTTCTTTATTAACACAACAGCACATAATATGTAATAAAAATCATAATAACAAAAAAAAATATAAGGCCAATTCCAGTGTTTATACATATATAAAACAAGAATACAACAAGAGAGAGAGAGAGAGAGAGAGAGAGAGAGAGAGAGAGAGAGAGGGAGAGAGAGAGAGAGAGAGAGGGAGAGAGAGATGAAGGAACTGTTCAAACAAAAATTAAACGAAAATCATGCGTTCATGGTCTGCGCCACGGCCCCTGCGATATGAAAATACTTAGTACTTACTGTCGAAAAATCAAACAGTTACCAGAGAAATGTATTAAGAATACAAATAACTAGTACAATACACACAAATCCATAATATCTACATAAATCCATAACTTTCATTGGTGACATAATCACTGTTTGCTGAATTAAAGATAAAAGTATTCTTTTCAGTCCCTCACACACTATGCAAAATCTATAAAGATAAAAGTATTCTTTTCAGTCCCTCACACACTATGCAAAATCTATAAAGATAAAAGTATTCTTTTCAGTCCCTCACACACTATGCAAAATCTATAAAGATAAAAGTATTCTTTTCAGTCCCTCACACACTATGCAAAATCTATAAAGATAAAAGTATTCTTTTCAGTCCCTCACACACTATGCAAAATCTATAAAGATAAAAGTATTCTTTTCAGTCCCTCACACACAATGCAAAATCTATAAAGATAAAAGTATTCTTTTCAGTCCCTCACACACTATGCAAAATCTATAAAGATTCAGTACACACATAATTGATTTTGCCCTTAAAGAACTTTGCTGCAGTATGCAAATTGTAAAATCTTCTTCTTTTTGTTTTCGTGTCGATCAGCAAACGATAAATAACAAAAACACCAAATCCACATCTACACTCCCATTCCCTCCCAGAAAGAAACGACCTCTCTTGCAGTTCCCCCTAGGTGATAAAAGTTCGCCCCACGAATTCCTCCCAGTGACACTGTCTGTCTGGGAGTAATTGGGCATGTCAGGAGGTGTTTAGTGTTTTGCTCCTCTCCACAATCACACGCCGTGCTCTCATTGAAAGAACCTCTACACACTCGGATATCTCAGGAGTCGGAGACTCCTATTTATCCGAATTTGCACACATCACTTTCATTTCCTCAGGGGTGACCCGAAGAACAGATCAACATAAGTCGCCTCGTTGGGCTCTCAGCTAAACCTCATCACTGAAGGTTCTTTCTAGTGCGTCTGTTCTGATTATGTTGAGGGTTTTCCACATTGACCATGGTAGGTCATGGCCCGGAGGCAGGGCTTCCACTGGGCTGTTAAATATTGTCCCTTGTATATTCTCCGCTGTGTCTCTCCACAGGCGCACTCTAGCAATCTCTGTATAATGAAATTACGTAATACCAAAAAACCGTTGTTTGACAACTTGAGCATATTTATTTATGGGTACCCAACCCATATAAATATTTAAAAAAAAACTCATAATCTAGTTCACTTTATGTTACATAAACAAGTCATTCCTTTTATATTTAAAAATACAAATGACAAGGATCATGCTATCAAGGCCGTTATAAAAATTATTAGCATTGAAAAATAATATACAGTGGTACCTCGACATACTCGATTTGGCGTGACGTATGTGGAGTTTGTCAAGAAGATTGAGAATGTGTTGTGATTGTTGTGTTGTTGTCTGGATGTTGTTGATTTTCTTCTGGGATCGTTTTGGCCTTCCGCTGTAATGATCCCTGTGAGAATTGTCTCTTTGTCAGTAATAATAATACGAGTTTAATTCATTCTGCCATCATGCTCGTATTTCAAATCACTAGTATTTCAAAGCAAATTTCCCCATTGAAATTTATTGAACTGCCATTAATCCGTTCCCTTGCTCGTATCTCAAAACGAATTTCCCCATTGAAATTTATTGAACTGCCATTAATCCGTTCCCTTGCTCGTATCTCAAAACGAATTTCCCCATTGAAATTTATTGAACTGCCATTAATCCGTTCCCTTGCTCGTATCTCAAAACGAATTTCCCCATTGAAATTAATTGAACTGCCATTAATCCGTTCCAGCCCCCAAAATGTCACCCCAGTTATTTTTTTTACATGTTTTTGAATAAGAAAAATGTATTTACAAATGACAAATATTGTACAAACACAATATAATAAAAGAGAATATAAAGAAATAAACTAGATTTATAAAGTGTTACTTTCTCATCACTGATTCTTTTTCTCACTTTCACCTGTAGGCCATTTAAAAAAAAACATGTCCAAGGAGGTTTGTTTCTTCATCCCTTTCAGAATGTTCCAAAAATGAGTTAGGAAAAAGTGTCATTAAATAGCCCCGATCCACGACCAGTTGCAATTTTTTCTGGGTGTCTCTTTTCCGCAAACTGTGAAAATCTTTCCCACATTCACAAGATCTCTAATAATATAGTTTGAGAGAAGCAATAATTTCGTCTCGACAGACTAACTGATACGTATGTTTTTATTGTTTTAACTGTTAATCTAATGTCTGTTTGTGATTTGATATCTTGTGGATCTTTTGATGTGGTTTTTTTTATATAAAGGTGAATAAATAAGTAAATAAATAAACCTCGGTTCGTGTGTGTGTGTGTGTGTGTGTGATCGTGGCCGACCTGCTAAGCCTATTGCTCATATTTCAAAGCAAAAAATTGTTCGCTCGACGGGTCTTATCTCAAAAAACTCGTATGTTAGGGCACTCGTATGTCAAGGTACCACTGTACTTTTTTTCTCTCACAGGTTGTATATTAAGTTGTCGTTAAGCGAGTAAGTGAAGGCATTTAAGGAATATGAGTTTTTTTATAGTTTAAGTAACTAATAAATCTTGATATGTTAAAAATCTCAATACTTATGTACATAGTTTGTTTTTGTCTAAATTATTTAAGATGTAAACAAAACCATTACTTTATTGGTGTCTTATCAGACAGTCGCATATGTGATATTTACCTTGGTAAAAATTCAGCGATGATTTATGCCACCCATCCTGAATGTCTTTTGTTTGTACGTAGACCATGACTTGCATGTTTATTACAGATGGTTGGTCCACTGGCTACCCCACTTGTGTTATATGGTATTAGTATCGCTATAAGCTAATCAGAAATTTGGATTTGACATGTTCTTGTAATACTATACTATACTATTACCTCACGCCGTGTCCCAAATGGGGTAAGCAGAGAGAACGGAACGCCAAATAGATCTACTTGTTATATCATTGGTAATTTGTAATATATTTTAGTACACTGAGAAAAATACTAACGAAATTTCACAGCGAATCATTGGTTCGTTCTATCAGATTAGGACCAGAGATAGTACAAATGATTTATTAGTACGAATCTATTATATTAACTTTTCTCAAACAAATTGATTGAATTTTGGATGAAGTGTTGGGATGTTTTTCACTTCTTCCGATTATATTTTACTCAATGTTACATTATGTAAACTTGGTTTTACAATCGAAATACCTGATTGGTTTTGTCATCTGCCCAAATCCAGTTGAACAAGAAAAAAATAGTAAATATTCAAAACATGTAGCAAGCTACTTTCTATAATAACTAACTGAGCTTCCAAGTTCGCTCATGACAACAACAAATTTGGTTTACAGGAGCAGATTGGAAGAAGTCTCTAATTTGTGCGATATATGGACGGCTGTTTTATTTTCTATCATTATCTCTACTATAAAAAAGACATTTTTAATTAAATTTATTCATTTATTGCATCGATGTTAAAGTATTAGAATTTCATAATGAAATTAAAAAACAAAATTTTCTATCCACTTTTTTTGATTTTTGAGAAAAACATCCTTCGTTTTTCAAAGACATTTTACTTATCTGAGGCACATTCTATACTATACTATATCCTCACGTCGTGTCCCTGGTGGGGTAGGCAGAGAAAACGGAACGCCAAACAGATCTATCCTTACATACTTCTTTCGCTTCCTCTACATTCACACAATTTCCCATACATGCACGCCAATTCCTCTTACTTAACACGCGACCGTCTTTGAGAATTTGATCTTAATTCTTTGTAACAATAAAAGGGATTTGCTGCTCAATAGTTGTCTCTCTTCCAATAAAAATAAAAAAAAATGGAAAAAATATTTGTTTTTAAGTTCATTATGGAATTTTACTTCCCAAACACCGACACAGCGAATGAACTTGCTGCAGTTGATCATAAAACAAAATTTTTGTTTGTCACATTTTGTGATAAAGACGAACCTAATATTCTAGTTGGTTTATAATAAGTATACAATTATCAAAGTTTATAGTCTATTCTTAAAATCTGTGGTAATATAGCAATAGTTCACATGTGCGATGAAAGAAATTATACTGGATCACATTTCAAAGAGTATGTATGTAATCATTGTTAGACACTCCTTTGATTCTGTTTCTTTTTGATGATATCTTTTGTTTTTTTTCTGTCTCGCTGTTTTTTTCTTTTTGACTTGGCATTTCTTCGTTTAATTGTTTTTTTTTTCCTGCCGAGATCGCCTTGGCCAAAAGCTGTTATCGTCTCAGTGCAGGGTGATATTTTAAAATTTAAAATTTTAATTTCATATAAAATCTTTGGCTCTTCATTTAAAGATTTATAATTTATTATCTAATAATTATATTATTTTACAAATTATTCGTACAATAATTACAAAGGTTTCAAGGGACTTAGTTAGAGAAAGGTCTGATTTTCATAAAAATTAGACAGACAAACTTTTATCATTTTGCCAATAAAATAAAAAAAAAACTAGAATAAAGGTTCTTCTGTGATTTTTTGTTTCTTTTGATGATGTTCTCAGTGCTTATTTTTTTCTCTTTTATCCATTTTTTCGGGATTTACATCGTGTTTTTTTCCTGCTGAGATCACATTAGCCACAAGCTGTTATGGTCTCAGTGCAGGGCCAAGTTTTTAAGGTAATAATAATTAAAATAATAAGGAGTATTTTTGTGATCTTAATTAAGGAGTATACGGATTAAAAAATAAATCATATCTGTATAAAAATAGCTATTATTTATATTTGGTTATCACAAATAATGCGTGGAACACATTCTTGACAAGACGTTGCGTAAATATATACATAAAATAAAATAAATATATTAAATAAAAGAAATAAACAAAATATCGCAATACATAATTAATAACAGAAGAAAAGAAAATAAAAAGAAAAAGAATTAACAAAACAAAGGTGTTCAAGAATAAACATAAAAGAATAAGAAAGAATAACCAGATGTGTCTAAAGATAGCGTAAAGACAAAAATAATGGTGAACAGATTCACTCAAGAATGTTTGAAGATTGTAGTTCAAAAGATTTAAAGCATCTCTGTATTCCAAGATGGAATGCAAAGTGTAATAACAAGGAGGTAAACATATTCAGTCAATTATTACTTCGTTCGATTTTCTTAATAATGGTGAGCACCAGCGGCGGCCTTGGCAGCAAAGTGAGCGGCCTTAGCGTGAGCTACTTCAGGGGTATCGATGACACGTCCATCATGTCCAAGTGGAGCAGCTCCATGAGCATAATGGGCAGCGTATCCGTAATAAGCTGGGGCAGCATAGGCACCATACACGGCGTGGGCACCATGGGAAGCTTGAGCCTTAGCGGCGAAGTGAGCAGCCTTGGCGTGAGCAACTTCAGGGGTATCTACAACACGACCGTCTGGTCCAAGAGGGGCAGCTCCATGAGCGTAGTGAGATGCATAGTGTCCACCATAGACGGAGTGTGCTCCAGCAGCGGCTTTAGCGGCAAAATGGGCAGCCTTAGCGTGAGCGACTTCGGGGGTATCTACAACACGACCGTCTGGTCCCAATGGGGCAGCACCATGAGCGTAGTATCCGTGGGCAATTGGAGCAGAGTAAACACCGGCGGAGTACACAGCTGGAGATGAGTAGACGGCTGGGGCATAAATGGCACCATGGGCTCCATGAGTGGCAGCGGCCTTAGCGGCGAAATGAGCGGCTTTAGCGTGGGCAACTTCAGCGGTGTCTACGACTTGACCGTCTGGTCCCAAAGGAGCGGCACCATGGGCATAATGAGAAGCATATCCGTAGATAGCTGGAGCAGCATAAGCAGCGACAGCGTATCCATTATGGTTGTACTGGCCGTAATCTTGGCTTTCAGCAAGACCTTCTCCTTTGTATTGTCCATCATCGTATCCATAAGCGGAATAAACTCCATGGTTGTACAGTCCATGATCTTGGCTTTCGATTAATCCTTCTCCGTGATATTGGCCATCATCAGCATATGAGGCATAGGCCAATGGGTATCCATAGGCGTAGTGGTTGTTGTATTGGGCGTAATCCTGGCTTTCCAGAAGTCCTTCACCTCTGTATTGTCCATCATCGTAATGGGCATATGGGTAGGCGGCGGCCACACCCAGGCACAGGAATGCGGCGAATAACTGGAAAATTTAAAAACTAAATTTAAAAAAAAAATATCCTTTTTAGATACTGTGTCTACAAACTGAAGCTACGATACTTTAATTAGGAGAAATGTCATGTTAGTGTTAACACACAGATTTAATAAATTTAATTGACTAATTTAAATGCATTCCTGTGTGAAATATTTTGTAATCAATGTACACTGAAGAATACATAAATAATATAAATCGGATGCTATCATGATTAAATATGATTTTTGTTGATGTGTTCCGCGATTGAATCGATAGTCAAGTTAAAATTTTCAAAAATGCAATAAAAGAAAAGTCGGTTTTAAATGACCGTTGTCTTGAAATTTACAAATTAAAAAATGTTTTACAATTTAAAAAAAAAAACTTTATACACATAATTTTGGAAAAGAAATTAAAAAACAGATTGGATTAGTTGAAAAAAGTGTTTTGTATCATCAACAAATGATTGAAAATGATTTTAAAAGATCTCGTGTTCGCCTAATCTATACAAAAACAAAATGTTTCAATGTATTTTTTTTTTCACTTATGGCATAGCACAAGGATGATTTGTGCCAAAAACTGTCTCTAAATATTATTAAATCGTCAAAGAGAAGATATATAGTTATTAGAGGATAATAAATTTTGCTTTTATCTATTTGAGAAGGGACAAATGAATTGTATCGGATGTCATCATCAGTAATGATTCAATATTTAGGTGAAACTGGCAATCGTTGTGAAGAGCAACTACGGAAATGTCATAGGCATCCCTGATAGGGCACCCCAGGAAAACATAGTCAAGCGTGTTTCAATGTATCTAATTATGGAACAAGACTTCTTGTACACCAATAAAAAAAAGCCTAGATTATCACTATGTTGTTATTTTATTTTATCTAACCATGAATTTCTGCAATAATATAATAACTTATAATATATTTTGCTACAAAAGGCAATATAATATAATGTGCATGAATTGCAAAATATTTATGTTAAGAATTTGACAACAAAAACATGTTAAATGACCGAGGCGAGAATAATGAAAAAAAACTATAGACAAACACTGATTTATAAATTTTAACGGGATCGACTTTATAACATCGCACACTGGTTTAATAATTTTAACAAGGGAAAGAGTTAACTCATCAAAATTTATTACTAATAATAAAAAAATATGATATTTAACATAAAAGCGTCACTAATTTTTATTGATTTTCGAATTTGGCAAACTTTTCAAATAATGTTTAAAAAATTAAATAATTTTTAAAAATTAAATACACTTACAAATGTGTTCATTTTTTAGTATTTAGTTTAGAGCCTTTTCAAATGAAAACTGCTACTGATCCAATTGAGGCTTAGTCCTAATTTATATACCACTTGATCCACTTTTAATTATGTGTATAATAATATATAATAAATTTATTATATACTTGCAATCTTACCGCGTAAACATATAAGGTATTTGTTATACAGGGCGTTTAATCTTTGAAGTATCTCCTTCCGCGAGTGAAAACAGAAAAAAATCGTCTAGAATAATCTATCAATAATGGGTCTACGATCTTTCGATTCCTGAAGATACAGGTGTATGATTTTTATTTTTTTTGGAAAATTATTAAGTTATTTTTTTCTGTCAGTATTTCAAGTGGACACTTCTTATCTGAGTGGAAAACATTAAACTTTTCATAATTTTTTTTGGTCATAGAATTGTAAGAATATGTTTCAATTAATGGCACAAAATAGGTAATATTTAGTATTTATACTCACTGTATTTTTTTTTTAGAAAAAACTAAAGAAATTAAGAGATTTTTGATATAGGTACACATATTCAAATTTAATTCACTATGATGTCTTTTTTGCTACAAATTCTATCTTCAAGTATAACAAAACAATCTTTTGGCTTTCCAACCATCTCCAACAAGTGGGGTTGCCAAAAGACTAATAAGGTGTAATAAAAATGCAGGTAATTTTTTCTTTGCCATGTTAAAAACTATATACAGAATGGATGGTATATCTCATCGCTAAATTGATTAATTATGTCAAATATGTTATTTGCAGTGTTTTAAGAATACCTGTCTTTTACAGGACACTCGAAAACTTATAGGAGATAGTGGGAGATCTATTTTTTTCTGACGATTCCAGGGACGTCATAAAATGAAAATTTAGTGTTTAATCCTGAACGAATGACGGCAGACTCCATGTTGATATAATAAATTGCCCAGAAATAATATTAAGGCACTCGATTATTTAAGAGTTTCAGAGAGAAGTGAAAATACATCTTGTTGGAAAAGATAATTGAAAAAAAAACACAATATGTAGTTAACTTCCAAATGACTTTATTAACTTCGCGTACTAGTATTCGGAGACTCTCGTCTCCATCATCAGGCGATTAGTAAAAAAGTTTTTACTAATCGCGATCACGAGAGTCTCCGAATACTAGTACGCGAAGTTAATAAAGTCATTTGGAAGTTAACTACATATTGTGTTTTTTTTTTCAATTATCTTGAAATGGACTTCCAACAAGTACCTTCGGTCGACAACATTAATGTTGTTGGAAAAGCTTTTTACAATATCGACAAAATGCTTAATGGAACTGTTCACCCTATTTGGCATCGATGAATATATTTATTGATTGATTGACACATCGAAACTGAAGATATCGTTTGGTGGAGCAGGAAAAGAAGACGGTTCTGGAGGGGTCGTTTGGACCGTATAAGTAGTGATATATATTTATATTATTTTATATTTTTTCATATCGTCCTTAGGTCCTTATATTGCGGACACTTAGACTCGTCAAATGTAGAATATAATAACCAATGAATATTACAAACATTATATCAAAAAACAAGTCAATCAAAATTAAGCAACGATCACACAAAACATAAAATATATCCAACCATTAGGATTTCGTCAAGTGAGAAAAATAATTAAATAAGTAAAATATAATATGTAGTCGCAAATGTAAAGGGTTTGGATCTACAGCGTCAAACATAGATATAATAAAATTATAAAAAGGTACAAGGCATAAAACATAAACATAAACATTTTTATCCATTTAACATTTCGTCAATCGTGTAAAATGATTTATTAACTAGATACGATTTCACTTCTCTCCGGAAGACCAATACATCATCACATTTTATTGTGTCTGGGAGTTTGTTATACAGTCTTACACTAAGACACAAAAAGCTTCGATCTACTTTAGAGAGCCTGTGTTCAATTGGTCTAATTTTGTGTTTCGACCTGGTATTATAACTATGGAAATCTTCATTTAGTGGTGTATTATCCAGGTGTTTCTGCGCATAACATATACATTCATAAATAAAAAGTGATACCATGGTTAGGATTCCTTGCTCTCTGAATACAGTTCTGCAGGATTCCCTATAATTCATGCAAAGAAGAGTTCTCATTGCTCGCTTTTGCAGAATGAATATTCTTTTTGAGTCAGGGGCGCTTCCCCAAAACAATATACCATATGACATGATACTATGAAAGTATGCAAAATACACCAATTTTGCAGCTTCTACTCCACAGGTCTCTCTTATCTTTTTAATCGCGTAGATTGCCGAACAAAGTTTTGGAGCAATATTTTCAATGTGTGAGCTCCATTGTAATGTTTTGTCAATAGTAACGCCTAGGAATTTACATGCATCCTTGTTATGCCCGGAGTAGTTGGCTATTGTGCCGAAAAGTTACCATTAAAAATAATAATTGGTTTTTGGAAAGTTGTACGGGAATTCAATAATAAACAATGCAGTTCATAAGAATTTAGAATAACCCAACATTAAAAATATACCTGCACTTAAAAGGTACCTGCGTTAATATTGTTCTTAATTGTTTACTAATCTTCGTACCTATATACAAAATATCATTGTTTATTTAAATTTGTACCTACATAACAACAGGGGTAATAAAATAATAATATCAACAAAAGATTAAGGCGCATTATGTACATACTTCGACTAATTGTTTTTAAAATGAGTATTTTAGAATGCGTTTGTATTATTATTATTATTATTGAGTATCAGCTTGGTTGGATTTTTTATACCTACGCTTCGATCTATTGAGTTTTGATATCGATGATATATTTTGAATTATGTAAACGACTCTTTAGGTATGAATTTCAATTTTATTGTAACATACGTAGTTTGAGTATTTAATTATCTACCTAAAGGGTTGTATTGTGCTATGTAATAGAATAAGATGTGTGTTATTTGTGCTGTGCGAAAAGACGCTATAATAATAATGGTGATAATGGACACAAGAAATGTTTTATATTTAATATCAGTGCAAGAGACGCTTTAAATATTCATATGTGAATTAATTAATAATTATAAATCAGCGCATTGGACGCTTAACAATATCAAACTTATTTGTAAATATTTATTTCATCATGTACATAATTCCTGGAATGCAGACAAGGGTGCAGTTGTACCCGCAATACAATGGAACTTGCAGTAGGCGTGTATTGCTACTGCAATCAACCAATCACGCCGCTGCACGTGGATGTATCGCGTCATCGAAGGGGTAGGACCAACCCCTCTCTACACTACTCAAGGAACAGCGGAGAAATGTCCTTGAAAGATCAGTTAGTCTCCATCAGCCATCAGTGGTGAACAGTTATCATCAGCGAGTCGTAGTGAGTAGTCAGTTGTCCTTGGTAGAAGGATTGCTCTTGCCATCACTCAATGACTCATCAGCTGACCTTCAGAGAGACAAGTGTCTCTAGTCATTGGGCTTCAGTTGAGTCGAGATATTCTCCTCCTGAAGTCATGACGAGCCAACTCTGCACCTGTGTAGGCTGGTAATTGCCTCCAGGAGCCTCGGACGTAGGGCTTCGCCCTACCAGCACTGCGCCAAGGGGCGCCTTCTTCAACTTGTTTGTCTCTAGGCATTTTCATGCCAGAGGCGCCCTCATCGTGGGATCCATTACAATCATCGCAAAGTGAAATTTAATTATTTTAAAAGTGCTACGTTTTCGTTTTTATTGAAATAATAATCAAGTGTGTTTTATTATATTGGGATAATTACGTGTGCACAGACAATACGGGGTAGTGAGTAAGTCGTAGTATTGTGTTGCTGTTTAAACGTGTGTTTGTAATAGTGGTAAGAATTTTTATATTTTTAATTAAATGTTTATTTGAATCTAAATTTGTCTTTTACACTGAAACGATTTTATGTGTTACCTATATCCTCCGTAGTAGATCTTGTGACTCCTACATGTAGCAATGTATGGAAAGTTCCATAGTATTGTTGCATGTAGGAAGAATGAGTGAGGAGAGTTGGTTTTGCCAACCAGCTAGTCATTCTCGTTTGGTTGCTCACTCGCGGTGGTTTACTATTTTCGTTGTGTTCTTGTACTCACGCGTTCTAATATTTTATTCAACCAATTAATATACTCATTGAATTTGTAATAGTATAGAACTAAAATTAGAGCATTAAATCGTATTGTGAAACATCAAACTGGTGGAAAAGCTTTTAATTGTAGCCTACTCATTTTCAGGTGAGAGAAATCTAGTAATTAACTTCCTTCTTAGAACTTGTCTTACACGAGTTCACCATATCCTCGCAGTAGGATATAGGTAACACATAAAATCGTTTCAGTGGTGACCCCTTTTCGTGTTAAATAAAAAGAAAAAACGCGCAATAATAAAAAAAAAAAAAAAATAACAAAAGATTCAGGCTACAGAACGATCGACGACATTATTTTTGAGGTTAACAATACCTTCCTTTTTTCATAGTGAATTAAAGACCTTTTCATCGATTCCATTTTTTTCATACCAGTAATAACAATTTTCTACCAGCTTATTGTTCCTAACAGATCATATAACAAAAATTGTGTTCAGAACGTCGCGCGATTATCATACCTAAAGTAAAGTCGCGATTTTCGAATTTCTTCACAGATAGAACAAAATAAATCTATTAAGCCGAGATTATCGTAAGGATGGTGTATCATAAAACATCTGGCGATACAAGGTAAAAGTTCTCATTGTTGAGTAAATTGTCGTGTAATTTACCGACGGAAAGATAATAGCCAAGATTTTTACCACAGAATATAATATTCTAGTTAACATTTAGCGCCTCCGGCGAAGGAAAAAAAAAGGTCGCGAAATAAAACGTAGAAAGCAGTTTTTTCCCACACCTAGTACATATTATTATCACCAAACAACCAGAGCGCAGCGATCATTCGAGAGTCCGGTCTTGGAATGGTGTTTCAGTTCAATAAAATATAGAGTCAATAGTTTTTTATTACAAAGAATTGCATTTTTTTTGTTTCTTTTTTGTTTTTAATTTGGAAAGAATCCCGAACTGAACTCACCATTGCCGAGGTAAGGTGCCAGCGTTTTTACAACTAGTGTCAAACCGTATATTTTAAGGTTATAGTATCGAAGTGTCACATTCGACTCGCTCTGTGAACAGTGAAAACAAGGTACGTGATCCTATTTAACGTCTTGTATTATTCGTTGCTCATAAATTACTACTAAAATATAAACTTTTGATTAATATCCAAATACCACGTATCTTGTGACATATAGACGCGAGCCGAAAGTGTACCTTCCTTGTAAATTATAATTGAAACCTATTGTTATTGCATACACTGTAAGATTAATACAAAATGCCTAAAGAAGATAACTTGTACTTGGAAGACACTTCTGCAGAAGGTCAGCTACCAGAAGAAACACAACCAGAGACGGAGTTATACAAGGTATCTGTCAAACCAACACCGTTCTGGAGAGATAGGTGCAAGCTTTGGATATTTCACTTAGAATCGCAGTTTAAATTAGCTCGTATTAAGGACGACGAAACAAAATACTACATAGTAGTAAGCCAGCTTGACAGAGAAGCCTTAGATGCAGTATCTGACATCGTTACAGACCCTCCGAGCAAAGATAAATATAGTGTGCTAAAAGAAACATTAATCAAACGTTTCACTGAATCGGAACATGCCAGATTAACTAAACTATTGTCTAATTTACAGCTTGGTGACAGAAGTCCTACAACACTGCTGAGACAAATGACAGAGCTAGCTGGTCATAAGCTAGCTGATTCAGACATATTAAAAACTTTGTGGTTACAGCAACTTCCAGGCAATGTGCAGGCAGTATTAGCGGGTTGCGACAACACCTCAGTGCAAAAAATGGCAGAGACGGCGGACAAGATAATGGAAGTCTACCAACCGCAAACAGTGATGGCAGTCGACACACGCCAATCAAGACACCAACATGAATCGAAAGACAGCTTGGAAAACATGATCACGAAGCTAGTGGAGAAAGTCGAAAAATTAGAGACAGAGGTAAGACATTTCCGTTCACGTTCTCGTTCCAGATCAAACAACAGACCTTTCAGAGGTAGAAACAACAGCCAAAGACGACAAAACACTGAAGTAAATGCAGACGGACTGTGCTATTGGCATCAGAGGTTCGGCGACAAGGCATATAAATGCAGGGAGACATGCGTGAAATACAACAAAACACAGGAAAACTAAATGCCCTCCATTGTGACGCAGCGGCGATGGAGAGATCTACAGGTACAAGGCTGCATGTCTACGACAAGGTAAATCACTTAAATTATTTGATTGACTCCGGAGCAGAAGTATCAGTTATACCAGTTAATAGAAAGTTTGTAAATACAAAAAGCAAAGATCCAACAACATGTTTATATGGCGCTAACGGCTCAATTATCAATACATTTGGTACCAAAACAATAAATGTCTCATTAAACTTAAGAAGGAATTTTCCTTGGACATTCATTATAGCGGAAGTAGAGAAACCAATCTTGGGTGCCGACTTCCTAAAACGGTATGCTCTTGTTGTAGATTTACACAATAAACAATTAATTGATACTATTACTGGCTTAAGTAGCACAGGCAGAGCTTATAAAATCGGATCAATGTCCATTAGCACAATAGATTCAAATAATGAATATCTTTCATTATTAGAGAAGTATAAAGAAATCACTCAACCCATGAAAAGTACTGATCCAATTAAACATAATGTCACTCATCATATTGTCACCTATGGTCCACCTATTAAGAGTAAACCTAGGAGATTAAGTCCAGAACAGTATGAGGCAGCGCGAAAAGAATTTCAACTTATGTGTGAGCAGGGCATTTGCAGGCCATCAAAAAGTCCTTGGGCGTCCCCACTTCATATGGTACGGAAAGCCGATGGCTCATGGCGTCCCTGTGGTGATTACAGACGTCTAAATGCAGTCACCAAACAAGACGCATACCCTATACCACAATTATCCGATTTCAGTCATCACTTAGCCAACTCACGAGTCTTTTCCACAATAGATTTAGTTCGGGCTTACAACCAAATACCAGTAGAGCCCGGCGACGTTGAAAAAACGGCGATCATTTGCCCTCTGGGACTCTTTGAGTTCACAAAGCTTAGTTTTGGCTTATGTGGAGCCGCACAGAGCTTTCAAAGGATCATTAATGAGATCCTAGGAGACCTCCCGTTCACCTTTGCTTACATTGACGACATATTAGTAGCGTCAAGAGACGTTGAGGAACATAAAAATCATCTTATAATACTTTTTGAAAAATTACAGGAGTATGGTCTGAAACTCAACATGAAGAAGTGTGTCTTTGGGAAACCAGAAGTCAAGTTCCTGGGTTACATGGTGAACAAGGATGGCATCAGACCAATACCGGAGAAGGTAGAAACCATAAGAGATTTTCCACTCCCTAGGACAGTCAAAGAGTTACGACGTTACCTAGGTATGTTAAACTTTTATCGAAAATTTTTACCTAGAGCAGCTGAGATTCAAAAACCATTATTTGAAATCACTGCTTGTCCAAAGAAGGATGACAAAAAACTTATACAATGGACAGAAGCTTCCACAGCTGCATTTGAAGCAAGCAAAGAACAATTGGCTAAGACTACATTACTCACCCACCACCATAAGAACGGGAAACTTATCCTTAGAGTGGATGCGAGTGATACCGCCATAGGGGGAGTTTTACAACAGATAGTCGAAGAGGATTCCCCAGACGAGTTACCCCTAGCTTTTTTCTCAAGAAAATTATCAAAAACCCAACTTAACTATAGTACATATGATAGAGAACTTACTGCTATTCATGACAGTTTAAAATATTTCAGGGAGTATATAGAAGGAAGACCCTTAACTATCTATACTGATCATAAGCCTATTACATACGCTTTTACCAAGAAGGCAGACACTGCTTCACCTAGACAGAGACGTCAACTAGATTTTATTTCTCAATTCTCCACGAATATAATACATACGAAGGGAGAGGACAATGTCGTAGCTGATACACTATCAAGAATCGAGGTAATATACGATAGAGTGAATATAGATTTTAAAGATATAGCAGAAACACAGAAAACAGATGAAGAACTTCAGTCATTCAAAAAGAATTCCGGATTAAAACTTTTACAAGCGCCTCATGGCGATGAAGGTGTGTTAATATGGTGCGACCATTCCACAGGCGTTTGGCGTCCATACATACCGAGTACATGGAGAGAGAAAGTTATACGATCTATCCATGAAATTAGTCATCCAGGAAGCAAAGCTAGCTACAGAATGTTGAAACAACGCTATGTGTGGCCAGGGATGGAGAAGGATGTCAAGAAGTACGTCCAAAACTGTATATTGTGTCAAAAGACCAAGGTCCACAAGCATACTAAGTGCCCAGTACAATCTATTCCTATTCCATCAAGCAGGTTTGAACATGTCCACTTGGATATAGTCGGACCCATGGCAGAGAGCCAAGGATATAGGTATATACTAACCATGATTGATCGTTTCTCTCGTTGGACAGAATATGCTCCGATGAGAGACATAACGGCCGAAACAGTCATTAGAGCCTTTATGAGACACTGGATAGCCAGGTTTGGCACACCAGTTCAAGTAACAACCGACAGAGGAAGACAATTTGTCTCACAATTATTCAGCAAATTTACAAAAAACATGGGTATTGAACACATTAAGACTTCGAGTTATCACCCTCAAGGAAACGG
Source organism: Athripsodes cinereus (assembly GCA_947579605.1). Lineage (NCBI taxonomy): Eukaryota > Metazoa > Arthropoda > Insecta > Trichoptera > Leptoceridae > Athripsodes > Athripsodes cinereus. Next base: position 2,373,756 of record OX388327.1, read on the forward strand.
GTTAATAGAAAGGCATCATAGAGTAATGAAAGCAGCTCTCAAAGCAGTCGATACTATCAACTGGAGTGACGCTTTACCCTACGTAAGTTTAGGATTAAGAGCAAGTTACAGGGAAGAATTGAAGGCATCACCTGCAGAATTAGTTTACGGAACTACGCTGCGGTTACCAGGAGGATTCTTCCAAGACAACAAATTAGAAGACCCAGAAGAGCTATTACGACAAATGCACACTGCCATGAAAAAGTTGAGACCTGTACCCACAAAGGTAAAAACAGACCAGAATGTATTTATACATAAAGATCTAAATGACTGCACACATGTTTTCATAAGGACGGATAAACACAAGAAACCTTTAGATACTCCTTATGAAGGTCCGTTCAAGGTCATAAAAAGAGGCACACACGGTTTCACAATTAGTATTAAAGGAGAAGAACAAGTAATCCATTTAAGTAGGTTGAAACCTGCATATGTAAGTGTTACAGATACGCAGTCAGCATGCACACCCAGAAGTCAGCAGAGTGAAGCTACTACTTCAGGGACTAGGAGTGTCAAGACCAACGATGACAGGATGCTGACTAATGACACCAAAAAAGACGACGAGCAGCCAACCGGCATGACCACCAGATCAGGACGGAGAGTCACGTTCAGGGAGAGATGACACCAGAGAAAGAAACATCCTATAGAGGATATTCTTAAGTTATGTATATATGTTATTATTTTTATAATTTTTTTATTTATGCAATCAACCCTTGAATCAGGTATATATGTTCATTATGTTCATATTATCTGGTTAGTTTACAATTTATTATTATTTGCTTAGTTTATAATTTTCAAAATATGTAGAAAAAATGTAAGATCACATAATACAATTGAATATTTAATTTTTTTTATATGCTTAGAAAGATTTAATTTGAAAAATCTCATTTTTTTATTATTAAAAAGTTTACTGTACAAACCTAATTTGGAAAGTCAGTATCACTTAATTATTAAATTATTACACTAAAACTTAAATTGTTATTTTGTAAGTATATCTAGGCAATGCTGTTAATGCCTGGAAGATAGTTATATATGTTATTTGAATATTTTTCTTTATTTATTGTTTTATTTTGGTTATGTGAACACCATTAAGCAAAACACAATTGAGTATAGATATAGCATGTTTTTATTTATTATATCTTATTATATTATTTGTGATAGAATATGACTTATGTAAATAAACATACTATCAACAGAAAGAATAGTCTTATAATAAACATTGTTTGTTTTAAGCTTTGGTAAAGTAATTAAAAAGAAGAAAGTAACTTTCTCAGTAAATTTCAAATGCATCCAATATGGAAAATCGCACAGAAAATAAACTTTTTTAATTTAATATGTAAATATGCTTTGGATAAATATAAATGAAAATGAAATTTTTATATAAATGTAATTATGTAAATATATTGTGTATTTTTGCAAATATCATTTAGTTTTCAATAATTTAAACAATACTTTGGAGTTGCATGGCAAAATACAATATATACTTTTGGTGATGTTGCAATGCAGCAAATGTAAAATAGTATAAAGTAGAGATGTAATATATGGATGTCATTGCAATGCACATTAGAATCATTAGGATGTATTGGCTGATAAAGATGAGCATGGTGCTAACTTTGATTTTGCTTTCAGGGTTGGAGCAGACATGTAACAAGGCGTTGGCACCTCAATTCTCAAAACATTCACAATCGAGCACATCCAGTCATTGATTCAAGATGTACATTTTTAAATTATTTTGCAAAATAGCTTTAGTATCCATTACTGTATTAGTCTTAGTGAAACGAGAGTACAGGACATCACAGCACCACATTCAAGTTAATTAAAAAGAAAAATGTGAACATTTTTCTGAAAGGGGGAGATCTATGTGGAGGTGTGATGCCTCCGTAGTAGATCTTGTGACTCCTACATGTAGCAATGTATGGAAAGTTCCATAGTATTGTTGCATGTAGGAAGAATGAGTGAGGAGAGTTGGTTTTGCCAACCAGCTAGTCATTCTCGTTTGGTTGCTCACTCGCGGTGGTTTACTATTTTCGTTGTGTTCTTGTACTCACGCGTTCTAATATTTTATTCAACCAATTAATATACTCATTGAATTTGTAATAGTATAGAACTAAAATTAGAGCATTAAATCGTATTGTGAAACATCAAACTGGTGGAAAAGCTTTTAATTGTAGCCTACTCATTTTCAGGTGAGAGAAATCTAGTAA